>JAWPHD010004596.1:0-183501 GCA_037043455.1 Cyrtodaria siliqua | reverse complement strand
TAACTTTGTTCAACGCAATACGTTTGCATAATAAAATAAATTGTTTTTAATATGTGGGAGGTATTCTGAAACTTCGCTTAGAAAATAATAATATAATACAATTTTTTGAAAATCACATCCTTTAGCTAGCATTTAATATATCTTCTAACAACTGCATCAGTGTTCATATGTTTAATATATGTCCCTAAAAAGTCGTGCTAAACTTTTTTGTTCAGTATAATAATCTCATTAAATCCAGTATATTTTGTAACGTTATTCCAACAACAATTGATAGATAGTTATGTTCAGAACTGGTCATCCGATCTTTGAACTAATAGAATATTAATGCTGTACACATACGTAATAAATCGTTTTGAATACAAAAAGTATCTAAATTTACTAGGCACGACCGCAGCATTATAACCAGATTACGTTTGTCATCTCAGTCAATAACATTTATTCTTATTCTTCTGTAATTAGGGTTGTCACATGAAACTCATTGGTAATGACCATTCCCAAGAGCATGTAGATATTGACGTACATATGATGAAAGAGATAATAATAACCTCGCTATTGTTAATCTACAATCATATAACGTTACCTCTGATACTAGTTAGTGATCTAGTCATGTGCCTATTGATACAGAGCTATACAAGTTATACTGACTAGCGGTGGATGGGGGCCTGAACACTGCCTGAACACTCTATGACTTGGAGTGTCCAGGCGCCCATCCATATGGCGGTGAGCGAAGGTGTGAAAGGAAGGACATATAAGTTTCAGTTTAACTATATTCAGCTCCTGTATACCCAGAGACTGAATTGTAATCTAAACATAAATTATATACAAATTTGCTGTCCGTACGAATTGCTAAAAAACATTTTAATTGATTGAATTCGTTGCACTTGTAATTATGCTTGAATATCAACCGTGCTTTCAACACTTGCTTAAATCAGAAAAGTTGCTTTCATAATGAACATTTAATTTGGTGCACATGTATTTATGTCCTTAATATTGTAATATTCAATTTGCATTTTTGCTTAATGCTTTCTGCTATAAGGGCTTGCCATAATGGTCTTTTGTGCTTACCGGCAGCCCAATTGTTAAACATTCACTCCATGCCACGCCCAATATTTGCCAAATCTATTAAAGTTTAAAAAATATTTGTATGTGTTGTTATTACAGTGCTCTCCAATAACCCATGTATATGTTCACAAGAAAGAGATAATAAAAACATCGCTATTGTTAATCTACAATGCGCTAAGGATGAAGCTAATTAACTGTCTGGTCCTGAACCTTTTGAAATTGATATATACTAGTCACTCATAAAGATATACAAAAATAGTATGTGATTTCAAACTGTTCTTCATGAAAAGAAATATAGCTAAGTGAATGGCCACCCTTTTTGATGGATGAATGAATAAATGTAACTCTTAAACATCATATGAACATTTCTTAATAGTCCCGGGAGAAACATATCTTTAAAACCGCTACTAAGTTGTATGTAAAATTAGTATTATTTGCATGGCGTAGATACTACTTGAACCACTGCGTGACTGCATGGGAAACAAGGTAAATCTGAATTGTATAGCTACACAACTATTGCCAGATAATTGATAAATGCATTTACCTGTGGATTAATTTAGCTGTTCAAATTTTCTACGTCATCAAATACAACAGTATTCTCGCATTTCACATCTATTGCAATATGTGAATTGTAAATATATATTGTTGTGTATTGATTTCGATTTAAATAAACATAAACTTGTTCATGAAACAAAACATGGCCGGGGAACTTTAACACATATGGGATGATTTTTCAGTTATTGGTCGATGTACTGCTAATTAAAAAAACAGCGACATGTATTGTGAACTGATGTGTTTGATCTTGTGTTGTTATGACCAAATATATTTTCAAAATAGTTTGAACGGGTAGTCGATATAATTGTGGGTGGGTGTGAGGTAACACGTACATTGCAACTTCTGTTATTAACGTTTTTTGTACGGTTATTGTACATGGTACCTTGACGAGGATCTAAATAACTACTATTCCCAATGTGAGTTTTACATGTATTGGAAGAGAAAAGCTAAATGTAAAACCCAATGTTGATTGTGAACACTGTAAACTATAATGCAAGAAGCGAAGTCAAATGTGAAACACGTTGTCCACGAATGTGAACACAATAATGCAACTCTTGATGAAATCAAAAATCTTCATATGGATAGTGATCTGGTACACGCCTAGATAGTGATATGGTACATGCATAATCAAACTGACGCAACAACAACAACCTTCATTTGGATAGTGATCTGGTACACGTTTACACTCTTCAGACGGATATTGATCTGGTACATGCATTATCAACAACACCCTTCATATGGATAGATATCTGGTACACGCCTTATCAAACTGACGAAACAAGAACTCTCTACATATGGATAGTGATCTGGTACACGCCTTATCAAACTGACGAAACAAGAACTCTCTACATATGGATAGTAATCTGCTACACGCCTTATCAAACTGACGAAACAAGAACTCTCTACATATGGATAGTGATCTGGTACACGCCTTATCAAACTGACGAAACAAGAACTCTCTTCATATGGATAGTGATCTGCTACACGCCTTATCAAACTGACGAAACAAGAACTCTCTACATATGGATAGTAATCTGCCACACGCCTTATCAAACTGACGAAACAAGAACTCTCTTCATATGGATAGTGATCTGCTACACGCCTTATCATACTGACGAAACAAGAACTCTCTACATATGGATAGTAATCTGCTACACGCCTTATCAAACTGACGAAACAATAGCTCTCTACATATGGATAGTAATATGTTACAGGCCTTATCAAACTGACGAAACAAGAACTCTCTTCATATGGACAGTAATATGTTACAGGCCTTATCAAACTGACGAAACAAGAACTCTCTACATATGGATAGTAATCTGCTATACGCCTTATCAAACTGACGAAACAAGAACTCTCTTCATATGGATAGTGATCTGGTACACGCCTTATCAAACTGACGAAACAAGAACTCTCTTCATATGGATAGTGATCTGGTACACGCCTTATCAAACTGACGAAACAAGAACTCTCTACATATGGATAGTAATCTGCTATACGCCTTATCAAACTGACGAAACAAGAACTCTCTTCATATGGATAGGGATCTGGTACACGCCTTATCAAACTGACGAAACAAGAACTCTCTACATATGGATAGTGATCTGGTACACGCCTTATCAAACTGACGAAACAAGAACTCTCTACATATGGATAGTAATCTGCTATACGCCTTATCAAACTGACGAAACAAGAACTCTCTTCATATGGATAGTGATCTGGTACACGCCTTATCAAACTGACGAAACAAGAACTCTCTACATATGGATAGTGATCTGGTACACGCCTTATCAAACTGACGAAACAAGAACTCTCTACATATGGATAGTAATCTGCTACACGCCTTATCAAACTGACGAAACAAGAACTCTCTACATATGGATAGTGATCTGGTACACGCCTTATCAAACTGACGAAAGAAGAACTCTCTACATATGGATAGTGATCTGGTACACGCCTTATCAAACTGACGAAACAAGAACTCTCTTCATATGGATAGTAATCTGGTACACGCCTTATCAAACTGACGAAAAATGAACTCTCTACATATGGATAGTAATCTGCTACACGCCTTATCAAACTGACGAAACAAGAACTCTCTACATATGGATAGTGATCTGCTACACGCCTTATCAAACTGACGAAACAAGAACTCTCTACATATGGATAATAATCTCCTACACGCCTTATTAAACTGACGATACGAGATCATGCGATAACCTAGGCTGATTTTGTTTTGGTATGACGATAACACGTTTAATGCCTTCCCACTTGGAAGCTCAACTTATAAGTGAGAAAGTGGCGGTTCTTATGGATGGCAGAGGTATAGAGTACTGTTTCTACAAAGGAATAAGTAGGTGGTCTGCCTCCACTACAAAAAACGACCGTCATACATAGCCTAAAATGTGCTGAAAAATAAAGATCTTGCAAGTTTGGTCAATAATTGCTTTAACCATGTACAGTTACTAATATGTACCAGGGACGGATCCAGGGGTCGGTGGGGTGCGTTAACTCGACGCGTCCCTCCATCACACTCCCTCAAATCTGAAAAGTTATGAAAATACATTCGTAAAAAACGTTTTTTGTTTTTTTTGGTGGTGGGGGTGGTGGGTGGGGGTGGGGGGGTTGGTAGTCAGCAGTCTTTTTTAAAGTTGGGTCCCCACCCCACTCCAAAAACATGTTCATGTGCGTATTGTTTTGGTTGTTAATTGTCAAAGTTGCGATCCATCCTCCCACCACCCCACCACACACACAACCTCTCTTCTCCCTCCCGCATCCCCCCAACCACACACACAAATCTCAAATCCTGTATCCGCCCCTGTGAAACGTTTAACGCCAAGGTAACGTTTAACCGTTTTTGTAAATGCATAGAAACGCTTATATTTGAAAGAAAAAATGCTGTTGGAATGAACACGTTCGATATTTTAAATGTATTGAAACAAAAGTCACGAAGTTATTATTTCAGGCAACTACATTTCAGGCAACTACATTTCAGGAGCACTCCATGAAAACATACCATGAAAAATAAATTACAATCTCGCTCATCCTCATTTAATTATAATCAACTCGTTCTTTAGTTACGACTTGATTTTTGTGTATTTAATTTGGTTTCTTGTTATCTATTTTCTTCCTCAATTTTATTTCTAAATGGGAGCACATGTATTAATATTTTTATTGTGTTTTAATTATATTTGTACATTTGTGTTTATATGATGAACAGCTATGTAATAGTTCTTCTTCTTCTTCTTCTTCTTCTTCTTCTTCTTCTTCTTCTTCTTCTTCTTCTTCTTCTTCTTCTTCTTCTTTTTCTTTTTCTTCTTCTTATTAGTAGTAATAGTATATTATTGGTATTGTTATTTACATATTGCCTATAAAAGGTGTTTGCTTATCTTTTAAGGTCCCGGGTGTAGGAACCTCAAACGTAAAAATTAGTCACATATGTAAAAATGGTGGCAAATGTTAAAAACACGTGTAAAAGCATGCCACAAATGCAACACGATTGGCTACATATGTAAAAGAAAATATGTTGTGGCAAATGTAAAAAAAAAAAAAAAGGTTCACAAATGTCAAAAAATAAAAAAACACAAATGTAATAACGACTTGCTTCACGTGCAAATGATGACGACGTGTCCGAGTATTAACTTTCATACCCCATTCAAACCCTTCTCCAAGAAGCGAAAACGGGGTTGGCTGGGGTATGAAATGAAACCCTAATTTTGGCTTAAAAAATTTGCATTTTGTAAAATTAAAACATTTTAATAGGTAATTTTAAACAGGTTATCGCATTTTTTTCAGTAAAAAATGTTTTTAAGCGTGTTTTATTGTCGAAATATCCGTTAAACAATCCTGCTAATATAAGCTTTCCCATCGCCTAATGGAATTAAGGTGGGACCGCGTAATATGATAATAAACACAACAAAATAATGCAAGATTAAGTTGTGTACCAAGCCTACTTAACATTAACACTAGTTTGGAATCTATGAATAATGAAAAAGATGTTGTCGAACATGTAGGAACATATTAAAATTGAAAGCATGTATAAAATGAGGCTAATCATCTTAGCAATGGTTAAAATACTGATATAAGGTCGGGATTGACATGCATTCAACTGTATTATGTTAATATGATAAGTTAAATGATAAACATTGTTAATTTCTTTTTATAGTGCAATAACCTCCACCTTTAATCGAATTTTAACCACTGTTAACATTTTCTTAAATAAAACACCTATGCTCATCTTTATACGCTTTCCACTTTTTATTTTTCCTCCCAGTTGTCTTTTCTTCCCTTTTATAACTGTATGGCCTCATCGTAAGACCTAACTATAGAAAGATTTTCAAAAGCAGCCAACGTGTTTCATACATTTTCTGTTATTTATATAAAAATGTATACATCACTTCCGAATAAATTGTCTATACTATATATAGTTGGTGATATGTAAAATACCCTTAAATATGTGCTAAAGAACCTGTACCACCACATGTTTAGATACACTGTACACATATTTAATACGTATAATATACAAGAATATTCGTACATCATATACTGATAAAAATAAGTTTAGCAAGTAAATTGCATGGCAAAATCATTTGTGCATATTCTAGGCTATGCGTGGCAGAGGTCATTAACAATATAATTAGCATAATTAGCAGACATATACAGGGCATTGTGTTTGAAACGATATCTGCGAGAAAAAAAATGTTTCTACCTGCTTCAGTTACAGATATTATAATTTCGTTCTTATTTCAATGTAAAGGGAGGTAATTTCAATTTGTTAAACGTTTGGTTCGTTATTGCATTATAATGACACGGTTAGTATCCATTGATTTGCGTTTTTTATAACTTGAAACCTAGAACTGTTATTTAGTGACGTTTAACCTTGTTCTTTATCATATTGGTATTTTTAAATATGAAATACGCCGTTTTAACTAAATGGGAGATAACTCTCATACGTACACTGGATCACAAGTCATTAGTGAAAGATTAGATCACCCTATGCCATGCAAATGTTTTTATAATATACTTCACATTATAAAACAGAATTCAATTTTGTTTAAGCTAAATGTACGTAAGGACTTGCAAAACTTATTTGTGTTCAGTATATAATATTAATGGCTGTGGAAATTTTCAAACCACAGACCTTGTAATTAGTATTACTGCGCTACATCAGGTACAGGTTTCTGAGTAGAACCGCCGTTATTCCGTTAAGTTATGGCAAACATATTAAAGAGACCACCTGTGTATACTATGTCGTGGATCTATTTCGCTCATAGTCTTTTTATGTAAAAGATATAGATGACATTTTGTTAACGAACCATTCACAAGGCAGTTCATTTAACCGGTCTATTACAGGAATCTGACGTCATGATGCTTTCCACAGTAATATAAAAAATCATAAAATATTGCATCCCAGTGAGCGTGACAGTGGATATTGTCAACCTGAGGAAAATAATGTCAACCGAGGCGAAGCTGAAGGTTTACAATATCCACTGTCACGCTCACTGGGATGCAATATTTATTTTATTATACCCCGAACAAAGAATGTTTTGATTACAATTTAAATATATGAGGGGAAACAGCTCAATAATAAAAAAACGTTTTTTTATTTTTATTTTTTTTTTATACCAGTTTTGATTTAAAGTAACAAAAACAACATCATAATGTCAAAACCACATTTTAATGAACGTTTTATATTAAAAGTATATACTTTAAGGAGCTCCCCATACAACGTGTACTGAATCGCCCATGAACCATGTGTGGTAGAATAGGATCAACGTGTCTCCTGTGTGTTGTTAGCGATGAGTAAGTGAAAATGAGGGATAACTCGGCAGGACTGTTGGGGATAAGTGGAAAAGTACATTTCTTATATTCTTTATATCGATGTAATTAAATTGTAGATGAACATAAAATGGTGTTTCATTATTTTGTCAGATTACGGACGTAAAACACAATTCACAGAGGCAAGATAGCAAATACACACAATATATAACACTTTTTAAACTGAAAAATGTACGAGTGAAGCAGACTCCTGTAATCGACACGGTTCCATCTCAGTACCTCTAAAATACTTGGATAGGGTCATCTTACATCAATCACTCGATTAGAAAACATCCAGGTTACTAATGATGGCTGATCGAGCTAATTTTGCTAATTTAGCACTACCCACGTTTACAAGCAATATTGATTCAAACAAGGTCAGCTTAATTAAAACAATTACGAATGAACATGTAAACATAAACATACATTAATGTAGCACGCCCACGCACGCGCAGACTCACACTCACCAAACACTAAATACAGACTCACACACACCAAACACTTAATACAGACTCACACACACCAAACACTAAATACAGACTCACACACACCAAACACTAAATACAGACTCACACACACCAAACACTAAATGCAGACTCACACACACCAAACACTAAATAACAATGGTAATTATCATAAGTTGAACAAGTTTGAACAAGTTTATTATCAAAATTCCATTAGGCAAATAGCCCATGAGGATATACATTTTGTTTTACAACACATGACTGACAGTCAAAATATACAATATTCACAACTAATTAATTTTACAAATGCACTATTTGTTATGATAACATCATATATATTTTTTTTTAATAATAATTCCTTTCATTTGTGTGGAGAAGGCTTTTAGCCATTACAGTTGTACACAATATACAGGTCAGATTTGCTTAATTTAAAACATGTAGCTACTACCAACAGACAAGTTTGTGAATTAATTCAATTATTTGCAAACAAACATTCATTTCGTTTATTAAAAGATTTGTAAACAAAAATAGCCACGTTTCTAATTTCTTTTTGACATTCTGAGTTAATTAACAAAATAAGTTTCTGCATATTTGGCCTATCCCAATAATATTTTTTGATATATTGTTTTCTGAACTCCGAGTATATAGGACATTCTAACATAAAATGAAACTCGTCTTCTAGGATATTACAAAATTTACATTTTCTCTCATTTACCGGAATTCTATTAGGTTTATTCCAACGTCCTGCTTCTATTTCTAGTCTGTGCGAGGATACTCTTAATTTTGTCATGGCAATTCTAAATGTTGATATATTACAAATATTAAGATAAGGTTGAAACTTGAAAACACATATACAGTTATAAAAGCGTGCTCTACTTGAATCAGCTAGTCTACTATTCCAATTTTGGCTAAAGTTGTCATGTAATCTCTGTTTAACAACATACAGAAACAATTTAGGATTACCCACCGTTTGGGCTAACCACGCATCATTGAAACCCATAATGCCTAATATATCTCTAATTAAAGATGCCCAATTTTTTATGTTGGGTTGAGCATTTATATCATTTAACATCAAAACATATATTTGTTTTACATATTTATTTTCATTACTTTGTAATATCTTAACCCAGTATTTTATAATATTAAAATGACGATGACATAACATAGACTTTCTGCCCAGTTCTCCATATATAAAAT
Organism: Cyrtodaria siliqua; assembly: GCA_037043455.1. Lineage (NCBI taxonomy): Eukaryota > Metazoa > Mollusca > Bivalvia > Adapedonta > Hiatellidae > Cyrtodaria > Cyrtodaria siliqua. The sequence goes on along the minus strand of JAWPHD010004596.1, from coordinate 174,406 downwards.
CGTACTACACATATTACACTGATGACAGTTATTAATTATATGTAATTTTCTTTATCATGCAAACTGTTTTAAATAAATAGTTTACCTGAAAAGAAAATTAACAACAGCTCACGTCTGTTGCGGTCAAAATACAAATGGAGGATATTTTGTCAAGGGAAGTAAGTTGATAAACAACTTTTCGTTGTTTAAGTAAATTTATATAGATAAAACATGCGAAATAGTTTCTTTTGTTAATGTATTGCATTCCTAAATTGAAAAGTATAAAACATATTATGTATATTTGTATTTCAAATGGTTGATTTATGACTCTTTAAGTCATAGAAAGCACGTGATGACTGCCACATGCACCCATCTAGCCTAATACAGCAGTATTGCGGAAATATTAGGATCGTCTAGTATCCATTTACCTAAACGATTTATACTTTGTGTTGTTTATATTGGAAATATCGCCTCCGTGGTCGAGGGTTTAACGACGTTGCATTGTAAACTTTCTCGCCTCCTTGCCCACCGCAGCGGGTTCGAATCCCACTGGGAGTTCAACTCGTAAGTGAGAAATTGTCGATTCTTACGAATGGCGGGAGGATAGCAGTACTGGTTCTACACCCAGGAATAAGTGTCTGGTCTGCCTCCACCACAAACAAAATCGACCGTCATATGTGGTCTAACATGTGCTAAAACGCAAAACACCATTCAAACAAACAAACAATTGTTTGTATTGATACAAGTTGCCCCTTTCTCCACTAGTCAGAAAACCCGATCCGGCCATTGGACGTACACATGGCATGTGTTTTTAAGATGCTTATAACTCATTAGTACGAAAAATTGGACATTAATCTTTAAAATGGTATTTATTATTTTGTATTTTGTACAATACAAAGATATATATTACCGTCTGTATAGACTGATCGCAGCTTAGTTAAACAGTTGTGGCACTCATTGATCAAAACATTAAAACCAAATTCCGCATTGTAACCATACATCAGCTTGTAATCGGATCAACATCTTTAAGGTATGATAAGTTGTTTACATTATGTTTGCTTCAGACAGATTACCTTCTCTGTTAAATAAAATAAACTTTTCAACCATTAAAAATAAATATTTTAATTTTCTAAAATGCGAAAGTAATCACTAAACAAATCGGCTCAAACATGTCGTAATACGTTATTTACTATAATTTGGAGAGTTTGTTTCAATCAGAAGTTGTTTTTATTATCATAAGGCCACTCTTAAATATATCTTAGTTTGCCCAAATCCGACCTTAGATTTTTCAGATAGGTAGGAACATTATTCTCGTTTTCTTTTATGTATGTCAAATATTTTTTGTAAAGTTTTAACTGTTTGTTTGGACTCAAAAAACTACCTTTTGTACATAAAGATGATTTTAGTATACTGGGTGTGTACTGAATATTGAAAATCATAACATTCATATCTGAAACAATTAGTAACCAAATTAATAAAGTGTTGTATTGAGTACAGCTAACTTGCTGATTTTTTTCTTCGTTAAAGTAAATTTTAAAGTATTATATACTGCTATACCATATGTACTGTTCAATATAACAACGCTATTCAAAGAAGAATCGTTCCTGGGGCCCTAATTTATATACCTGAAGTAATCGGTCATGTAGCATGTTAGCAGTAAATAAGCAAGCTTTCCATGCTTTTTCAATGATCATATAGCGTTGGAAAAAGACATTCCACAAATCCTTCTGAAACACTTCATCCCCTAATTATAATATGTAGTACAAACAGAGTCGGGATCAGCATGGTTCGCATAAGAAACTAACAGTTATCTACATTTTGAAAAGTGACGACCTAGACTTTAATAGACTTTAATAGTTTATTATAGTGTCACATCATAGTATCAGCCCAGTACATTTGAAACGGCAACACTTGGTATTTTTTTAATTTCTATTTTTTTGGAATATATTTGAAAGGAGTAGAGCAAATTGTATGCAACTGTTTATCGCCATATGTTAACCATTGGGACGCCATATGTTAACCATTGGGACGCCATATGTTAACCATTGGGCCCCCATATGTTAACCATTGGGACGCCATATGTTAACTATTGGGACGTCATGTGTTAACCTTTTAACCAGTGGGACGCCATATATTAACCATTGGGACGTTAACCATTTGGACGCCGTATGTTAACCATTGGGACGCCATATGTTAACCATTGAGACAAAGAGACTTGCGTACTAACATAAAATACAATCTTGATCTGAACAAAAAGCCAACGGACTGAAAATAGTCGAAAATCAAAAATGTTGCGTTTTTAAATGTACTGAGTTACATACTTAAACATATATTACATAAAAAAGACGTTTATACCCGGCCGTAATACCGACAAACATGTTTTTCAATTCAGTGCTCTCATCACATAAATAATATACCTTTATATACAGTCTGAAAAATCCATCATAAATGTAAAATTAAAATTTGCGCAAAACAGAACAGAACAAACATTTTATTTTGACTTGTACAAGGTACATTATCATATACATACAACACATACATATACTATATAGAGGATCTTACATGAGTACTCATTCATTATAGAATTTATTAAACGAGTTTAATAAATTCAATAATGAATGAGAACGAATGTTAGATTCTATTTATCATATAACTCACATATCGGCTTTTATTGCATTTTGTCTGTCACTTTAACACGCGAAACCGACATAAACCGTGGGAATTGGATCATAGTCATTATCGATTTTTTTGACAGCGCATACTAGGCTCATTTGCATACTTTAATAACTAGTGGTATATCGAAAATATAGAATGTTGTTATTCCACTCCCACACCGTAAGTTATGTGATAAATATATATATATTACTATATATATATATATATGTATTGTTTTAAATTCACCCGCATGTTCTTATACACGAGTATTGTGTCGAAATAGGGCTATCGGGTCAAAAATAGGGCTATTGGGTCATGACCCAATAACGATTTTCAATGTTATAATCATTTAATGATGTCTTATACTAACTAGTATATGACTTAAAATAATGTTTTCAGTATTCAACAATTTAAACCAATATTTAACAATACGCATATAGCGAGAAATATACAAAACATATCTACCGAATTCCCCATAAACACCAGCAAAACGTGTATTATTTCTAACTTTTAGCAGCATTACAAAACTTTAAATGCATTCTCTCAATTTATTTCGATTGAGTATATCCCCATATGTTATTACATTACGTCACGTTATTACGTCGTAACAAAAGTTGACTTTATTTCATTTTTAGTTTTCTTTTTTGTGTTCTCAATTAAAACGTGTATTTGTGTATGAATTACAGTTAAAACAAATGGAATTACTATTCTGGGAGTTTAATAAAGACTTATTTATCGTAATACACGAGTGTGTTCTAGATGCAAATGAGGACTGAATCACTGTTTCACTGTTTTTTTGTGTATAATAATACTTTCAGTCCCAATTGTTTGCATGACATATCATACGATACGTTCAGACACCTTAAATATGTGTCATTATTTGGAATCTTACTTTATAAAATGCATGCTAGTAACGTTAAATTTGGTTTAAGGTGTCGCATTATTTGTAGAGCGAACGCGTTACAGCCGCGCAACGTAGCTGACGCCGTGTAAGGTCTCACACCTCTATTATCTCCCCTGAAAGCTCACGGACAAAAGGAAAACAGAAAACAGTTCTTTTCTTTTTTTCTCTATTTTAGTAATTTTTTTATTTGAAAAATATATTTTTCGTTGCTTTAGCATACATCTGCAGTGTAAAAGACAGATGATACATACCCTTCCATGTTGATATGAGGCCAGGTTTCATTCAAATTTCAGAAGTGTTTGACCGAAACACCACATATTCAGCTAGATAGTGTATGAAGTTTGTATTTTTCATAGGGGTCACATAAACATGAGCCAGAAAAAAAGCCTACTTGGCCAACTTATTATTGTTTTAAATTACTGGTCTTGGCTATTCTGTAGATATTAGACCAACAACAATGTCTGTTGCCTAGCTTTGAAGCTCAGATGTTGGGAGAGGCTGTACAATAACGGTATGTGAAAATTAATTGAGGTGTGAGACCTGAAACACATATCTTACAAACTGACAACAGTAAACATTACGTGGACCTAGTATTAACTTTCATACCTATCCAACACCTTCTCCAAGAAGGGAAAACTGGATTGGCTGGGGGTATACAATAAAAAGTTTGCATATTGTAAAATTAAAACATTTAATAGGTAATTTTAAACAGGTTATAGCATTTTTGCAATAAACAATTGTTTTTAAAGATGTTTTATTGTCAAAATATCCGTTATAAAATCCTGCTAATATAAGCTTTCCCATCGCTTAATGGAATTAAGGCGGGATCACGTAATGGTGAAACTATCAGAGGGTCTCATGGAAGATTGACTAGTTTCGAATGAATTTTCTCGTTAAACAAAGTCATTATTATTATTTATTATTATTATTATTATTATTATTATTATTATTATTATTATTATTATCACGCCGTAGGTGTGTCATGAGATAAACAGAATATTATATGAGAGACTATGTATTACTGACTTTAATGAACTAGTTCGACAAAAAGATGGGATACTAGAACTGGTTTATCAAAATCAATAATACACAGTCACTCATGTAAGATCCTCTATTATATGTATCCATGACTTAAAACAAATAAGATCGCAGTGGCGGAATGTCTTTAAGCATAAACATATATGTGATAATCAGCCGTTCCACGCGCTTCACAGAAAGGATAAGCATTTAATTCAAATCTGTTTAAGTATTAATTGATTAATCCTTGTATAATATATACATTTAAACTTTGGCGTACTTCTCAAATAAGCTTAATTATTTATTCTATTATTTAAAATCAGATTAATAAAGTTATGGCCGTTTTCCAAGCTTCTTTGACGTAATTGTTTTCTGACATTTTGAACAGATTTTAAAGATTGTCAGATTGTCTTACCGAGTGATGCTTTGACAGTATTAGAGCATCATTTGCAATAATTTAAATATGAGCAAGATTGCCAGTGATAACTAAACGTGCTAGTTGCTGTGGCAAATACACATCTTTGCATTCATTAATTCCAGTATGCCATAAGAAACACACATACAGGATATACATATTTATATACATATGAAGAAGAAGAAGAAGAAGAAGAAGAAGAAGAAGAAGAAGAAGAAGAAGAAGAAGAAGAAGAAGAAGAAGAAGAAGAAGAAGAAGAAGAAGAAGAGAAAAAGAAGAAGAAGAGAAAAAGACGAAGAAGAAGAAGAAGATTACAGAGTTTTTTATCATATAGACACACATTTATAAATATAACTTTAAAACAATAACAAGATTAGTACAATTTCACCAGTTTATAATAACTATTTGCTAAATGATTTTATTTTGTATTGACTCGAATCGTCTCTTATAAATTTATATAGAATGACATGTTTAACAAATGTATTACTTGTATGTCAGCAATACCTCACAGATACATATCAGGTATACAAAGTACCTGCATTTCAGCATATGATAATCGTGATTGAAGATACAAGTTTCATTCATGCCAAATCCCATCACAAATTTAATTTTCTTTCCAATGATAGAAAATGAAAATGATCGAATATAAGCGGCATGATGTATCTGTGTCAGGTCCATGAACAACTCAGTTGATTTGCTATATTAGTGCCGTGGATTGTCTCTAGACTAGAGGACTTAATTGGTCCGGAATTAGACTCTATCATTCATGAATTATGACTGTATGATTAACGATCTAGAAGATCTAGGAGAGAACAGTTATATCCAGAACGATGTATGAGTTCATACACTAGGCACGTGTACTGAGTTTATGTGATATTCTAAGGTTTATAGGCCCTCTTGAACATGTACAAGATGAATCCGTTTAAGTGTGGACAATTTGCCTCATTCTGAAGTAATTTGCATCATTTGTTTAAAACACTCTTTATTTATTTTATTTTTTTGTATGTATATTTATGTCTTGTACTTATCGTTTGTTTGATATGTTTGTTGTTGTTGTTGTTGTTGTTGTTGTTGTTGATATGCGTCTTTTTGATTGCTGTGTTCTGTGGATGCCACATTTTGACTTGTATACCTTTTTCTGCTGAAATTAATTTCAATGGGAGGGAGTAATTGGTTGTGTCATGCACACTTACCTGCACCCTGGCTTCTGTCAGGTCTACTTTTTCAGCTATCTGTTCCCTGAGAGTACAGTCAGGGTAATGTGTATGTCTAAACACTGTCTCTAACTCGCGAAGCTGCTCTGATGTAAACGTCGTCCTATTGCGGCGTTGCTTCTTATGCGGTGAGAACACGTCGTCATCCTCGTCGTCGTCGTCGGCACAGCATCCGTTTTCTGTTGGCAAGTAAAAAACAGATTTAGACTAATTTCTTTTGTTTTTTCATTAGTATAGTTTCAAAGGTTGGATGGGAGGAAGTTACATACTTAATCTGTATATGTCTGTTATTGAATGATAATGGCATCACCAAATGTTGAACTCTTCCTAAATAGAAATTAATCCAAAAACGTTTGACAAACATTCGATTGTGAAATTATAAAACCTATTCCAATTATCTCAACCTTAATATTTTCCATAAATCATCAAAACCGCCACGGAGCTGATAATTATAGGAAAACAAACATATTATGAAAGCAACCATTAAAGTAGCTATCCCGCCAACAACAGCCACATTTTACTTCATGTGTACACCGTTTCTAAACATACGAACGACGAGTTACATATATAACTAACATATTTTGAGAACCCAAATTCTTTAGACGGTTTTAACCAGCCAGGCCAAATCCTGAAACTAGGGCGTCGAATTAAGAGTTACCAACACATCACTTTTCGCATATTCAATCACGGGTTATTTTAGAACCCGTTAATAAACATTTACTTTTAATCGGCACATATAGATCTACATAAATCGATGAATGGAACACCCGGATAGGGTTTTGATACACGTTTTTTAGTGCAATTTTGTCGTTATTTGGGTGGTTAGTCTCTTTAAATAAAATATTAAATATAATGTTAAAAATAGCGCCCCTGTATTTATAATCATATTCGTACAAACGTCAACCCGATACAAATAATTTTCATTCAGAACAACATTTTCAAAATCATGTAATTTTTTACGTGCATATATTCTTTTAGTGGACACTTTATTCTTATTGCCTCGTGGTCGAGATGGTTAAGTCGTTTTGTTTGAAACCTTCTCGCCTGTCGTCGCCGCGGTTTCGAATCCCCATGGGAGCTCGACTTGTGAGAAAGTATACAGTACTGGTTCTACACAGGAAAAGTGGGTGATCTGCCTCTACCTCTAACAATATCGATATTCATATATAGCCTAAAATATGCTGAAAATGACGTAAAATATAATTTATTTATGGAATTATCATATAGATACATACCTTCTGTTTTCTGGTATACATTATCGGTGACAACATCTATCTCGTCTTCATCCTCGGAACGTAGAGGAGACGAACTCGATTCACTGTGATCTGTCATTATTCCTACTCCCGTCGCTGGCTCTAATGTAATTTACACGACAAATTAGAAAACTTTTAAGTAATTATTCCAGTACCCATATTTCTGTGTTGCCTGTTGGTTGTTTCAAATCAGTCAAAAATTAACATTAATTACACAGCGATTAATATCATTGTATCAAAAGGATTAGTTTATTGGGATCAAACTCTTTATCGTTAGCCCTTCTATCACAAAAAAAAAGTGTTTTTCTTTAAAGATTATTCTTATAGTAGTTTATGTCCAGTATAATTATATAGGAAACTTACAAACAAAATAATACTACAGTTTTGGCCGAAGCTGTCCACATCTGTGCACAGCGGAATTACACTCCAATTAAAATTGAATCACTGGCTAACTTATTTCTAATCGTCTGTGCCATGCTGACAAAACGAAAAGAAGCCCAACCAACGAGCGTTATGATTAAATCAGGATTATTATGCAAACGCCCCTAATTGCGTTAAATCGGCTTAATAAAAAGGATATGTTTAAGTAGGGTCAAATGACCAAATTTTAATCTGGCTGTGCCTAAAGCGGATCAGAGCGATTTTTTTGACCAATTAGTCTTGCTTAAGGTAAATCATAATACTGGAGCATCGATAGACATATCATTTGCAAAACCAAAATATACTGACTGTCAATGAAAACGCACCAGCATATTATTTACTTGTTAAATTGTATTCCTAAAGTAATTTATTATAATATGTGCATATTTTGAAATTGAAGGATATTAACTATCAACTGTAAACACAGATTGTCTCAAAATTCCTAAACATGGTGTATAGTGTTCAAATAAAGTCACAAGGGTAGAAAAGAAAAGTCACACATCTTAATACCGGGAATGTCCAACCATTGTACCCTTCCTCAGGCTAGGAAATCATCTGGACGTCACGTAAACGGTTGGACATACCCGGTATTAAAATATGTGACTTTTGTTTTCTACTCGTGTGATTTTAATTGAACACAATGTTTAGGAATTCTGAGACAATCAGTGTTTGCAGTTTTTACGAAAGACCGGTACTGACTTCAGACTTCATACTTACATTGAAATAATCACAACACGAATAAGTTATCATTGTCGTCAACTGTATTTTTCAAATTCATGATTATTATCCACGCGCCTTTGGAAGTATATGCGGACATGAGCAGATTAAGAAGGTTGGGGTGTACCCGGCGACCCCTTAAATCTGAGAAGTTATGAACATTCATGTTATCGTCTACGTCCATGCGTCAGTAAAAAGCATATAGAGAAGGGCGTAGCCATGACTTTTTAGGTTATACGCACACAAATAAATTTTAAGTTCAGCGTCGCAGATGCGAATGTTTTAGAGGGGTGTTGTATTCCACTCCTGCACCCTACCCCCACCCCTCCCAGATAATGCAAAATCAAGCCCACTGCCTTTATATGTATGTACATTTTTAAAACAACACGAAACAATACCAAAAAGGTAAAAATAAAAGTAGTTTAGGTGTGCATCTAGGTGAATAGAAATATCGTTATTCTCGTAGCCAGGGCAGTGGGGGTGCGTTTCTTATGGCAAGCTTTTTTTTGTATGCGTGTTTTGTATGCCCACATTAGAAAGAATGGAAAACTTTTAAAAAAGGATATTAGAAATAATACACTAAAAACGCGATTGCAGCATGTTCAGTCAGTATTATCACTCTACCAAACCTACCCCTTACATAGAAAAGTGAGTACGAAAGAATTGAAAAACAAAGCTTTATTTAGAATGTACAAGAAATACGAAGAATCTCATCAGATTGCAGCGTTTTCAGTACATGTATATTTAATTTTCTCATGGGGAGTGCCCCACCCACCTCTCATACATACAGTGTGTGAGGGAGCATCAGATTCACGGCAGCGTTTTAAGCATATAGTCACATACAGGTAGAATTGCCTTAATCATATCTGATGTACATAAAATGTCAAAATAATATGTGTAGGTGATAAAAAAAACAACCTGTATTTGTTCTTGCATCTGGGCTATTTTATTGAGAAAATTGCAGGTATAGTAAATTGTCAGAAATTCACATGTATTTGCTGCGAGCCCGACGGTCAGCACCTTCATCAAACCGAAAGTAGGTGAAAGCATTACAAACCCCCCAATTATTTTCACTTTTTTAAGTGTGACTAGGATAGTTCTTGAAAATAAAGTAGCCTAAAAGGTTCCCTTGGGTATGTAAAATGTGTTTTAGGGCAAAAGACTATAATGTAACCCTATGTAAAATGCAATAGTGGTATATGACCTAAAGCTAGATTCTGCATGGGGTAAAAGTGAAAGTAGACATACTTTTTTTCTAACACAATGATTTGAAAGTGTGAGAAATGTTGAATTATGTTGTATTTTGACTTTTCTTGTAACTTTTTTAACGATTTTTAAATATTTGAAAGTTTTATGATGCAAAATAGGTAATTTAAATTCTTTTATTAGGGTTGTGGACACAAAATTAGCCATACCTGACACCTGGTATACACAATTGGCCTGTAATGCACCTATTTGACACAATTAAAGGTATATCTAGTAAGTTTTATTCATTTCTGAGGGCTTTGCATACATTTTTTGGCAAAAATGTCAGAAAGCGACAAGCTGCGTCTGTCTGCTAAGATGTCGAAAAGGCGCTTATGTCTATTTTGAAAAAGATGTTGAGGTAAGCTCTGACTCTGAGTTCATCGCGTCAAGTTTACGGTTAGTGTTGATATGCAAATATTTTATGCGGTTTAATACATTTTACAAATTAAATAATTTAGTTGGGAAAAAATATGCCATTTTCCATTTTTTTTAAAAGTTTTTTTCTGCCCCACCCCCTTCATTTTAATGAATTTTCATGGATCTGTACTGTCAACAGTGCTTTTTGGCTGCATGGTTGCATGAAAATGACCTGTAAAGGTGGCACAAAAAATATCTAGTAAAAAAATACATTAAATTGTACATGCAATCTTGTGTAATGAGCATATTGTAAAACATGGCATGGCCTTAAAAATGGAGTTTGGGAGGATATTCTCAGAATTATTTTTTTGTCATTTTTAAAGTGAAAAGTTGCATTTTCTTGATGGTTTCCCATATAGAAACTGCTGCATAATGTTAATTAATCCATTTGAAGGCAGATTTTGAATATATACAAAAACCGTGGCATTTTTATGGTAAAATCTGCTATTTTGAGCCCTGGAAATCACAAATATCATTTTTCAGTAGAAATGATTTTCAAGAGAGCTTCAACTGGTTGAAAATCACCTGTTATCGATGAAATCAATTCAAAATCACTTGATATGAAACAAAAGATTGGAACGGTTGTCGAGATATGGCATTTTGAAGATTCTGGATTTACGCGTAAAAATCGCATGAATTTGACATCAGCCGAAGCTCTTTGAAGCCCTCATATTTTGTAAAAAAAGTATTTTTTTCTAAAAACAAAAGACACCATTTTCCTCAGAATGAATGTATGAAACAATTTAGCCAGAAAAAACAAACTTCAGTTAGGTTTGAATGTCTATTTAGGTCACAAACCACTTTTTTTTGGGGCTACTGATTGGCTGAAAAAAGTATAGGGTGTATTAGGGTATATGTTTTTCGAAAGAGCTACTTTCTGATTTGGTAGAATTGCCTTAATCATAACTGATGTACATAAAATGTCAAAATAATATGTGTAGGTGATAAAAAAACAAACAAACTGTATTTGTTCTTGCATCTGGGCTATTTTATTGAGAAAATTGCAGGTATAGTAAATTGTCAGAAATTCACATTTATTTGCTGCGAGCCCGACGGTCAGCACCTTCATCAAACCGAAAGTAGGTGAAAGCATTACAAAACCCCCAATTATTTTCACTTTTTTAAGTGTGTCTAGAATAGTTCTTGAAAATAAAGTAGCCTAAAAGGTTCCCCTGAGTATGTAAAATGTGTTTTAGGGTCAAAAGGCTATAATGTAACCCTATGTAAAATGCAATAGTGGTATATGACCTAAAGTTTTTATTCAAAATGCCTTAGAGGCAGATATTCCCCACCCCACCCACTTCGACTCAATTACGAGCACCCAGTTGCAGGCCTGATAGTATACACTATTATATCTTTGTTTAACGTGTATTGATGATGACAATGCTTAGCTTTGAATGAAGTAGTTTATAAATAGTGTCTTTATTTCTATTAACATGTATCATGTATATCAATCTCATTAAAATATGCCCCGTGTGGTTCCCGGGTGCCCCGTTTGGTCACGGGGCAAATAATAGGGCCACTGCAGATCCCTTTGGAGGGGTAGGCAGAGGGGTAGAATCCCCCCAAATTATGTTCATTTTATATTTTTTTGTTCATGTTCATTAAAGGTCTTCATCGTGATCCCTGCATTGTTTCAGGTGCCATCTCGCTCACATCAAAAGAGCAGTGGCAGAAAAACAATAAACGTGGCTTCAGCGTAAATGGAGTTTTTACGATAGAATTTGCAGCAACTCTGCAGTTCAGGGTGAGAAGGTTCTAGGCCCATTTTCCATATTTTATCTCGATGTACATGGAAGATGAGCCTGGCATGTTCATGCCTGTTAGGCGCCATATAACCTGTAATGTGTTGGTGCGCCTTAAAACCCAATTCAATTCAATTCATTAAAATCAGACCCTCTATTACGCTACGATACTCTACGCTACAAGCGGAGAGTATGAAGAGTATGTAGCGCAAAGTATGAAAGCGTAATTAGGATTTGATGTTAAGGAGATTGATAAAATATAAATCTACTTATAATAACAATACTAAAGGTTGACGACAACTATAACATCAAATCACCCCTGCCTTATTGTGGTCATTGCCGTCCAATAGAAACGAGCTTTCTATAGCGAGTAGTATATTTAGACTCTGGGTTGAGGTTGCCACCAGACAGGACTATATCTGCCTTGTCTGTAATACGCAGTTCACTTTACGATTGGTTTATAATATCTATAATATCTCGCAATGTTCGAGCCTGCTTAATGCAAGAACGCGATGTATGAATGCTGTACACAATTTTGTGAATCCTGATTTGAAAAAGGAATTAGATGATGCTAGTCCTTTTTATTTTGCATGTAAGGTTCTTGGTGGACCACTAAACACAGACATTGACGAGGTCAGGTACCTTTGTTATTATCACCTCGCATCAAGGTTTGTGAGCATTTGTTTAACGAGTATTTGAACATATTACTCTAGTTTACTCAATACGTAGTTACTGTGAGTAGCAAGTTTGTTTCATTTGAGATACAATATTTGTGTTAAAACGTGCCAAAATGGTTATATACCGCCGGTATAATTTCTACTTCTGTAAAAAGCTTATCTAAAATGTGATACGACTATTATTATCATTTATTTATTTTTTGTTCCTTTTTTCTGTGTTCCTCTTAACACAAACCCTCTCGCTATCTTACGATTCTTTAGTTGTTTATTTCACGTCCTGTATATGTATATATGTTAAACTATATCATTTGTATTCATCCTTGATTTCATAATTACTTGTACTACTTAAAAATCTCCGTTATGGGGGAAATAAAGAGATTAAATTGAATTGAATTGAATTGAACTTTGAAATCTGAACTCTGAAGTCTGAAGTTTGAAAACTGAAATCTCAAGTTTGAAGTTTGAAGTCTGAAGTTTGAAGTCTGAAGTCTGAACTCTGAACTCTGAAGTCTGAAACATGAACTCTGAAGTCTGAACTCTGAAGTGTGAAGTCTGAAGTGAAGTGAATTAAATTACCACGAATACGTTTTCGTTGTCGTCAAGCTTTAGTAGAGATCTATATTTTATATACATCTGAATACACCGACACACTCAAGCCAGAGTGTTATTATTGTAATAGTATATAGGTCTAATATTTGCAATGGTTTCTGCTCTAACGGAATACCGGGGTACGGATCTACTGTACAATATGTTAGTAAAATACAGTGGATGCTTTACTTTTTATATTAATACATTTCTTATGATTTTGTCGCATTTCAAATAAATGATGTGTCTTAAAAATCCTGTTGTGTTTAATAGTATTATTTGTTTTGACACATGTTTGTGGACTCATGGTGTCCATCCCATATATTATAGAATACATCTCTAAAACAAATTAACAACACAATATGAGTTAACTGTGATCATATCAGTGGCGTATATTTGGATAAAATACAATGCTGCAATCTGATGAGTTTTCAGTGTATAGGAGTAGGGTATATTTCTTCGCACTGTGTTAGTGTGCGTGAGGGCGGGGTGGAAGGTTTGTTTGGAGGTACTCCGCAAGATAATTTTGATTTTTTTTACTGAAAATGCAAAAATCTAACGAGTTTTCGGTGTATTTATAGTAAACTTAATAAAATAGTAAACTTTAATAAAGCTTTGTTTTTCAATTCGTTCGTATGCGTTTTTCTATATAGTGTGATAGCGTGAAAATACGATTGAAAATGCTTCAAAATGACGATTGGAGGGCTTACAACCTAAACAATCCCTACGCCTTTGTCTAGCTATATGCTCTGTGAAAGTTCAGTTTACTGACACATACCATTACGGACGCATGGTCGTAGACGATAACACGAATGTTAAATAAATATTAACTCTTCTTCAAATTTTCGAACACTTGTTCTTTTTTAAGAAGAATCACAGAAATACAACTTTTAAGTAAAATTCTTCTTGTTTAAACTGCTGACATTGTATTTCTGTGATTTTTCTTAAAGAAGAACAAGTGTTCGAAATTTGAAGAAGAGTTACTATTTATTTTAATATTGAATTAACTTTCCTTTTGAAAGACTATACAGATATGGATAACACGAATGTTCCCACAATATCCATAACATCTCAAATTAAGGTCGTCGCCACCTAAATCCTCGTTTACTTTTCTAAACGCGCGCGGATATTAATCGTAAATTTGAAAAAAATACTTTTGACGACAACAATAACCTATTCGTGTTGTACGTATTTTTAAGTGTACGTATAAACTCTAAGTTTGAAGTCTGAAGTGTGAACTTTGAAGTTTGAAGTGTGAACTCTGAAGTCTGAAGTTTGAAGTCTGAAAACTGAAGTTTGAAGTTTGAAGTCTGAGGTCACCACCGGTGTTTCGTATTTTTTTAATCAATATCCTTGAATTTCAAAATATGCACAATAAAACAAAATAGTCGCACCAACAGCTAGGGTCGTAATTTATGCAGCTCTCATTATGTAGGAAGACCCCAGGTGCCTTTCCGGACAACTTCCGTGCACGGGCGGGCACATGGATAGAACAACCAACGTTCCGCAAGCCAGCTGGATAGCTTCCTGGACAGCTGGATAGCTTCCTCAAATAAAGATTACTGGTCCCATCATTTCTGTTTAGGAAGCATAACAAACAACATTATTTCTGTTGCAGTAAAATATGCTGATTATTAAATTAGAGAAAAGACAAACCTTCGGGCCTTTCACTCTGCAGAAATAAAAATACAATATCAATGTAAAATTCATCTGTAAACATGATTTTTAGGATTTTTCTACAAAAACAGATGTCTCAAACCACGGAAACTATTTTTTATGTATTTCCATATCATATCACCGGACCGTTGTCATATTTGTTATACCTATATTCCCCCACAGGCATACGTACTGTGATTTGTCATTAGTGGAAGCAAACATTTATGAGTTGAGGTATCTTTTTGCTATTGTTACGAAGGTCAGTATTAGATAGCTGTGATTTGCTTGAAGAGCCTTAAACAATGAAAATATTTAAGTGTTTAAAATCGTGTCCTGTTGCTATCGTATTGCTTTATCATATAAATATTTGGCCGAATTATAATCACCTTGTAACTCTAAATGTAGTTCAAGGTGGTGGGACATTAATGGGTTCTGTCTGGTCAGATCAGGGTCAGCTCCCTAGAATTGTAAACAAGTTCCAATAATGAATGATTGCTGGGATCATCAAACCACTATTAAATCCTTATTATTCTAAAGCATGTACATTTAAACTTTATTTCAGAGTGATTTTGCATATATTGTTTTCTTTCGAAAACTATGTAATCTTTAATTAAATAACTGTCTAGGGAAAAATGATATCATGTTATGTTGATAGTAATGAGAGAAAAAATGAGTTTTGTTTTGTCTATAAGATTCCATATTTCAAAACTATTTTAGAACAGGGTCTGCCGCTCTGGTCTACCAATGGCACCACTGAGCCAATTTATGATTTTCAATAAAATAATATTGTTTAAGTCAACAAAATGCAACATTTACGTGTCTCTACCCTTGTTGGGAGCAACTGTTGATTATGTGTCTATGCAAAACATTGTAACCTCTGGAGCGGGGCCAGGTTTGACCCCAGGGTCACCATTTGAACAAACTTGATAGAAGATCAAAAGTTGATGCTACATGTAATATATGAGAGCTATGTGCCGTGTGATTTCAGAGAAATAAATGTTTTACCGGTAAGTTGTTCAAAAAATCTGTTTTGTTGACCCTGGGAACTTCATTTGTACACTTTATATAGTCGAGGTTTTGATGGGAACTGTCTGAATGAAGAAGTCATCGAGGTGTTTTTCTACGAATTTCTTCGTGACATGGGGCCAATTGGCGATGAGGAACCAATGCACCAGTAGGTTATCTCCGAATATTATAGACACCGACGTCTTTTTTATGATTAAAGGGACTTTAGGCAATCCAAGAGGGTATTTATGGAGAGAAAAAATTATGATTTTCACATTTTGTATACAGTGGAACATATTTCAAAGTCGAGGTTTTAGTCACAAAATATTTGAAATTCGTGAAGGAAGAACATTAATCTTGTTGAAATTGTTCTGTTATATCTTTCTTTACCTAACTTTGAATTATGATATTGTATTTTTCTACAGCGAAAACATTTGTTTTGAGGTTTCATTGTCCTGGCAAATAAGAATTGAATTGAATTGGGTTTTAAGGCGCACCAACACATGAAAGGTTATATGGCGCCTAACAGGCATGTACATCAAGATAAAATATACGGAAAATGGGCAAATAAGAGTACCATTCTCGCACTGGTCATATGTCGGTACAATTGTCCTATACTTTACCTTCTACAATACAATTGTGAGAGTCCATTTAACAAGTGGTAGGCCATGCAGTTATCTGTTTATAAAGGAGGTGAAACAAATAAAAGAATATGTCATTGTTTTTTATTTTTTATTTGGAACTGCTGTCAGCAAAAAATGCGAGGTTCTATTACGTTCTATGTTAGTTTTTTTTTATAAATATTTTTCCATTTCCACACAACACGTTTTGAAATAAAAATTACATAATTTGTTTTAAAAGAATAATAGAAGAGTTTTTGGTATAGAGTGAATAATAATTTCTGACGAGACCGAGTGACAACATTTACATGAGTGTGTAGTACAAGTGCGAGCAATTATTTTCTCAACTCATTTGCAACACCTTTTATTAAAATTATTTATATCAAAACAGCAAATGTTCTATTTGTACTTTAAAAAATGCAGTAAAATTACGAAAATAAGCACCAGAAAAAAAAAGGGTATTAGCACATCGCAAATTGAACCACTAAACATAATCGCCCCCGACACGAGCAGGTTACCAAGTTGGGTATTGCTTACTACTGGCTGGTTATTCCATAATCTCCTGTGACCAGCTTCACAAACTGTCTCAACACTCAGCATTGACCCTATCACTTTTCGCTTTACGCTGTTGCAAACACCAGCACATATTGTACAAAACAGAAAAAGGCTTCTCAAACAACTGTCAAACACGACGTATTTCCTTTCATTCATTACATCTGGCTCGTCACCGCCCACTTGTCTGTCCCTGTAAACAATGATTGATAAAAAAACGTGATTAAGATAGATAGATAGATAGATACTTTTATTGACTTAAACTATTACAGTTTTTCATCATTACAAATATATGATAATTATAATATACACACACGTGACAGATATTAACATTGCAAATACAACAAAATAATCACTAAGTTTTTGTTTTGTTTCATACATATTTAAACAATCAAAAACATACATATATTATGGTATGTCAATGATAAACGAGGATGTTCTAAAATAAGATATCTAGTGTTTTTAGTGTTTTTTTAGTCTGTTAAAATGGATGTAGATAGCCTTAATACAAGTGCATCTGAAATGAATTTACTTAAACTAAGAATAATCTTTTTGTTTAATGACTGCAACAATTCTACAAATTTAAACATGCTTGGTCTAGTTGTGTAATATTTAGGAATATATTTGTTTCTAATGTTAGAGTAAGTAGTACAGATCAAAATAAAATGGTACTCGTCTTCAATAGCGTTTGTGTTACAAATTTCGCACACTCTTTCGTTTCTCTCTGTTCTACCTCTTGAGTATCTCCCTGTTTCTATTCTTAAACAATGAGCGGATAATCTTATTCTTGTTATACAACTTCTTAATTGTTTGGAGCATAATGTTTCTAGATATGTTTCAAAATCAAAATTCTCTTTCACCACCTTATATAGCGTTAAAACTCTACTGCCTTCTATATCAGATCTCCATTGTTGCATGAAATTATCTATTAATCTTTGTTTAAATATTAAAGGAAATAGTTTAAAACTAACACTCATTGGATTATCCCAGACATTATTAAAACCGTTACTGTTTAGGATAAACCTTATATTAGTTAGCCAATTCTTCGCGCCCTTATTACAGTTAGATAACAAATCCTTATATATTGCTTTTAGTATAATGTTCTCTGTAGACAATAGTTTATACCAATATTTGATCATTTTTACATATCTATTAATGTATAAGGGGTAACGAGAGAGCTCTCCGTAAATACCAGCATTACTTGTGGTAAGTTTAACACCTAAAATAATTTTACAAAATTTTAACTGTATTCTCTCAATATCTTTTGATTTTGTAATCCCCCATATTTCACTTCCATAATTTAATATTGATGCCACAAAAGCATCGAAAAGCTGAAGAGATAATTTTGGTTTCAATTCATATTTTCGTATATTAACCAAGAGTATATTCATTGCTTTTAAGGCTTTTCCACAAAGACATTGTTGGTTTAACGAAAAGGAGCCTGTATAATTAAGAACCACACCTAAATAATTAAAATCATCGACGACATCTAATAAACTTCCATTATAATACCACCTTTCACATTCTTTAATTCTACCCCTTTTACGAAATACAACTATTTTTGTCTTTTCAGTATTAACTTCAAGACCCCAGGATTCACAGTATTCATAGAGTCTATTAAGACTTTGCTGAAGGTCATCTGGGCTTGATCCCAGTACAGCCATATCATCAGCAAAAAGCAACAGTATTAAAGTGATATCATTAAGAGATAAACCACCATCTATTCTATTTAATAAGAACAATTCTAAATCTTCTATGAATATAGAAAACATAATCGGTGAGACAATATCACCTTGCTTTAGACCGATAGAAATATCAAAGAATTCGGATCCACAGGACTTAACACATGCTTTAACTGTATCATACATGGATCTAATTATCCTAAGCATTTTCCCGTTGACACCACATTTATATAGTTTTAACCACAACGCGTTTCTGTAGACAGAATCAAACGCTTTTTTCAAATCTATAAATGCGCAATAAAGTCTTTTTTTGTCGTTTAAAATGTTGTTTATAATGCTATGCAAAATAAATATTGCATCTGTTGTTGACCTACCTTTTCTAAACCCGAATTGAGCATCTGATATGATATTATTATTTTCGCACCATTTGTCAATCCGCGTATTCAAGATGCTTGTAAATAGTTTACTCATACAATTAATTAATGTAATTCCCCTGTAATTGTTAACACAGTTTATATCGCCTTTTTTATGTAGAGGAATCATAAAACCCTTAGACCAGCTTTCCGGAAAGCAACCTGTATGGAAAATAATATTAAAAATATCAGTAATATGACCCGATAATATATCACAACTAGCAATGAAATATTCATTAAGCATAAAATCGCCCGAAACCGCCTTATTTTTATTTAACGCTTTTATCGCCGACTCTACCTCGGTTACGCTTATCCTTTTATCTAATTCTTCGAAAATTGGGTCATTATCATTGAACTCATGATTAGCATTAAAGTTCTCTGATTCTTCTGAAATAGATGTTTTTATATCTTTAAATAAATTTGAAAAATAGTTCTCAAAATCATCCACAGATATATTGGCATTTACGATTTTTCGTTTCGAAAAACGTCTCCAAAATTCTCTAGGCTTTGAACGTCGCATATTTTCAAACTCTTTCGCTTGCTTAAATTTAAACGCGCGTCGTTTCTTTTAATTAATCTCTTATAAGTTTGTTTTAGATTAGCAAGCGATGTTCTATTTTCATTTGACTTTAATCTGTTAAACTCATTCAATGAATTTTTATAAAGTTGTTTAGACTGGTAGCATTCTTCATCGAACCATTTTTTCGTGTCATTATTTTTAATTTGAAACCCCGACGAAGTGATTTTGATGTGCTTCATAAAAAGTGGGTCAGCGACTTCACGCATTGTACACGTAAATTGCGATACAAGATTATCTACACTATTCGTGCTATCTGAATTAAAATTATCGAACAATGCATTAAAACATGGCAATTTACCAATAATACCCCGTCGAAACTGGTCCCTATGCAATTCGTCCCATTTTATAGACTCAGTTTCGTATGAATGTTTATCATTCCCGCGTGCGTTTTGCCAGCAAGAGTGAACGATAACGGTGCATGGTCACTAATTCATTAAATGCATGGTATACAAAAATCGCTCACATCATGGAAAATCGCGTTCTTTTAACAAAGATAATCAATTACGCTGCTTCCATGCCTATTAACGTACGTTATACATCCCACACCACAATCTGACCCTAATCTACCATTGGCCAATCGAAAAGAAGTAGCTTTACACAAGTCCAATAACCTGTTACCTTGTGGATTCGCACATGTATCTTGTGAGGCCCGCTTTAGGGGGTTATCTGGTATATATAATCAGAGTAATCAATATCGTTAATTACACTATCACATACAATAAAATCGCACCTATTTGACACTCTGCCATTACAATCACCTGCAATAAATGTTTTACCTAAAGATTCATAATAATATAGATCATCTTGCAAAAGCTGAAAAAGATCAGTATGTATTGCATTAGCTGCGGGTGAATCGTCAGTCCATAAATAAACTCCACCTAGATAAATGTCATCATCATTTCCAAAATAACGTTTATCCAATTTTAACCATATAATAGTGTCATGGTGGTTTTTTACAACAGATATTCCATTTTTGATATTGTTTTTAATATATATAACTATACCGCCGCTATTGCGTTTTGCTTTTCTATGTCTAAATTTTCTATAGAAATTAAAACAATGATACCCTGAAAATTCTATTTCACTGTTTTTACACGTCCATGCTTCAGACAAAATAATTATATCGTTTTGCTTTAAAATGTTCACAAACTCTGCATTCTGTCTCTTACTCTCAGACAAACCATTACAATTCCAGACAATCACTTTAAGTCCACCCTCGTCGTTGTCCTAGTCGCCCTTGATCGGTTTTCCGTTGATGTAAAGCGTATCATAGCTTATCCATGCACGATGGCCCTCTCGCTTCGCGTCTTTCATTTTGGGAGTCAGTTGCCGACGTTTCGCAACGATTTCCGGTGGAAACTGTTCATGCATATAGTAGTCACTTCCTTCAAGTTTGATTCTTTGCCTCCGCACCATTTCTCTATCCGGGAATTGATTAAACTTGCAAATAATTTTGCGTTTTACTCCGGGGACATGCACTCCTAACCTATGCACTCGTTCCAGCTTAAGGTTGTTAACAACATCCTGTGCGATTTGTAAATTTTCATGCATGAACTGTCTTAACTTGGATTCTGTCTCCTCGTTTTTTTCGAACTGAGATTCTGGTATATTTCCAAATATCAGGTTGTTACGCATGGACTGAGACTGCATATAAATCAACGACTCTTTCAGTTTTATGTTTTCTTTTTCCATTTGACATAATTTGTCCTGGGTCATACCAATAGCGTATTCTGCCGAATCGACTCGCTCATCTGTTTTGTTAATTTTGTCCATGGTGTTCTTATTCATGCTATCAAATTGTAACCACATTTTTTTCATGTCTTTGTCGAAACTGTCGACCTTCTTCTCTAATGATTCTAGGGTTGATAGTCGTTTATCCATTTTTGTGAGAAGCGTCATTATATCTGCATTTGTAGGTTGACACCCTGGACGAGCCTCTTTTGGGTCTATAGCTGTTATGGGAGCGTCGGCCATTTCTGAAGGTGGGGGTGTATTTGTCAAATGTGTACTCCTCGGTGCACTCGACGACATATTATCACTATCAGATAGTGAAGGTCCAGGACTAGGAAACACAGATGGATAGCTGGTGTTTTATGTTGATGGTGTTCCCGGATCAAACAGGACTGAATGTGTCTGACTTAAAAGGTCACTAACGCTATCAAAGTCACTCACCCCCTCTGATGAATTATGTGAACCGCCATGTTTTGCCGCTTTGTTGTTTAATGTTCCATTCAATTCATCTTCACTGCTTTTCTTACGTTTATTCCTTTGTTTTTTACCCATTTAATCACACATTCACAAATGTACAACACTATATTCTACTGAAGTATATTTTCTTCCAAAAATCCATTACAATATTCGTGTATTTTGAATAAATATTAGAAAAATATCAGAGCGACACAAAATACGACTTCTCGCTCACACCTGTCACGTGATATCCAGTAGTAGTATAAAAAGTCAAATCGTACAGTGTGGTTGAAATAAATCATATTTAAAAAAAAAATGTTTACACTCAATATGATGCTTTTCAAGTTATGGACAAGGTTAGGTTGCAAGTTAAAATGTAAATGACCTTTGATACGTGTATTTTGACCTTTACATATTTTGGTATTGTAATTCATGTTCATTTTATCATTTGTTGTTTATGTTCATTAAAGGTCTTCATCATGATCCCTGCATTGTTTCAGGTGCTATCTCGCTCGCATCAAAAGAGCAGTGGCAGAAAAAGAGCAGTGGCAATAAACGTGGCTCCAGCGTAAATGGAGTTTCTACGATAGAATTTGCAGCAACTCTGCAGTTCAGGGTGAGAAGGTTCTAGGCCCATTTTCCATATTTTATCTCGATGTACATGGAAGATGAGCATGGCATGTTCAGGCATGTTCATGCCTGTTAGGCGCCATATAACCTTTTCTTATGTTGGTGCGCCTTAAAACCCTATTCAATTCATGAAGTTTAATTTTTGAAGAAATAAAAAAATTTTAGGCAAATTTCAGTTTGTTGTGTGTTGACACAAAAACTGATATGACGCTGCAAGTTTTACAAAATTCAAGATTTTAATATAATGTGAAATTATGCTATTACATCGCAGTCTTGTTGACGTTAGAAGTATGATAGAACTATTTGTTTTTTGCCTCTATACATTCTAATTAAAACCAGCAGAAGTCTGCCTTCTGTGAAAGTATTGAAGTTTTTTTTTTTAAAATAAATAAAAATATCAACTAGAAGGGTGTTCCACAGAACACTTGTGTCGCATGCCGTGTGCTTATTTCATCAAGTACAATCTAACTATAACGTTTGAAGTTCAATCCTTGATAGATTATTTTGGACATTTAACAGCATTCCTTGAGGTAAAATGAAGATGTTTTATGAACATAGGTCAAATTCTTTTCAAGTTAAGGTTAGGTTGCAAGTTAAAGTGTGACGGACGACATAGTGATCCCTAAGTGTCTGCCGTGCTATGCAGGCGACATAAAAATGAAGATATAGGGCCTTGAAATCACGATCATCTTACCAAAAATCATCCTCAACTGGGACATCTTCCTCACTGTCTGTGGTGTCGTGTTCGTCTGGTTCCCAATCTGGATCCAGGTCCGAATCATCCTTATACTCCAGGTCATCTTCATCACACGCTGATGGTCTGTTGTAAGGGTCTGGAAATTGGTTGCCTTTCTCTGCTGGTTCAGGCATGGTTGAATCGGGGCCAGCAAGAGTACATATTGTTTGTGGTATCGCCGTCATTTCCGATATGTTGTCGTGGGCCTAGCTTGTGATGACTTATCTGCTGTTGGCTTCTTCAACATTGTCTGTAAATAAACACAAGAGTTATCATTTTACTGTTGCGAAACAGACTACCTAATAATAATTTTAAATACTGACAAAATCAATGACTGTGATAAGAGCACTACCTAATTGGCTATTTACTGGCCCTTTAAATGTTTGTTTTTTTATTTGTATTTTTTTATTTAAACGTCCTAGGTATCAGGTCAGTATGACTGAAGTTGACCTACAGACCCCAGACTAAACTCAGTTCTTTAGTATTTTCAAGATTGTACATGTAGATTAAATCTTTCATTTTTCAGAGTGGAAATATGCATTATTGGCTTACAGCGACCTTGACTTTTGACTTAGAGGGACACATAGAAATCTTAAAATGTTGATCGAGCACTGAAATTAGCGCCTCCATTTATTTATACAGCATCATTTTGACTAAACCTGCTTGTATATATCATTACATAAAAATGCTGAGTTTTCATTTGTTCGTCTTATTCTACCATACGCTTAAATATATTATTGGTGCAAATTAATCAAGAGTTAATAATATGCAAATACAATTTGCTTTATGCTATTCTTATAATTAATAACAATGATTGAACAAATGCAAGTTATGTAGAAAAACTAACGGGACACTGCGAGTTTTTTTGTAAATCAAGATTGCCGTGTGTTCCTTTAAAGACATCACACCAGCCTAATCCATCCTATAGAAATAGTGGGGGCATAATTATGATTGTTTTTTTCATGCATTGTGACAAGTACGAGAATCTCATGCAAAGTTGGAGATTGGTATGTACAGTTATATTATGAGGCCCCGACAAACAATTTTAAATCCGATTTTATTATTTCTAAATTTTATGTTTAACAGTACCAGCATGATTTAATTTCAATATTTTTAGTATTTATTTTACCTTTTTAATCTGCCATATTCAAATGTTTCTATTCGAAACAGTAAAATGAACATTTAGCAATTGTAAGAAACATTGCACATTGTAGACATATATAAAATTATGTCAGGGCCTCAATAAATATTTTCCACAGTAGAGGATTAACAAGTTTGTGATCGTCTCTAGCTGTAAAATGTCCGTGATCTTTTGATTCTGGTGTGATGTCTTTAATGACAACAAAGTGATATGTGTTATTTCGAATCTAGGACAAATGCCCCCCTGAACTTTTTACAAGGTGGACATAAGCCCCCCTGATACATATTCCCAGTTTGTACGTAATTAATATGTTTGTGTTGGTCACACTTTGTTTTTTTTATAGCTCTGAATACTTACAAACTGGGAATTACCTGTGAATTATGTGATTATTCTTTTGTATGAATTTAATTTGCAAAATTATCAGGGGGGCTTATGTCCACCTTGTAAAAAGTTCAGGGGGGCATTTGTCCACCTATACAAAAACATGAGGGGGCATTTGTCCACCTATACAAAAATGAGCAGGGAGGCATTTGTCCGGGGGAGCATTTGTCCGTGTACCGTCATTTCATGAGCATGGATGTTGTAATTGTCGAGTTATTGTGCAGATTGTATTTGTTTATATCTTACTGTCGATCACATTTGTTGTAATATTATATCTTCCTGACTGTGTACACAACTGCATGTTTGCGTGTGTATGGTCAGTTTGCATAGGCGTAGGAACAGCCGTAAAGGTGGAGGGCCTGTTTCTACGCCTTAGTATGGAAACAGATTATCAACTATTATACCTCGATGGTCTGAGATCCTCTGGAAACTCGAGTTGAAACTGGGTTGATGACAATGGCACTTATATCATACGGTGGAGGTGTCTGTGCTCTTGTTTCTTGGTAATGGACTTCCAATTCTTGAAGCTGTTGTAGTTCTTCTAACTTCTGTTGTTCTGTAGCAGCTTTCTGGGCCTCAAGAATGTCTTGCTCCTCTTTCAGCTTGTAAACTACCTGAAAGCACAATAAAACTGGAAATGTACACATGGGACACGGATTCCTCTCACTGAAAACAATCAGCAGAAAACATAAAATAAAATAAAATCACAAAGCGTCACACCCCAGACTTTCAATCTCAAAGGAGACCGGTATGATACTCTGGCAAGCATGAACAGATTTGTTTAATGTGGTAAAGAAAATGAGAGACAAATATACTGTTATTTATTATTAAAGTAAGAGTAATTCAGTGCTCACAAAATAGGATAGCCCCAAGCCCAGGGCCTGTCAAAATCTGGTTGGGGCTCGTCTCTTTTTGTTTTATTAATGTTTTATTATTATTATATATAATTAATTCAGGGCCTGTCAATATTAATTCAGAGCCTGTCTGTTAAAACTATTTTCCAGAGCACTGTAATTATAGCGTTTTAGGTATACATTATAATTAGACCGCAATTGATGAAGCAGTCATAAAAATCAGTAATTTACATTTTAGAGTATTTTATATGAGGGGGAGGGTCCGGTTAGTGGGGGTAGGGGCAACCATCTATAAACTAAAATCCTAGAAAAACTGGGTGGAAAAAAATGCAAGCACTAAACCAGTTCACGGAAATGGAATAATGAACCATGTTAACTTACAACTGTGATGAATAGAATATTAAAACAAATAAAAAAAAACATTTTAATATGTATGAAATATATTACAAAAATACAATTAATTTCATTATATTGGCATTATGGTTATATTATATAAATATGTGATGCAAAAAGTTAGTATCATCTGCAGTTTTATGATTTATAAACGCCAGTACAAAGGCGATGTATAGTGTTGTGTGCTTTATGGTGTGTACACAGTAGCAACTGAGATTTTATGACCTCATTATGCAATTAGCCAGATAAGCCACTCCAGTTAAAAGTAGCTAATTATTGGGGCAGGTGCTTATGGTGTACACAGTAACAGGCACTATGGGATGGGGCTTTATGGCCTTATTATGCAATTAGCCAGATAAGCCACCCCAGTTCAAAGGAGCTAATTAGGGTGACATGTGCTTAAGGTGTACACAGTAACAGGCACTATGGGATGGGGTTTTATGACCTTCAGGCGCGTAGCTACCTGTACGCAAAGTACGCAATTGCGTACACGTTGTCCCTAATATTGAAAAACAAGAAGTCCAAAAATGCAATAAAAACAAGACCTGGGTGGGGTCAGGTAACTTCTTCATTTAGCTCAAATTTAAAAAAAAATCTAGAAAAAAAACTCATACATTTAAGAGACAAAATCAGCCTGATTTTGTTGCGAATAAGCCTGATTTTGTTGCGGAAATGCCTCCAGATTGCAGCACAGACGGTCTAGGAAAACAAATCAAGGGGAACATGCCCACGGACCGCTCTAGACTGTGTGCGTACACATTCTAAAGTCCCAAAGTACGCTCCTGACCTTATTATGCAATTAGCCAGATAAGCCACTCCAGTTAAAAGGAGCTAATTAGGGTGGCATGTGCTTTATGGTATACACAGTAACAGGCACTATGGGTGGGGTTTTATGACCATATTATGCAATTAGCCAGATGAGCCACTCCAGTTCAAAGGAGCTAATTAGGGTGGCATGTGCTTTATGGTATACACAGTAACAGGCACTATGGGATGGGGTTTTATGACCTTATTATGCAATTAACCAGATAAGCCACTCCAGTTAAAACGACCTATATAGGGTGGCATGTGCTTTATGGTATACACAGTAACAGGCACTACGGTGGAGTTTTATGACCATATTATGCAATTAGCCAGATGAGCCACTCCAGTTCAAAGGAGTACATAGTGTGAAATATGCTTTATGGTATACACAGTAATAGGCACTATGGAATGGTAACTTATGACCTTATAAGTCAATCAGCCAGATAAACCACCAGGAGCTCTATATTACATGGTGTGCATTATGGTATGCATAGCAACAGCATCCATGGGAGAATTGCAATTAATCAGTCAAATATAAGATACATGTTTAACTGTATTGAATGATACGATACAATCAAATAACCGATGCATTTACTTTTATTTTTTTTAAATATTCAAGAAATACGTTTGAAAAACATTTCTTTTTTCCCCAACAAGTATTGAAACTGTTACATTAACCATAATTAATTGTTGATTGACCGGAAAAGTTTTTTTAATTCTTTATTCAAAGGATATCATCAGGATATTACAGATAATATCATGTAATGCAAACCACTTTTATCATATGTTTTAAGTAACATATAAACAATATATAAAGTGTGGACAAGTTAGTTGGCCGATTTGACTATATAATTCTACATTGGGGGCTGACTTGACCAAATCAGGGGCAAGTAGGGCAGAGATGCACAACGTTAAAACAATCGCACCTCAACCGGTGCTTAAATTCAGGATCTTTGACTGGCTTAGCTCTTCAGTGCTCTAACCTCTGCGCTATCGAGGACACACAGTTGGCGATTGACAGGCAATCAGTATTATCATGCACGCTTTTATGGTACCCAGTTATTTTGGTTCTAGGGTAGCCATGAGAATCATAGCTCTTACATCTATGTTAGGTAAATACCATAAGAGCTATGATTCTCTTGGCTAGCACTAGGGATGAAATTCAATTTGAACAATTTTATTCCCCTGTGTATGCCTGCTACCCCGTCCTCCTGTTCACAACCTGAGATTTTCATGAATTCTAGAAGTACTTCCTCAACACCCATACATCTAATGATATTGTCATCACAGATAGATGACTGATGTGATGAGTGACTTCAACATAAATAGTTTTTCTAAACAAGTTATTTACATACTACTGAGTAGGAGTTGAAAAAAAAAAAAAAAAAAAAAACATACTCAATTACAAAAAGTGGGTGGGGTAACTCAGCGTTCGACATGACAGTGTTTATGGTAAATTAAGAGTTCTACATAATGCACCGTAGATGTACATCATCTAGTTACTTACATGCTTTCTATTTCTTTTCTCATATGCACCATGCGTCTTCCTTTTCGTTTTTGGAGGACCGAATGTTTCAGTGAAATCGGGAGTCTTTCGAAAAACCTCTGTCTCCGGAAACTTTGTTGGCACAGCGTTCTTGACAAGTGACAGCTTGAACAGAACGCCGACTGAGTTCATAACCGACGGCGGGTGTACAAAACTGTCGTCCTCGAAATGTCTAACACATAATCGTGATGCTGATGACGGCGAAAACGGCACAATTTTTCCATCAATAAGGCGGTTGGAACCAACGGCCTCCACCCATTTCT
Source organism: Cyrtodaria siliqua (assembly GCA_037043455.1). Taxonomy (NCBI): domain Eukaryota; kingdom Metazoa; phylum Mollusca; class Bivalvia; order Adapedonta; family Hiatellidae; genus Cyrtodaria; species Cyrtodaria siliqua. Next base: position 145,717 of record JAWPHD010004596.1, on the reverse strand, counting down.
TCCGGTAGACTGGGTCTTTCGGAAAGATAAAAAATCCTTTTCCCTTGTCACTTGTATTACTACATCCAAATGCAACACAGTGCACCATTTCAAATAATAAATATATCCTGATCTCACGAAATAAAATACACTAAACACGAAGATTTCACAAAATGATGTATCCGCGGGAGATATCAGCGCGTTTAATAGTGACTGACCAATCTCTACCCAGAGTTGTCGTTCTTTGCAAGCACATACAATTCAGTAATGCCTCTGGGAGAGATTGGTGACTGACATGTCGCGAAGGTCAATGGTAGGTGTGACGTCACACGCCAGGTGCTCTCGGAAACTACCGAATGGGGACGAAAATATCCGAATAAAAAAAGTCATCAAAAGCACGTTTTTTAACAATTTTATATATATTATCACAAGTTCGAATCGTTCGGAAACCGTTTTGAATAAACATTTACAATAGTAATATGTCAAGTATATGTCAACTTGGCCTAGGATCTTTAATGAAGAAAGACTGTCAAAAAATGTTCAGTGGTTCTTGATAATAAGCTGTTTTGACCATATATGGTAATGGCGGCCATCTTGAATGTCGCATTGTCCTAATTCGTATAAATTTGACAGCAATGACCTCAGGATCATCCATGTGAATTTTGGTTAAAATCTGCTGAGCGGTTTATGCGATTTATGCAAAGACGTCATTTAAACGAAAGTTAACAGACGGACGTTGATGTCTCTTTAAGCTAGAGAGATTTCTCTTTAAACTAGAGAGATGTCTCTTTAAGACTGAGAGATGTCTCTTAAACTCTAGAGATATGTCTCTTTAAGTTAGAGAAATGTCTCTTTAAGCTAGAGAGATGTCTCTGTAAACTAGAAAGATGTCTCTAAGCCACAGAGATGTCCCTTTAAGCTAGAAAGATGTCTCTTTAAACTAGAGTGATGTCTCTTTAAGCTACAGAGATGTCCCTTTCAGCTAGAAAGATGTCTCTTTAAAGTAGAGAGATGCCTCTTTAAACTAGAGAGATGTCTCTTTAAACTAGAGTGATTTCTCTTTAAACTAGAGAGATGTCTCTTTAAGCTACAAAGATGTCCCTTTAAGCTAGAAAGATGCTTCTTTAAACTAGAGAGATGGCTCTTTAAACTAGAGAGATGTCTCTTTCAACTAGGGAGATGTCTCTTTCAACTAAAAAGACGTCTCTTTAAGCTAGAGAGATGTCCCTTCAAGCTAGAGAGATAGAGAGATGTCTCTGTAAACTAGAAAGTTGTCTCTTTAAGCTACAGAGATGTCCCTTTCAGCTAGAAAGATGTCTCATTAAACTAGAGACATGTCTCTTTAAACTAGAGAGATGTCTCTTTAAACTAGAGTGATTTTTCTTTAAACTAGAGAGATGTCTCTTTAAGCTACAGAGATGTCCCTTTAAGCTAGAATATGCCTCTTTAAGTTAGAGAGATGACTCTTTAAGCTAGAGAGATGTCTCTGTAAACTAGAAAGATGTCTCTTTAAGCTAGAGAGATGACCCTTTAAACTAGAAAGACGTCTCTTTAAGCTAGAGAGATGTCCCTTTAAGCTGAAAAGATATGTCTTTAAACTAGAGAGATATCTCTTTAAACTAGCGAGATGTCTCTTTAAACTAGAGTGATTTCTGTTTAAACTAGAGAGATGTCTCTTTAAGCTAGAGGGATGTCTCTGTAACCTAGAAATATGTCGCTTTAAGGTACAGAGATGTCCCTTTAAGCTAGAAAAATATGTCTCTTTAACCTAGAGTGATTTCTCTTTAAACTAGAGAGATATCTCTTTAAGTTGCTAGGGAGATGTCTCTTTAAGCTAAAGATGTATCTTTAAACTCTAGAGATATGTCTCTTTAAGTTAGATAAATGTCTCTTTAAGCTAGAGAGATGTCTCTGTAAACTAGAAAGATGTCTCTTTAAGCTACAGAGATGACCCTTTAAGCTAGAAAGATGTCTCTTTAAACTAGAGAGATGTCTCTTTAAACTAGAGTGATTTCTCTTTAAACTAGAGAGATGTCTCTTTTAGCTACAGATATGTCCCTTTAAGCTAGAAAGATGTCTCTTTAAACTAGAGAGATGTCTCTTTAAACTAGAGTGATTTATCGTGTCCCTTTAAGCTAGAGAGATGTCTCTTTAAGCTAGAGAGATGTCATTTTAAGCTAGAGAGATGTCTCTTTAAATTAGAGAGGTCTCTTTAAGCTAAAGAGATGTCTCTTTAAAGATATTAAGGATTTAAAGGAGCCAAATTATTAACACCAGATATCTCTGTAAGCTAGGTGTTATAATTGTATTGTGTGGTTGCTTGTTCCAGAGGATTGCAGAGAGATGTCTCTTTTAGCTACAGATATGTCCCTTTAAGCTAGAAAGATGTCTCTTTAAACTAGAGAGATGTCTCTTTAAACTAGAGTGATTTCTCATGTCCCTTTAAGCTAGAGAGATGTCTCTTTAAGCTAGAGAGATGTCTCTTTAAGCTAGAGAGATGTCCTTTTAAGCTAGAGAGATGTCTCTTTAAGCTAGAGAGATGTCCTTTTAAGCTAGAGAGATGTCTCTATAAGCTAGAGAGATGTCATTTTAAGCTAGAGAGATGTCTCTTTAAACTAGAGAGATGTCTCTTTAAGCTAAAGAGATGTCTCTTTAAAGATATTATGGATTTAAAGGAGCCAAATTATTAACACCAGATATCTCTGTAAGCTAGGTGTTATAATTGTATTGTGTGGTTGCTTGTTCCAGAGGATTGCAACTTCATATGCATTTGGTTCATGAGAACTTGTTCAAAGTTCAAATGTAACAATGCCAACAACAAAAAAGGATATGTTTTTAATGCTTTAATCATGTGATTGTTGCATTACGCGCTTGAAGTTACTTGCTTAGAAATTATATTTGTTTCCATTATTACATGTCAATTGTCTATTTCACATTAATAAAACATGTTTCCAATTACATCATAAACTAATTGCATTTTATCATATGAAGATAAAAATGTGTTGCTTCAACATGATAACTATCAATTTTTATTTCTGAATGCCCCTCAAAAGGTGTACAATTTAACATACTCCGTACAGCTGCATTGTCCCATGAGAGAGGTGCTAACCTTAATGTGAGCCACTGACCCTGTAGAAATAACATAAATGACCTTGGATACACAAACATTAACCCCAGTTTTGAACCCATGACTCCGTGGCCTGACCTAAACTAGCCGCAAGGGACCATATTATCTTAGGCCAGGCCATGCCAGGCCAGGCCAGGCTAATGAGGCCAAGCCATGTTTCAGTGTATGCCGGAAGAATCTACGCTCAGACCAGAAAGGCATCTTCTACCACTTGACTTTCTTTAGCATTTCCTCTGAAAACCTCTAGGGAAAAAAGGAAAGCGATGGAGACTCAATGTTATTGAGATCATGACGTTAAATGATGTTTACAGAGATTAAATTCAACATCTGTATCTGCTCTTATAACAGAATACAAATATAATAAATGGTAATTAGTAAAAGCGTGTTATAGTACCCATATATTGGTAAATATTGTTAATAGTTTTTCTATTAGATAGAGTACACCATTAATCCCACCGAACCTTTTACATCTTCGGGATATCAAGCCTTTCGAAGACAACCCCCTATTAGGAGTTATGTATCGGAGAACATGTAATTTATCCCTCCAGATAATACTGCAGATTTCCTCTTTATCCTAAAATACCGGGTTCCGTAAATTGAGAGTACTTCATCTGAGATTACTTGTCTCATGAAGTTAGATCATGAACGTTTGTAAAATTCCATTGACGCATCTAAAATTATCTACATAAGCAACGTAATGAGGTATAATTGCAGTTGTTTTTTGTTTTGTTTTTTATGTAACGGTGGCGTATCCATGGTCCTTGCATTCAGAGCAATTCCCACCTGATATCAGCCATGACAATGTTGTTGTTTTTTGTGTGTGTTTTTTTATCGTTTTTTTTTGTATAAGTCTGATATCTATCTATCTATCTATCTATCTATCTGTCCTTCCGTCCGTCCGTCCGTCCGTCCGTCCGTCCGTCCGTCCGTCCGTCCGTTCTACCTGTCTGTCTGTCTGTCTGTCTGTCGTCCGTCCACCCGCCCACCCGCCCGCCCGCCCGCCCGTCCGTCCGTCCGTCCGTCCGTCCATCCATCCATCCATCCATCCATCCATCCATCATCCATCCATCCATCCATCCATCCATCCATCCATCCATCATCCATCCATCCATCCATCCATCCATCCATCCATCCATCTATCTATCTATCTATCTATCTATCTATCTATCTATATACTGCTGCACACCCTCACGGGTAAGTTCGAGCAGGTTGCGCGCCTGTGTCTTTGTTCTTCCTGACTTCCTGAATTCTTCTAGACTGTCTTCATAATGTTCATGTGGCCTGTAATAAGCACCTATATGAAGAGGCTGGGCTCCTACAATTTCAATCTTTATCCAAGTAATTTCAATGTTTGTTGTGAATTGCGGTTCGTGACAGGAAATAAGGCGATATACTTTCGCGATGCTGAAATTATACAGAAGACACCAGCAGCACAACAAATAGCAGTTTGAAACAATATACAGGGTAAGGGAGGGTGGATGTTGAAACCTTGTTTGTAGAAATCTGAATTTTATTAAAATCAATTGTATCAATGTAAAACTCTTACCTGTAATAAAATCCAAAACCAAGATTAGATAACTCTAGACAACTGCTTAACTTGATGTTTAGATATTTGGAAGATTTAGCTGCCCTCTTTTGTAATAATTATATTTTTTTGTCATTTGATGACTACATAATTAAACTTACGCATAACATAGGCTTAAAAAAATAAAAGTAACATTTCTAAAACAAATAAAAGACCACAAATGTAAAAATACACCTTTAAACGTTCATTTGTTAGCTCTGCTAAGATCAGCAGAGCTTACTTAAGACGTGGTGCGGCATCCGTCGTCCGTCCGTCCGTCTATCCGTCTATCTGTCTGTGCGTTCGTCCGTAAACTTTTGTTTGTGGCGACTAATCCTCTGAAACTACTTGACGGATTTTCATGAAACTTCACAGGAATCTTGCTCTTGGTGTCTATCTAGTTGGTCCTAAGTAAAAAATCAGTTCGGCCGGAATTTCAAGATGGCCCCGACAGCTAAAAACAGCTTTAAAAATACAAGGTTGTGGCGATATAGCCTATATAATTATTATACAAGTGATGTTGATTTGGAATCTTTACTAACATGACTGGCACGACATGTACTTAGTGCTAAACAAAATTCTTTTGATTCGATGAAGCATAAAACAGGTAGCGTTCCAATCCAATGGTTTATTTATAGCACAGGTATTGGTTATGTTTAAAGACACATTTCGAGCCTATTGTATTTGGGGGGGAGAGAATTTCTATAGGTAACTGTAAATCGCTGTTAGAAATACATTTGCACAAGGAAATTGAGATTATTAGTGTTTTGTCAAAGGATGAGGCCCGTCCCATAAAGAGTGTATAATAATGTAGTAAAAATTATAACCGTTTTGCATTTTATGTGCACTTGTATATATGTTAAAACAACTATGTATAGATGGATTTTTTTAAAAGACCCGTGTTAACAATTAATAGTTTTTGTATTTTTAGCACAATATACTCTATTATCAATTACTTCTCTGCCATTTTTTAGTAAATCTCAAATGCAAGAAACTCATCGGGACTTCAAAATTCAAAAATCGTTGTCATCTGTCAGTGTTTTTGATCACCTGAGCCGAAGGCTCAATGTGATGTTTTGGAATCACTCTTCGTCCGTCGTCCGTCCGTTGTCTGTCCGTTGTCCGTCGTCGACGTTATCTTTTGCTTCTGACGACTTTTTCTCAGAAACCGTTTGTCGGAATTCAATCAAATCTTATATGAATTCATTAAACTGGATTTTATAGTTGCACCAACAGCTAAGGTCATTTGGCGACATTTCAGCTTTTTATTGGTGGAGGAAGACCCCAGATGCAAACCCGGGCATTTTTTCGTGCACGGGTGCGCACCTGAGTAGAACCACCGACGTTCCGCAAGCAAGCTGGATAGCTTGATACTCATACTTAACAGTCCTGGCCCCATGGGGAATCGAACCCACAGCGGTGAGGGACATGTGTTTTCAAGTTTGAGACCACTCGACCACGGACAACCCCAAGTTTATTTGAAGCATCATTATACGTTTGTTCGAATGGTGCACCTGAGGTCATAAATGCCCCCCGCAATGGGGCTTATCCGTTTCATTTAACAAATCTTAAAAAATCGTCTGCAAAAATACAAGATATAGAGCTGTGATATTTTGCATGTAACATCGTCTTATGGTCCTCTAACTAGTTTGTTCTAATGGTGACCCTGAGGTCAAATTTGGACCCGCCCCAGTGGTCACATATTAAACATAGACTTATATAGGGAAACACTTCAACAATATTCATCTCTGAAACTACAATAGCCAGAGGTTTAATATTTTGCATTTACCTTAAGGTTATGGTCATCTACCAAGTTTGTTCAAATCGTGACTCTGTGGTCAGATTTGAACATTTCCTGTTCTGCTTCCTTTTAGTGTATTTATATTCATTCATTCATAACCTTTCCTTATTCAAAATGAATCCGTACGGAACTCTATTATGCTCCGGATAAGATTTTTCAAAAAGGGGAGATAATTAAAAAAGTAGTGAAGCTAGAGTTATGGTTCCTATGAACTGCACTCCGTCTCATTATCCTTATCATTCACAGGAACTTTAATCGAGCATACTTTTTGAGTTATGCTCAGGACAAAAAGCGCATGGACGCACGGACGCACATACGGACGGACGGAAAAAGCGGCGACTATATGCTCCCCCATAATAAACAATCTAGTGTTTTTTTTAGTTACAATATATCTTATATCAAAAACTAAGGTAATAGTAAATGAAAAGAAAAAAACTGTGATGGGGCCTCAATATAATGTCTCTGTGGTAATCAGTCAGCAGAAGTAAGCAGTTAAAAAGCATGCTATCCATGACTTTTCAATGACTACAATCAGCTGGGAAATGTGTCTTTAAAAAGAGTTAAAACGTTCACATACGAAAGACTAGAGCGTAGATAGCAAAGCCCAAAGCGTACGTTTTTATTAATCATTGGTTTAATTTAACACCTGTGTACATCGGGCGATTTAATGCAAGTTTGACGGTAATATTATACACTAATAATTGACACAAAGTCTGCACCGTCTTTGTTGAGGTTGAAAATAAGCATACTGTGGCTTTAAATACTTTAGAGAACAGGCGACACATGCACCGAAAGGCATCCATCTACTCTAAGTAGCTGACAGAATGATTCTGTGTTTTCATGTTGATCAAGACTGTGTAGGCGTGACATGAATTTCAATGGAATTTTTATAAAAAATATGTTTTGGAATAAATCTTTTATATGGTAAAACTCTATTTTTGGTTTTCATTTTCCCCCAATTAGTCAAAACTATTTCAGATAACTGGTAGAAATTATGATGACAGATACTTTCTGTTGAAAAAAATAAAGTCTATTTTAGAATCAATTTTCAAGGAGGAGGTACTGCCCACGCATTCACTATGTCTCAATAGAAATGGCTATTCTACCGTCTGAAAATACAATGATGATAGATGTCTCTCTTGCACTTTTTTATACGCGTATTATGGTATGGGGTCATCTGTCCAAAAACAATTACTCATTCCAGACGATAATTTTGAAACTATAACACCCAAAAAGGTACATTCTGCTTAGAGAAACGAGGAACCTCATTGTTTTTGGGATCAGATGGTCGAAGGTCACCATGCCTTTATGGAAATGATTATGCACCATGATTTCAAAAGAATAACACCTACCATCATGAAATATCATGTACATTTCCCAAGGTGAGAGTAGGAACATTTGTTTGGGGTCTAGGCAATCAAATGTCAATGTCACCATAACCTCATAGGGGTATACATTATTCCAGTGATAACTCCAACTACACTCATGAAACTTTATAGGCAAACTGCCTTTGGTTAGGGAAGAAACCCTATTGCTTTTAGGGATAGAAAGTAAAAAGGTCAAGGTCAACATGACCTAATATGCACATAAGCATTCCACATGATAACTCCACAAATATACTCACACCCGTAGTAAACCACCACCACCACAACCAGCACCCCAACACCTCCATCACACACCACCACCACCACCATCACCACAACCAAACCACTGTGGTGTTAATTTACGAGGTATGGTATGATTTGCTGGTTTTATAAACACGTCTTAACGATGGGCTCATATTGAACTAGTTTAAACTGTATGTCTAGGGTGTCCGCTATACAATTATCACAAGCAATTTTGTTCGTGAAATGTAATAAATAGTATAGTCTAGTGCATACTTGGTTAACCTTGATTTACAATTTGAGCTTTTGTTAAACTGGTTGACGGACATAAGATAGGAATATGTATTTTCAGAATAATATATTCACACCCGAATACCGGCAGCCGTAGGCACAGTTCGGCAGCCGTAGGCACAGTTCCCGGTAAAAAAAAACAAGTTTCAAAAGGGTAAATAAATCTAGTTTTATGACTTGTTAGCCTTAAACTATTAGAAAAGTGAATCGGCCATTTTAATTTGGAAGGAATGTTGTGTATGTCACCTGATTCCCGTCAAATATGAACCTATATTATGCGAGTTACGGTAGGTTAAATGTTGAAATTAAGCTAAAAAATGTGATTGTAGAAAGTTAGAGACCTGGTACTAGGTAAATAGTCAAGTTTAAGAGATTTAAGACATACTGCCATAAAATATAATCTTTCTTGAATAAACAGTCCAAATTTTAGCCCACAGAACATTTTATTAAAATAATTGTGGGTTTTTAAACACGACAGGGTATTGAAAAATGGCAGGAGTATGGTGCAGTTCCATTATTTATTGGCAGGTAGCTAGTACAGTTCCGAAAAATGGCAGGCGTATGGTTCAGTTCCAAAAACATCGGACGCTAAAGTCTTTTCTCCTTTGGTATAGTGGTGTAATTTCGAAAACACTAATGAAGAAGTACTGTATATAGAATTATATACATCTTCGGTCCTTCTATAAACGTTTAAGAAAACCCACCAACCGTAGGGAAACGTGAATATAGGCTCGTCTGAACCTTCATTCCGACGGTACAGTACAGAGAAAGACACGCTTTAATAACAGTCGTATGTTGTGCTGAGTTACGTCCCCTTTTTATAATTCACCATTTATGATAACAGGCGTTTGGTATTTAGATGTTTTGGAATAGATTGCTTAATTTCAATTATTGCATAGTTGAACAAATCACATTAATTACGTTTTAAGGCCACTCTATGTAACTTAATGTATCTGAATCAAACGTCTACTGATATATAGGACACGCATATAAATCAATAATGTAGTCGCTCAAAAGTGTACTTAACTCAAGAAGTAATAATCATAGGACACTATTTAAAATTGGTATCAAATTGTAACGGATATAGCGCAGATACCCACGAAAGTTCAAAGTTGACACATGCAGACATTCAAACTTTTTTGCTTTGGTGAGACGAAATACTAGTACATGTATATTGTCTAAATAAAAGTTTAGTGTCTGAATTTCCCAAAAAATGTCCTCATCGGCAAAATCAGAATATCTATCATAAAGGTGTGACCACTTTAAGTGTACCTAATTAGCTTAAATTTTAGCTTAAACATGCTCATTAGGCAACTTTAAATGGTCATAATTAAATGACACATAATCTCATTTGGTTAATGATGACATTTTTGTAAAGCCCTGTTATTGCTCTTTAAGTAAGCATAAAGTGTATTTTGCGTTACCATGGGTATCTTTTGAGCGACTACATTACTGGTTTATATGCGTGTCCTATATATCAGTAGATACGTTAAGTTTCATAGAGTGGCCTTAAAACGTAATTAATGTGATGTGTTCAACTCTGCAATAATTAAAATTAAGCAATCTATTCCAAAACATCTAAATACCAAACGCCTGTTATCATAAATGGTGAATTATAAAAAGGGGACGTAACTCAACACAACATACGATTGCTATTAAAACGTGTCTTTCTCTGTACTGTACCGTCGGAATGAAGGTTCAAATGAGCCTATATTCACGTTTCCCTACGGTTGGTGGGTTTTCTTAAACGTTTATGGAAGGACCGAAGATGTATATAATTCTATATACAGTACTTCTTCATTAGTGTTTTCGAAATTACACCACAATAGCAAAGGAGAAAAGACTTTAGCGTCCGATGTTTTTGGAACTGTACCATACGCCTGCCATTTTTCGGAACTGTACTAGCTACCTGCCAATAAATAATGGAACTTTACCATACTCCTTCCATTTTTCAACACCCGGTCGTGTTTAAAAACCCACAATTATTTTAATAAAATGTTCTGTGGGCTGAAATTTGGACTGTTTATTCAGAAAAGATTATATTTTATGGCAGTATGTCTGAAATCTCTTAAACTTGACTATTTACCGAGTACCAGGTCTCTAACTTTCTACAATCACATTTTTTAGCTTAATTTCAACATTTAACCTACCGTAACTCGCATAATATAGGTTCAAATTTGATGGGAATCAGGTGACATACACAACATTCCTTCCAAATTAAAATGGCCGATTCACTTTTCTAATAGTTTAAGGCTAACAAGTCATAAAACTAGATTTATTTACCCTTTTGAAACTTGTTTTTTTTTTACCGGGAACTGTGCCTACGGCTGCCGAACTGTGCCTACGGCTGCCGGTAATCGGGTGTGATATTGTTCGTATAAGATTAAACTAAAATGTCGTCTGCTTGATATGCGCTTACATAAACGCTATTAAATGTATCGTCTGCTACGCAGGCCAGGTTTAAACAGGTATCGACACGGCTAAAAATAGATACGCTCTAAATTTTACCAGCACATCGAAAATTACCTGCACCGACTGATTTCTATTAAATATATAGGGAAAAAATATCCTAAAGAGATTACCCTAACTACTCACCACCACAACCATCACCACAACCCAACCACCACCACCACCAACAACAACAACAAAACAACAACGTAAGAAGCCGCTCAGTATCGGTAATTGTTACTATTAAAATGGTCCGCTGTAATGCATGTGGTTTATGGTTTTCGAGGAGAGACGCTATGTTAAGACATTTAAGAAACAGACACATAAAAGGCAACTTTGTTTCAGAAAAGTCAGCCTTAATGAATTCAACAGAAACGATATATTTAAACAACCTTTTTCGATGGTTTTGTCAGTGCCTAGCGGAAGTGCAAATACATATTCGACTGACACTCTTCTCGAGTCCAATTTAATTCAACGCCGTTCAGAGAGAATCTTGTTCTGCTATAGTCAATGGCAACCCGCGTATGACGTCCTACGCTTACGCTTACCAATAACGGAATTTATACAGGGGATTCCAAACCATTTGAATGATCCCCTATTCATCAATGTGGAACATCGTAATCTTATTGTACAGGATGATTTGATGTCTGACGCAAAGTCTGATCATGGAATAGCCGACCTGTTTACAAAAGGCTCACACCATCGAAATCCATCCGTCGTATACTTGACTCAGAATCTTTTTCCTCAGGGAAAAGCGTGTAGGGATATATCCCTCAACACTCAGTCATGGTTCTTTTCAATAATCCCATAGATAAGCAGCAAATGATGACATTGGCTCGGCGTATCTGTCCATTAAATAGTCAATATTTTCTTAAAATATTCGAAGAGGCCCTAAAATGTCCACGTGGAAACATAGTGGTTGATTTAAAGTCGACAACACCGGAACACAAACGTCTCAAAAGTAACGTACTGGACACGAGTAAAACGGGCAACAGGAGTAGTATACCACAGGAACAGGGAAACAAATCAAGTAGTCGCGAGGCTATGTCATCAATAAGAAAACAGTTTAAAAGGAACTATGACGAAATGTCAGGAAGCCATGAGGATTCGGTAGATTATGTCGGTCCACCCGGTAAAATAGAAAATCGAGTATCTGGCGATTACGATGCTGATACAGATGATGATATTGTTGATGAGAAAGATGATGATGAATTGAAAGAGGTAAAACGAATAGTGTGGAACAGACGATCCCAAACAACTATTCGGGATTATGTTGCTAACGAATTTCAAGAAAAGCATCTGAAATACATACAAGATGGAACGTGTAAAGAAAAGGCGCTCCACACAGCTGCTTATACCATGCTACCTACATTAAGAAAACGTCTACGTGATGACTACACCCAGTTTTGGTTGACTTTTATCAGATGCAAAAGGATCCTTTTCAACAACGTGTCTCAGATCTGCAAAGATGTTACAACACGGCATAAGTATGTCAGAATCTCTTTGAGAAGCCATACGTTTAAGGAAAAGCATGTTTGTCGACATATGGCCGGATCATGAAGTAAACGGTAATAAAACGGATATGAAAGTTGAGAATGATGAAGAGTTTGATGAAACCGATAATTATGAAACTGAAGATGATGAAGAAGAACCAACAGATTAAATCATATTAGAATTGACATACGTAAGAAGGATGTAAGAAGTATGTAAGAATAGAAAAGTAACAAACATGGGTCTCATTTATAATCCTGTTTGCAAACTGTTTTATAAGTTTATCATTTTTCTTCCGATTATTTACGGGAAAGTTATTCATTATGTCTTGCATAGTCCATCCGGCGTATCGACACATCACGTAATATATGCAATACAATCGGCACGTATCCGATCCCTACTCATGAAATAAGGATTTTGAAGTTTAGTTTCGAGCCCCACATCATAAAACTCTGGTGTATTACAAAGATAATCGAAGTATTTGTGTGGTCCTTTGGTGGGAAAGTAAAATGTCACCCAATGCTCTCCAAGTTGGTGGCTGGTCTGCCTGTTAGAAATAAAAAGTGTCCCTTTTTATATTTTAATTCGTCCGTTGAACATACTGTTACAGGATATCCCTTTAAATGTTCATACAGTTCAAAGTTATCCATTTATAAACACGCTCCTTTTTTCTGCACCCTTTCTTATGCTGTTTGTGTGCATGAAAGCACCTCAAGGAATACCACTTTTAAAGCGTACTGCTTCTTACACTACTCCCTCAAGAACCCTTCATCCATGTCTCGGATTTGACACTGAATCAACAATGACGTAAAGTTACATAACGCATCCCACCAATGTTTTGAACTTTCATACCTATCCGTTATAATATGTATTTCATCGTCTAAACACGTAGATAACGTTGAGTCCAAGTCATCATGTATAGTACTTCTGATATTTCATCATCTGCCCAAGGTTGTCTTTTGTGTTCGTTTAACCAAAATGAATTGAATATCTGTCCATTAGCATCGTACCGATCCCGGACTAAACCGAGATTTATTAAACTCATTATTAAAGTCTATATGTCGATACGAATTTAGAAATTTTCCGCTGAATTTCATTTTTGTGGTCAAAATACAAGAATTCTAAAATATTTGGTACACTTTATATACTCAGCATATAAATTCACCGTATCTTTTCTTTCCTCATAAAATATTGTTATCGTCTATTTAAGAAGTCACTTTATAGATGTAAAAATGATTTTCTAAAAACACATTTCTCCAATAATTCAATGTGTAAAAACACGCGCTATTTGATTGTTAATACATTAAAGTATCGTGTTTTATTAGGGAAAACTAGTCTTTGAAAGACAGCGTCTTTTTCTCCCTGTTATAAATTTCCTTATCATTGTAAAATACATATTTATTATGACCAGCAACATAATTGTAGCTGAATGATTTATCTTTCAGATAGTATAAATGTCAATACTATCCGGTAACTATTAATAAAGTTATACTAGTTTTAAATCACTTGTATTCCCTGTCTGATATAAATCACTTGTATTCCCTGTCTGATATAAATCACTTGTATTCCCTGTCTGATATACAGATTTCATATCATATCCTAGAATTAGATGGCTCCAAAAACATTGCAATACCTTTATACATGTTCTTGTCATGTATGAGGCGCCATACGTGACTATATGTTGTAAGATAAATATATACGTTGCGTGTGAAATATATATACTGAATATAAAATATTTATGATACAAACAAATATATACGTTACTCCGAAATATATATATTGAACACAAAATATATATGATACAGACAAATATATACGTTACTATGAAATATATATATTCTATCCAAAAATATATATCACACAAATATATATGTTACTCCTAGAAATATATATTCTGAAAAATATCTATTCTGTTTTTAAATATATATTGTAGACGCAAATATATACGTTACTCTGAATATTTTTTCTCTTAATTCATATATTGTAGACGCAAACATTTATATGTTATACCGAAAATATATTCGCTTTATAAAAAAATATATTGTCAGTCTTAATATATTGAAGATGAATATAGTTTAGCTGAAAATAAATAGTTTCTCTAAAATAAATATATTGCAGACACAAATATATCAATGAAATATCGTGATAATGGTGCGAACCTCGGGTCACCAAAACTAAATAAATATTTGTTTTCCAAATATATCGATCGGAACTGCATCAACCTTTTTTTTTCAAAAATAATTATTGCCGATGATCTACGGAAATGAGTGAGTTTATACGATTGCCAAATATATATGACTTCCGCAAATAAATACGTTGGCACAGACTGTGCTGCAAATATATACGTTGGCGTAGACTGCTACACTGTCCCGTTTTTTCATGGTTGGCGATTACCTATGAGCCAAAAGTATGTTTTTAATAACTCATCCAGTCAAAGATGAATCAATTCATCGGTATTATATTTAATTCAATGTAACTTTATTTGATTCACTACTTTTTTTGAAACCATTTAATCAATCTTAAAACAATCCGATGCTTTGTGAAAAAATCCGGAGTGTTTTTTCAAACCATCTAATCGAACTTGAAACGATTCAATGCAATGCTAAACAGTTCAGTCGGAAACATGAATCATTATATCTCTCCCTCTGACGAAATGAATGTTGTTTAACGGCTTACCAACACAGTATATGTTATTTAGAGCCGCCCCCAGAGAGAGGAAAAGGATACACAGGAATCCGGGAACCGTGTCCTACTCTTAGTATCGAATATATTCCTATGGTTCTTCAACGTGCTCGGAGGATAGACCGATACACAGGACCGCCCGGTTTAGGTCTCTATCCGACAGACGAGGCTAAGGGAAAGTGTTTTGCCCAAGAACACACCGACGAATCTCAGTGGCACCACGGAGGATTGAACCCGTGAAATCCGGTTACAAATCCGCCGCGCTACCGACTGCGCCTCGCCAGCCGAGGCCACGCGCCTGATGCATTCGGATAATATAAACATTATTGAGGTGGTGGAACGGAGGGTAGGGTATACGGTTTACGTGATCAATACGTTGGTAAGAAGATGGTGCATCGACGAATCTGATATGTCACGACAGTTTCTTGT
Organism: Cyrtodaria siliqua; assembly: GCA_037043455.1. NCBI lineage: Eukaryota > Metazoa > Mollusca > Bivalvia > Adapedonta > Hiatellidae > Cyrtodaria > Cyrtodaria siliqua. The sequence goes on along the minus strand of JAWPHD010004596.1, from coordinate 130,301 downwards.
ATTACAAAACTACTTTTAGACAAAGTATGATCATTATCGCAGTCGCGTATTTCAATATCAGCATACTCGAGCTACTGGCTATTACACTAACGAGGTCTGAACCAAGGCCTTAAATTGCGGGTTACTTAACAAAAGGAAGAACTAATATTCTGTCTGAAAGACAGCATGGTTTCAGAAAGAAGAGATCTTGTGAGAGCCATCTCATAATCATGCTCCAGGACTTAGCATCCGGTCTAAATGACAAACAACAGAGAGATGCCATTCTGCTCGACTTCTGGGATTGCGTAGACCCCAATCAGAGATTTTTTAACCTGTTTATAACTGCACTTGGACCGTTCACCACTTGTACTTAGTTCACCACATGTGCGAGTATAGAAGAAGAAGAAGAAGAAGAAGAAGAAGAAGAAGAAGAAGAAGAAGAAGATCAATAGTTCTTCGTACGTTAGACGTTTACTCGTCCATTTTTTGCGGATTTGTTATGTTTTCGTGGTAAGGAAACTCCAACATGCGGAGCACTTCTCGGATATGACTCGGACGCTGGGAAATACGCTCTTTAAATTTGGCTTGTCTCGTGTTTGAAAAACGGGACAGTGTAGCAGTCTACGCCAACGTATATATTTGCAGCACAGTCTATGCCAACGTATATATTTGCAGAAGGCATATATATTTGGAAAACAAATATGTATTTAGTTTCGGTCACCCAGAAGTTCGCACCATTTATATATCGATCTTTCATTGATATATTTGTGTCTGCAATATATTTATTTTAGAGAAACTATTTATTTCCATCTCAAATATTTTCATCTTCAATATATTAAGACAGACAATATATTTTTATAAACTGAATATATTTTTCGGTATAACATAAATGTTTGCGTCTACAATATATATATTAGGAAAAACATATATTCAGACTGACGTATATATTTGCGTCTACACTATATATTTAAAAACAGAATATATATTTTTCAGAATATGTATTTCAAGGAGTAACATATATATTTGTATGATATATATTTTTGAACAGAATATATATCTTTCGGAGTAACATATATATTTGTCTGTATCATATATATTTTGTATTCAATATATATATTTCGGAGTAACATATATATTTGTCTGTATCATATATATTTTGTATTCAATATATATATCTCGGAGTAACGTATATATTTGTCTGTATCATATATATTTTTGTATTCAATATATATATTTTACACACAACGTATATATTTATCTTACAACATATAGTCACGTATGGCGCCTCATAGTCATGTCCTAAAAATAGAAAAACATGTCACATGTCTATTTCACAACATATTGTATTCTCTGATGACGTCTTTCTGCGCATGCGCAGGGGCCCAACCGTCGAATCTACTACTGCTGTAATTTGTTTACTATTATACCTTCAATCCTGAAACATACAAATGCATGTAGTATCCATTTTGCAACAACTGCCCTATTGCTTTATGGTAGTAGGTTAAATGTCAAGGTCTCTCTGACCTGTTCATGAAAACATATTTGCCGGATATCATTTTTGAACTATTTGCCCTACAATCTTAAAACTTTATAGTGCCCTTTAAATTATCACATCAGCTTGAGCTGCTTTAAAATAGTCTACGACAAGGTACACCGCATTGGTTACAGAGGGCTCAACAACTCTGAATATACACTGGTATCCTGAGAGTCCCTCTTTTACCAAAGACTTCGACCAGAGACCTAGCACCATCCTTCGGCCATCCATTCCATTCAACCGCTTTCCAGATTTTCACATACCACGAGCGTAGCTGACCTAAATGCATTTATATAAGCCCGACAAACTAGGGAGGTCCGGAGACATGCTACCCTTGTGTGTTTTTTAAGCTTAGCTGTGTAAGGGACCAGGTAATATTTATCATGGGGTTCGGACCGGTGCAAATAAAAATGTTATATAAAAAAAACGGTACGTCCCATGACAAGCAAACGAAAAAACAAGATATTGTCCCATGGTTTGTCGCGACAAAAAAAAAGTTCCTGTCCCATGCCATTTTGCACCGGTCCCAACACCCAGATAAATATTGTCTGGTCCCTAATGGTGCGTTTTGGCGTATCTGACAGCACACTTGTATGGTATTTAAAGAAATGTTTTTCATATTTGAGAAGTAACATTTGACAAAGTTAAATAACCTACACTGTAAAATAAAATAAGAAACAAATGTTGACCCATAAACCCTACACCCCACGGCGCCCCCTCTCCCCGTAGCCCCACTTATCACATGATTAGTATTTAACTTAGTTTTATCACATATTTTATCGCACATTTCGACGTGGAGAAATCGGATAGGTGAACTACATTTTATAATATTTGTAGAATGCTAGAGAAGGTATAATGTATGCGTGTGAGCGTGATTTAACCCAAAATCGCGTGAGACTTGACAGGTATGAAAAGTCAGGGCAGCCTTTTATTCAAGATTTTATTTTAATTCATAAATAAGTTATATTACAGAAGAGGAATATAACACATGTTTCTTCACAGAATACTCGTACCATTGCCATGTTTTACTGCTTTTACATAATAAAAAAAACAGCAATTAACTGAAACGCAAAAGAAACACAACTCGGGAATTTCCGTTATATATTGTATATACCTTGTAACAAGAAATTCATAAATGTTGAAGTTCCTCTTTAAAAAAAACTGAGCCAGTTCAGTGCTGTATTTAACGTAAAGAGTTTGCAAAATGTTCATCCTTAATTTGCTCACATGCTTGAGCCAAACGCGTACTCTGTCAATAATGAAACTTTGAAGGAGTACTATTTGCAGTATTATGTGTTATTTTAGTATTTTTTTCCGAAAGGAAAGGTCTTACGTAGCCATGTACCATTCGATTAACAGCAGCATATTTTACATACAATATGTAGCGGACATTCCCGAGTTGCGTTTCTTTTGCGTTTCAGTATACATGTACTGAATATTTAAAGCCTCAAGAGACTGGATGCGATCTGGAAGGGTGACTGATGTCAATCAAAATACAAATGAAGACCGTACTAGTATGCTTCGTTTTCATATGGAATGTGCATATGCATTAAATTAAACCCCATGCTACCTTTGGTTACGTTTATATTTATTGTTTGTGAAAATGTTTGACGACTCTTTTTTTGTTGCTAAATCATACATATTAGTTTATAAAGGGGTTATAGTGCTAACAGATATATTTTAAACAAAGTCTACTTCGATCTGATTATACATGAGCAAAAACTGGCCGAGTCGCCTGGTTTCTCGGACAAGTTAACCTGTACGGAACATGGTCCTAATTTAGTGCATAATTATGTCCATTGAATATAAAACTGAAACACATGCATGGTTGTAGTCGTATGTGTATTTTTGCCTAAGCTTTTTCCAGATGGTCTCCAGTCCCTGTAATATATTAAAATTAATATATCGCTGTCCCCTGTCATTGGGATAGCAACAATCAATTACCATTCATGGAAACATTTGCAGTGTCCTGGTTAAAGTTCGTATTAAATAAAATAATCATAACAAAATACTAGCACATGCTCTAAAACATTAAGAAAAACACCCTCAACCATGCCACGGTGGTCCTTTCTCTCCCTTTTACTCGTGTCATTGTTTTAATGACCAGGGAATCGACTGAACAGCAGATGTGCATTAGCACCGGACCTGTTATGTTTTGTATCTTGCACGGGATTCCTTTTAAAGATAATATGTTTGCTTGAAATAAGGCGTTAACGGATTTGTCAAAATTTGGAATGTCGTTCTTTAATAAATAATATTGTTATTGCTCTAGATGCATATATTATCTGTTTTATATGTTGCTATATTGGCCTTTCATTAGTTACTAATGTTTCCTACGTTTTCTGAATCTCCTAATACTGGTATATTGGATATACTCTAGTAAGATTAAGGAGAGCATAGTAAGTCTTCTGGCTATATGCTACGTATTGGTGTTCTGGTATTACACTAGTTGCATATGTTTACTATTATGTTGTTTGTGATTCTACGCGCTATGCTGATATACTGGCCTCATACTGGTTCCAGATGGGTCCTGTTTGTCTTTTTCCAATAATGGTGCCCTGGTATTACACTAGTTCTACTACTTGAATTACGTATCAATTTTATGGATGGTCTACAAATTATGATCTGCGCATGCGCATAGAACTGGTTCTAACTGTTTTTACTGCAGGAATTAGATGTAAATTTCAGGGATACAGTCTATAAATCTGTTCTCAGCATACGAATACAGCTGGTTCCAAATCGGTATCGAAACTGATTATTGATTGATGTTAAACTTTATTAAAGGGACACACGGTAATCTTGATTTTTTAAAGCTCGCGGCGCCGCGATAGTTTTTTCTACATAACTTGCATTTGTTCAATAATTAATATTAATTACAAGAATAATATATAGAAAATTGTGTTTGAATATTACTGTTTGTTTGTAAAGCTATATATATATATATCTTTTTGGTGCTGTCGGTTTTTAAAATAAGATGAAACTTTAACTGAAGTATTCTCTTCTAAAGAGTTTGAATGCCAAAATTAAAAACATGTTCATTTTGTCTCATGATGACTAGTTTATCTAGTGCTCAAATCTTTCATGATCAATGTGTTTTGACAATAACAAATAAAAAAATTCTACACACTATTCGTTTATTTTTATCAGATTCATTCCCCTTACTGTTTTCTTATGTAACTGTTCTGACCGGCCTGTGATACTTTGCATCTTGTGTTACTTTGTATCAATGTCTTCTTGTAATTATGCTTATGCGTAGTGTAACACACAGCAATCTTCAAGTTTTATCAAGCAGTAACATTAGTCTCTCGATTTAGTAATCCAATATCATTTCAACTTTAAAGGTGAAATATAGCGTGTCTTTTGAGCATATATTCTGAAATATATGTATATAATATACAATCTGTTCAAATATTACACTTATTGGTTGTCCCGTTTTCTCACAGTAGCCAATTTTATCTCATAGCGCACACGCGTGTGTATAAGCGTTTATTTATCCTCGCTGTATTGCACTAAGCATTTTAGCGAGCAGACCTCGGTTTAAAGTCTCATCCGAAGGACTGGTAAGGTAGGAAATACTTTATGAAATATTTCGATAATTAACCCAAATTCGGTCCTGGCTGGGATTGAACGCACGATCCCTGGGTTACTAAGCCGCGATGCTAACCATTACACCACGGCTCTACCATAACACGCTTCGAGTTTCGCCCTTTTGAAGACAGGTAAGTGTCATGTGATCCTGTGACGTCATTGGTACCAAACGATTAGCGGTGTCGCATTGAGTTGTATAGTATTGTCTATGTAGGATTACGTTTTATGGTACATGTTAAAAATGCCGTGAGCTGTAGCTGGGTGTCAAAGTGTGCATAAAAAAGGACAATCTAATAGCATCAGTTTCTTTCGTTTTCCTAATCAGGTTAATGATAGATTAAGATTTGAAGTGTGGGTGGACCGCTGTCGACAAAAATCGCCCGTCGCGTCAAAAAAATGGAAACCTTCGAAAGACGCGCGAGTTTGTAGTAAACACTTTGAGTTGGATTCGTGGGAAGTCCATCCTTTGGTTTCATTTTCATTGAATTTGGAGGACAAACGGCCATGCAGATTAAAAACAACAGCGATACCAACAATATTTTCCCGCCTTCTCCGAGCAAGTTTAATTCGCCGATTCGACCGGCGTTGAGGAAGAAATTATTAAATGAGGTAGGATAGAAGTTTTTGTTCAGTTATCTTAGCAATTCCTCGGGTATGTTTATGATAAATTGTAGAAAGGTATATAGTCTTAGATCTGTACATCGTGATTGTTTAGCTGTTGAATTAGATGCGCATGCGTCTTACGTGAACGGCGCTAATATAATATAGCCGTCTTTTTCAAAAGATTGCTATAAAGGTTTAGCATATAAATGTAAATGAATTCGGTGAAATAAACACTGTGTCGTTGTTTCAATATATATTTTGTAGTATTTTTTTTTTTTTAAATTATACACCTTCAATAGTGTTATAGAGTTATATATCGGTCTCTGGATTTGAAAATAATGACAAAATGTTTCATGGATGTCTATTAAAAGGCAGAAAATTGATAATGTTACTAGCTATTATATTAGTTCAGTAATGTTGCATGGCAAAACAACAACAATAACGGCTTTTACCTCATGCAGTAAGTAAACTAAGTGCTTTACAAGCATATACATATATACTTTATATTTTAAATCAAAAATTTGATCTGTTAGGTCTGTTTTTTCGATCTCTACATGTACATAATACATAATGTCGTGCTCATAATACATTTGACTATATTATTTAGATCATAGTATTTTTCGCTCTTCGTGCGCGATGAACTAGTTTCTCGCGCATCATGTATCCGTCTTGTGCAATACGCGGCTCGCCACGGCGGTATTGCACCGCTCACGGCATTGCAATATACAGGAAATGTAGGCATATCATAAAACTACGTTTCCCTAAATGGTGCGTGCTTTTGTCATATACCGACGTATGTACCCTGATTAGGCTGTACTTCAATAGGGCACCGCAATAGTTGATTAGTCGGTGTGTGGTATATTGTTAGTTGGGTGCACGTGGAGAAAGCGTGTCATACTGCAAATCCGAATCTCATACACCACTATAAAGTGTTTGGAGGCGGCGGGGACTTATGGTATATAGAATACTATAGAAATTAGATGCTGTTTCATTAATTTATTTATTTATCAATTATACTTACTAGACTCTAAATATATTTTTATGTATACTTTTCGGCAAAAATAAAGTCCTTAATCTGACTCTCGTATTAATGTACAAGTATTAGACCATGTTCATTCATTCGGAATATACTGCATTTCGCGCTTAGTGTAAATGTACCGAGATATTGCAGCGTTGCTGGTGACTTACAGTCAGAATTTCGATGAAAACAATGCCAACACGACCAAGCTCTTCATTTGCACCCTGCACCGCGTTCAACTTCCTCATCGGTTGATGAATCCGAGGTATTTTCATCCTCAGACACGAATTATGGCTTAAAATCGTAAGGTTGCACATTGTGCAACCGTCTTATCATGGGCATTTCATCTGACTCAGCATCATAGTCGCTTAATTCCGAAATTTTCACACACACTATACTGTTTTTGCGTGCTTTCCCTATGTACAAATGGTTTCGTTTTGTTCCCAATGACGTCACTTCCGGTTTTACGAGGAAGAGTTTTCCCCTTTTGATTTTTTTTCAATTTTTTAGCGAAGCCTGTTCGTCTTTTCGGTTTTTATCTTTAAAAACATATTTTCACTAAACATACATCAGTAGCATAGTATACATCGTATTTATAATGATATTTAATAATTAAAAACATATCAACAACGGATTTGTTGATTTAGGACAAATTTCATCTTTAAGCCTTGTTGAATATAATTAAATACAATTTTGAGTTTTCAATTTTTCTTCGTTATTCTACCATATGTTTGAATATATTATGATGCAATATAATCAACAGTTAATAAACCATTTAAACAATTTACTTTACAATATTCATATAATTAATATTAATGATTGAACAAATGAAATGTATGTAGAAAAACTAAGAGACGCCTCAAGATTGCCGTTTGTCCCTTTAAGTGTGTCATTTAAGCAGGTTCTTACGTAACGCGTAACTTAAGCAGTCAATGAAGTGATGTTCTTAAGTTACGCGTAACATAGGGTTAAGTTACGTGTAACTTAACTTTGGTTACGCGTAACGTAGAATCGTTTGACCCTTGTGGCCAGAACCGCATCATTTACACTACATTAACCGTGGTTACATGTAACTTAATGCTATGTTACACGTAACTTAAGCCCATGTTAAGCGTAACATAAGAACATGATTTCAATGGTTAGTTATGTTACGCGTAACGTAATTTGGTTAGGTGTAACATTTTAAGCGTTATGACCCTGATGGCTAACCATACCCGATTCACTCAAACAAGCCTTAGCCGTGGAGCAGTCTATTGTATCAGCTGTGTATGTGGAAGTATCAATTTAAGCAGGACCCGTTTATATTACGTATCTGAGTCTCTGATTTAAGCTTAGGTAAATAAAATTGACAAATCCACATTTAGATTCTATTATTAATGTATTCTGTTTTAACTTAAAACAAATATACCAATACATACACAAAGAAGGACATGCAACATAAAATACTACACCTGTTCATGAACACAATCATTGAATAATGATGGAATATCAAATTTAAAGAAATTAGCATCAACGTGTCAAGAAACGTGTCAACCCTATCTCCGAAATTGAATTGAATTGAATTGACCATTCTTTGGCGGGAAAACTTACACAACTGAAACAAACGTCTACAAGAAGCGGTTACTTCCGCTGAAAACCGAAATAAGTATGTAGGATAGCACCCGATGGTGCAAGCCAATAACGTATACTGAGGGTCTGGTCTGTTCGTTAGAAATCCTTACGTATTCTTCTCTGCCGTTTGATTTTTTGACTATTTTGGATGATATCATGGTCTCAAGGCATACTTATTTAGTGTGTACATTTAGACAATGATTGAACCTGACCTAATAGCGTGTCCAGACGCTTGACTGTTGTCCCTTCTTTTATATCCCACTAGCAAAGCAATATGTCAAGCAATCACCTAGTAATATGTCAAGCAGTCATCGAGCAATATGTCAGTCAAACATCGAACAATATGTCAATCAATCACCGAGCAATATGTCCAGTAATCACCGAGCAATATGTCAAGGAATCACTGCCCCTAACACTAATCGGTATCTTAGTAATTCCTCTCCGAGTAGCAGGTGATGTCTTTATAGAAACAAACAACAACCAATCACAGTGCAAATCAAATTCTAGTGTTTTTTTATAATTTTTATTATCTTTTTTTTTTCTTCTTTTTTTTTCATATTTCTAATGTTGATTATATTGCAATGTATAAAAGTTAATATAAGCAACTAAAAGCTAAGTAATTACATTACAATGCGTAAAAGCTAAGTTAGAATAACGAATAAAAAAAAAATCACAAAAAGCTTCAACTCCAAATTGTATTACATTCCTTGAGCTACATGCAGGCATATTTAAAAACCACACTAACATCGGATTAATAAACGTAAATATAAAAGTCGAACAGAAAAGTAACGTTCAAGGACCACAGTCAACCAAAACAAGCATGTCAACAATTATAAGGATAACTAAAAGGCAAGATAGATGACATTACGAACATTATAGGGCTGACAATAGGGCTACCGCCTTGGAACGGTCAACGGCAAAAAGGGCTGGTTGTGTGTTGGTTGGGGGTGGGAGTGTGGAAACCAGGTTCTATGGTGCACCAATCTTCACTCTTACTCTGTTTACATCTCAATAAAACGGGACAGTGTAAATGAATTAATACCCGGCAGACTATATATAACAAACTAGGCAACATTGATAGGCAATTTAAGTATAACATATAGATGAACATGTACGAGGGGCATCCCAAAAATATTGAGACTTTTGTTATAACATTTTTATTATCTATTCATTTAAAAAGATATTTGGCACCAATGCAGTTTCATATATTATCTTCTATTACAGTATTACTGATGGCACGAAACACAAGTTTTGTCGTCGCTATAGCAATCATATAATGCTGATGCGGGGAGGGTCTAAACGGTCTCTTGAGTTGCTTAAGAAATAGTGATAATACCAGTGAATATAGACGTCAAATTTGGCGAGCTTTAGTGTGTGTGTTAGACGACGTCACACCCACACGCTCAGTAAATTTTGACGTCATATCCATTTCCGTTAGTAAACAGTCGGTAAACAATGAGTAGCAGCAAACTTAAAGATCCGAAGAAAATGACGTCAACAGATCCGCATAAAAGTCGCACAGTAATCAAATTTTATTGTGAACTTGGGCAGACACCTACCCAAACATTGAAAATAATTAACCGATCGTCTATGAAGTCAACTGTATCTCGTGCACTCGTGTTCAGGTGGCACAAGCGTTTTATTGAAGGACGTGCATCGTTACAAGATGATGAAAAGAGTTGAACGTGTTTGACGTCATTGTTGCAGTTCACGACGTCGTGACGTTGCTATGACCGTCATCGCTTCAGCATAGTACTCCTTGCACAGATGTGAATATTTTCAACATTATATGTACAATTATCATGATTCTTGGTAATCTGGTGCACAAAAGATGAAACTATATAGTCGTCCTTGAATGCTGCTTTCCCTGTCCGATATGTTTATCCTTCTTGGTACGATTAGTGGCAAAAAAGGCCGCTGGGGGTTTAAACCAGGTAATAGGGTGCACCAAACCTCACACTTACCCTACTGTCAACCCAATAAAACGGGACAGTGTAAATAAAGAAATCCTCGCCTTGAACTATTCTCTAACCAACAAGGCAGCATTAATAGGCAATATAAGTAAAACACAAAGATGCTCGTGTATATATAACTACAGAAAAAATAATAGCCTAGAAAGCCACAAAGAAGGTACTCAATGACTTGGCAGAAGCCAGAACAAAAAGAGAATAAACCATTGAGGGCACGAAAAGACAAGACTGCAGACAAACATCAAACGTCACCTTCCTTTTGGGCTTTAGGTAGATGTCATCATAGGGTCCATAGTACGTCCGGTCATCGCACAGTCAAAGAGGAAAGCATAGTGGCGAACCGTAAATGGGTCCTCCACCAAGTATGCAGTGTGTTGCAAAATGATACGGTCATAAACTCTTTTGGTAAACGTTTTAACAAGATTAACAAAGATAGTAATAAAGTGATCATGTCCAAGGATCTTACGAAGTTTGTAAATCACGTCACCATACAATATAGGTTGTGATAATCCTTGTCGCAGAAGAGTTCTTAAATTACTTTTATATTTGGAAATAAGATCAGGGTTACAATAATAACATTTTGCAAAGGTTTTACGAAGTTTATGGTAACGGTAACCCTGATGGAGTAGCTTTTTAGTTATACAAAGATTCTGAATATTAAAGCTCTAGAAAAACGAATAAGTTGAGATACATAGACCCCATAAGAAGTTGCTCGGGGAACATCCCCATATAAATGGGGATAACAATATCAAAAATAAAATCATCTCTCTTGTCATGTATTTTTCTAATTATTTTATCCATTTTCAATACAGAGATGTAAATCAAGAAAGGAAGCGTTAGTATAAGAAATATTAGCTTTGTTAAGTTGAAGTTCTTTAGAGTATATATTATAAACCATAGTAGAAAAAGAAAGGTTGTCAATGTTGGGTTCATTGGTAAATCTATAAACATCGAGTTTCTGTTTGAAGTACAAACCAAAATAAGTGCAATATCTTATAGATCTTGAATATATTAAGGTTTGGACTATGGAATTTGTATGAAACCTTGTTTGTAGAAATATAAATTTTATTTAAAAAGAACAATTGTACCAAATATATATATATATAAAACTCTCACCTGTAATAAAAAACAGTATTAGATAACTCTAGACAACTATTTAACATGATGTTTAGATATTTGGTAGATTTACCCTCCTTTTGTAATAATTCGAATTATTTGTTATTCAATGACTACATAATTTAATTTATAATCAGCTATGTGTATTTATATGCAAATCGTCATTATATTCACATCACTGGCCCTTATGTTCAGTGTTTTCAAACTGGATTATATGCTGTTGATGTTTCAATATACGCAGTGTAAGGAGATGAATTTACATAAGTTTTCATCGACAGCTTGTTTTCAAATCCTGTACATGTACTATTGAAACATTGTTCATCAAATTTCTTGAATAAATACTGTTTAAACCAATATACGCGGTTGGAAATTACTTATTTGCAGTGGTTTCAATATCTTTTAGTCAATGGAACAAAACGCTTTATGCTCTGTTTTATTTTAATGATGTTAGGTTTAGTCGATTTAATATGCGATGCATGTGTCATTATGTTCAGTGCTTATTTCATTATGATGATGTGGTGAATTTTGTACGGAAATGTATATCGATTTTTGACGGAGAATGTCGATCTTTGTCTAAAAATGCCGAATACGGGCAGGACTGGGCTATTTCCGCCTCCACCCCTATAGTAGGATTTTTAAAACTAAATACTGTTACTTGCCGGCTATTATCCTAATGTTTTGGTAGAGTATAGTACGATATGTACCTTCATGTTCCTTCGGTGGCGTATGTTTAAATAATAGTTATAACTAAAATGGACTCCAACTAAATGTTAAGTGTATGGACTGGTGAATAAGCACAGGAGACAGCTTCAGTAAATTAACTATAATATATATCGTTATAAATTCAATCACAGAAATATAAGTACAACTGCATGTATTTAAATGCTTGTAACAATTCTTGAGTAACACAACGATAAGGTAAATCCAATGGTATCAGATTTAAGTATAATCATTTCTCATTTCCTAATGCCCCTTGTTAATCTACAGTACTTGTCAGTGGTAAAATTAACAAAGTAATTATCTAAATATCTAATTCTTTTATAAAAGGTGTGCCTTGAATCCCTAAATGATCCAACGAAATTAGAATCAAATGCATTAACATTTAGACAAGATATGCAATTTGATGTTTCTTACCTGATTTCCCTCTATGAGCCCCCGATGGAGCTCATAGATGGAGCCAAAATATGAAAACTTATTGCGCATCTTCCAATCCTTAACTAAAAAATATGTAACAACAGTTTACAGAATGTCTTTCACACATTACTTACTCTTTAATAAGCTTACAATATACAAGTTTTTGATATATCTTTGTTAGTAGTTCACTGATTGATTTATGGTTTAATAATAGCCTAACAGTGTGCAGATGTCAGTATTAGTTAATTAACATGCTATCGTATAGGTTCAGCAGATCAGCAGTTAATTAACATGCTATTGTATAGGTTCAGCAGATCAGCAGTTAATTAACATGCTATTGTATAGGTTCAGCAGATTGTCATGATTATAAAGGTTGTGGTCACATGATTTCACAACAAGTTCTTAGATGACATAAATTATTACAAACAATAGTTCCTGTATAAAATCAGAAGGTCAGTGAGAAGACCAGTCTACAGTCAGTCATGAAATAGAACAGAGTTGTGTTTTTAAGAGATGCCCTTGGACTTGCTGTCCGTCGGTCATTACTATGGAATATTGTTATTCAAGAACTTTGTCAGTTTTACTTGGAACTCGTTACTTGGATGTGTATTTTAATAAAACAATATTAAATTTGGAAAACGTTAATATTATTATTTAGTTAAAATACAAGTATGGACTACCCAGCACTTTAATATCAAAAAGAATGTACAGCCGCAATATATGTTGATATACGGAACACAAAACCTTGTTACATCTCTGGAGGAACAACAATAGAACTAAGAAATACACCACACATGAACTTGAGATCTCAAATCTCAAAGGGTATAGAAGGGGTTAGCGTCACAAAGCTGCAATAGTAAATTACTGCAAGTTCCCAACATTGTACCCATGTAGAGGGGGCCCTATAAGAAGGAGGACATGTTGTATATGTTGTGACTCGAATCCCTGAATGACCATACAAAATTAGAATTAAATCCATTTACATTTGGACAAGATATATATTTTTTCTGATTTTCGACCTTGCTGGACCCCCTTTGGTCATAACATAAAAACATATATAAACAAGAGGCTCAAGAGGGCATGTGGACGCTCTACTGGCTCAAGATAAAGTTGATGTATAAGGGGCCATAAATCTTTCAAAAATCATTCAACCGGAACATGGTGATGATATACGCAACTAGGCTTGGTACTGATCATCCCTGCAAAGTTTCGTTGAAATCCAGCCAGAGGTTCAGGAGGACTAGTCTAGACAAAGTAAGTGTATTAAAACCTTTAAGGGCTCATAACTCTGCCAAAATTCATTCAACCAGAACATGGCAATGACAGATGCAACTAGGCTTAGTACTGATCATCCCCGCCAAGATTCGCTGAAATCTGGCAAAGAGTTCAAAAGAGACTAATCTAGACAAAGTTTGTGAATTAAAACATTTAAAGGCCCATAACTCTGCCAAAAATCATTCAACCGAAATATGGCGATGATGTGCATAACTAGGCTAGATACTGATCATCCTTGTCAAGTTTCGTCTATATCCAGCTAGGGGTTCAGGAGAACTAGCCCGGAAAAAATGTGTGATATCAAAATCCATAACTCTGCCACATATCTATAAACCGGAACGCGACGATGACATGCACAACTAGGTTTGGTGCTGATCATCCGTACAAAATTTCATTAAAATCTGGCGAGGGGTTCAGGAGAAGTAGATGAGAAAAAGTTTGTGTGTTAAAACTTTAAAGGGCCTTAATTCCGCAAAAAATCATTCAACCGGAACACGGCGATGATTTGCACCCCTAGACATGGAATTGATCATGCCTAAAAAGTTTCGTTTAAATCCTGCCAGGGGTTCAGGAGAACTAGCCAGAACAAAGTTTGTGTATTAAAACCTTTAAAGGGCTATAACTCCGCCAAAATCATTCAACTGGAACACGGTGACTATGTACAACTAGGCTTGGTACTGATCATCCCTGCAAAGTTTCAATGAAATCCGGCCAAATAAAGGCCTTTCGTCTTAATGAGGCCGAGATATAGCATATTTCAGAAAATCAAGGGCTATGACTGCGATATAAATGTTCCAATCTGGATAGTTTTTGAACTTGTCCGAGCTGTCATTGATATTAACAATCTGGTAAAGTTGTGTAAAGATCGCATTACAAATGAAGGCCCTATCATCTTAACGAAGCAAAATATAGCATTTTTAACTAAATCAATGGCCATAACTCCGCTGTTACTGGTCTGATCTGGCTGGTTTTCGAACTTGTCTGAGCTGTCATTTATATAAACAATCTGGTAAAGTTTCGTAAAGATCGAATGTAAGATGAAGGCCCTATCGAATTAACGAGGCAAAATATAGCATTTTTAACTAAATCAAGGGCCAGAACTCCACTGTTACTAGTCTGATCTGGCTGCTTTTCGAATTTATCCAAGCTTTAATTGATATAAACAATCTGGTAAAGTTTCGTAAAGATCGGATGAAAGATGAAGGCCCTATCGAATTAACGAGTCAAAATATAGCATGTTTAACTAAATCAAGGGCCATACCTCCATTGTTACTGATCTGATCTGGCTGGTTTTCGAAATATTTCGAGCTTTCATCGATATGAACAATATGGTAAGGTTTCCTAAAGATCGCATGAAAAATGAAGGCCCTATCATCTTAACGAGGCAAAATATAGCATTTTTAACTAAATCAAGGGCCTTAACTCTGCTGTTACTCGTCCGATCTAGCTGGTTTTTAAACTTTCCGAGCTTTTATTGATATTAATAATATGTGCAAGTTTGGTAAAGATCAAATAATAAATGAAGGTGCAAGAGTGTTCACAAGGCTTAATATGGCATTTTTCAGCAAAACAAGGGCCATAACTCCGGCGAAATTATTTCTATCTGGCTGGTTTTCAAACTTTTCCGAGCTTTAATTGATATTAACAATACGTGCAAGTTTGGTAAAGATCAAATAATAAATGAAGGTGCAAGAGTGTTCACAAGGCTTACTATGGCATTTTTCAGCAAAACAAGGGCCAGAACTCCACTGTTACTAGTCTGATTTGGCTTCTTTTCAAATTTATCCAAGCTTTAATTGATATAAACAATCTGGTAAAGTTTCGTAAAGATCGGATGAAAGATGAAGGCCCTATCGAATTAACGAGTCAAAATATAGCATGTTTAACTAAATCAATGGCCATAACTCCATTGTTACTAATCTGATCTGGCTGGTTTTCGAAATTTTTCGAGCTTTCATCGATATGAACAATATGTTAAGGTTTCCTAAAGATCGCATGAAAAATGAAGGCCCTATCATCTTAACGAGGCAAAATATAGCATTTTTAACTAAATCAAGGGCCCTAACTCTGCTGTTACTCGTCCGATCAAGCTGGTTTTCAAACTTTTCCGAGCTTTTATTCATATTAACAATATGTGCAAGTTTGCTAAAGATCAAATAATAAATGAAGGTGCAAGAGTGTTCACAAGGCTTAATATGGCATTTTTTAGCAAAACAAGGGCCATAACTCCGGCGAAATTATTTCGATCTGGCTGGTTTTCGAACTTTTCCGAGTTTTCATTGATATATAACACTGGCAAAGTTTCGTAAAGATCCGATTAATATTGAAGGCCCTAGAGTGTTCACAAGGCAAAAGTTAATGGACGGTCATATGACGGACGACGGACGGACGAACGGACGGACAACGGACAACTCGTCATCCCATAAGCTCTGCTGGCCTTTGGCCAGTAGAGCTAAAAATTAGCCCCAGTGGGATTTGAACCCACGACCGCAGGTTCTCAAATAGCATATTGCATATTTAATAAAATCAAGGGCCATAAGTCTGATGTAACTAGTCCGATCCGGCTGGTTTTCGACCTTCTCCAAGCTTTCATTGATATGAACAATCAGGCAAAATGTGTTAAAGATCAAGTAATAAATGAAGTTGCTGGAGTGTTCACAAAGCAGAAAATGACATTTTTCAGAAAAACAAGGGCAATAACTTCCGTGTTACTAATACGATCTGACTGGTTTTTAAACTTGTTTGAGCTTTCATTAATTATAACAAAAATGTGCAAGTTTGGTAAATCTCTTATAATAAATAAAGGTGCTAGAGTGTTCACAACGCAGACACGGGCATGTTTTCAGAAAAACAAGAGACATAACTCTGGTGTTACTAATCCGATCTAGCTGTTTTACAAACATGTCCGAGCTTTCATTGATATAAATACACTGGCTAAGGTTGGTAAAGATCATCAAATAATAAACGAAATTGCTAGAGTGTTCACAAGGCAGAAAAGGGTAATTTTTCAGCAAATCAAGGGCCATAACTCCGGTGAAACTAATCCGATCTGGCTGGCTTTCGAACTTTTCCGAGTTTTCATTGAAGACCCTGGCAAAGTTTGGTAAAGATCCGGTTAATAATGAAGGCCCTATCGTGTTCACAAGGCAAATAACGTTAACGGACGACGACGGACGACGGGACTTCGGACGACGGACAACTCGCCATTTCATAAGCTCTGCTGGCCTTCGGCCAATACAACTGGATTATGTTGAGCAAAAGCGATTTCTATCATTATTATTCAATTCAATTCAAACTTTCCATTTGTACCGTTATGAAAACATATTAATCTTTCTCTATACCACCAAGTGGCTACAGACACCCTAGTCACGGTGGAAATTCCTCGCGGCATTTTAATAGGGTTCACGGCAAAATATTATTACAACGCGGTAGATTCAGGTTTCCCAAATGTAAACGCCTATACGATTTGTGTCATTTCCAAGACTTTGGAAGGGCTAATCTCAGTAAAAACTAAATGGATCGAATTACCTTTTGCTGATGAGGAGAGTTCACTTGGTATGGGAAATCTCGCTTTAGTTGAATAAATTCGTTAAATATTATCATGTTCTTGAATATTTAGAAAATTATGATGTAACACGATACCTGAATCGAGCGCTTTGTTTTCGCAGCCTTACTAGTAATCCGGCCTATAAAGTACAAAAATGCCGTAAATTTCGAGTTTAATTCACCATCAATTCAAATGGACAAATGTGTATTTTATATGGAAGTTCGGTGTCCCTAGATGTCTTTAAAGGGTGATGTATAAGTTCCACACTGGGCCATGCCATAGACAACAGGGGAGATACAACAGGGGCGATAACTCCTTACCCTCATGCATGTAAATATGGACTACAATGCATCCAAATTGACAAACTATTTTAATATATAAATATGAAAAATACTTACTTAATGGTTAATTAACCCTTAGCCTGCCAAGGACTACAATAAACCATGATCAGTCTGCGAGTAATGCCAGTAACTCGCATGCTGATCAGGGTTTACAATGCCCGGCTGCGAATCAGTCTTTTCCCTCAAACACCCCCTTTGTAACATAAATGAAATGGTCTAAATTAAAAGAAAGGATAGTCCATTATACATTCATAGCGAAATAAGGGTTAATAAACTATTGCGTAAACAGCGAGGTCCCGTGTATCATCCGAGCACATTAAAGAACCTTAGGAAAATGATGTAAAACACCATACAAACAAGCAATTTTTTTTAAACGCAGTGTCACAACGCTAAATGTAACAATTCCGCTGAAGGTAACAATCGCCGCTAGAGGTAACAATTTCAACGCTAACGGTAACAACCTCCGCTAAAGGTAACAATCACCTTTTCCGCTAAAGGTAAGAAGGCTAACGCTATAGGTAACAACTTGTTTCAACATCTACAGTTTCAATACAAATTAGTAAAAACGGGTTATTTTTAGTTACTGTGGCACGGCACCTGTGGCGTAAGCGCCGTTATCTTTAGCGATAGAGGTAATTGTTACCTTTAGCAGAGGTTGTTACCTTTAGCGTTGAAATTGTTACCTTTAGCGGCGGTTGTTACCTTTAGCGGAAGAGTTACCTTCCCCATGTAATAAATGAATGAATGAGTGAGCTAGCGAGCGAGTCAGTCAGTCAGTCAGTGAATAATTAATGGTGTTTTAAGACCCCATGTAATGAATGAATGAATGAATGAATTAACACATCAGTAGGTCATATTGTGCGCAAAACCCATGGAAGCAAAGAAAAAGAAGTAAATATGAAGAAATGACATTCATGTCAATAACAAACGATGTATTTATAGTAACACGTATTAGTTGCAACAAACAAAGCATTTACGCAAATCTTTGTCAAGATAACGCTAACTTTTGATACGAAAGGTCAACCGTGCTGCCGCTAGGATTTTCACTGTATGTCTTTAGGTAACTTGATACTGTGTGAAATAACTATTTCCACAGACTGTGTGAAATATTTATTTTCACAGGACAACTTTGAAAACGTCAACATAAACAAACTTACAATCATAACAATCGAATAAAAATATGCAGAATTAATATCACTAAAGCCAGAACGCAAGATAAAATAAAACAAAGGACCAACGATGTGCATCGGACTGTCTTTGGTATTGCATGCCAGCTAGACAAGTTGGGCGTAGACACACCATGTTAAAGCTGTGTTGAACCGTAAATTTCACAGAAACGAATTCTTCACACGTGTGAAGAATACGTGCGGATATTTCACAAAAATCGCACGAATATGTCACAAATTTGTGAAATTTACGTTTGGCATCTCTACTCCTAGTAGAGCAAAAACGTATTTTTCCCATGTTAAAACAGCAAGAAAAAAATGCAATAAATGATTGTTTAGACGAAAACGTCACATGTACATACAGATCGGCGAAAATATAACATTATTAGAAAAATAGGCGGAGCACAACAAAACACGACCGAACAGAACAGAACAGAATAGAATTGAATATAATTCCAATTAATGGTGTGCAGTATTAATTTGGCGTGTGTACAGCTGTACGGTGTACGTTTTTGTTTTTTTCTCATACGATCCATTAGGAAGAGACGGCGAAGCGCGAAATAACTTTGAAATTTTGAATCGTGTTCTTCGCGCTTCCCCAGTGCATCTTCGTGCTCCTTCATCGTGTTTTCGTGCATTGCCTAAAGGCCGATGCTACAAGCGGAAGCTGCGATGACGATACGTGAAGGTGCGATGGCGTTGCGCGAATGTGCAATGGCGATGCGCGAAGGTGCAATAGTGATGCGCGAAGGTGCGATGGCTGTGCCAGAAAATGTAATGACGATGCACGCAAATGCGATGGCGATGCCCGAAGGTGCAATGGCGATGCGTGAAGGTGCGATGGCGTTGCGCGAATGTGCAATGGCGATGCGCGAATGTGCAATATTGATGCTCGAAGGTGCGATGGCGGTACCAGGAGATGTAATGACGGTGCACGAAGATGCGATGGCGGTGCCCGAAGGTCTTGTAAGATGTATACTATTCTTTACCGTATAAATATATATATATATACCCGTTGGCCTAAATTTGCAACGTTCGATGTTTCAGATTGTAAGAAGCAAAAGTATTCGGATGACATGTTTCTTGCCATACCACAACTAATATGTTTCCAAAAACTTCGAAATCGAAAATGTTAATCTTGAATTACCTGAGTTTCGAAAATATTTCATCCAAAGATTTGCAAGTTTCGTTTGGATATCGACGGAATTTTTGTCATTATCGATTGGTAATTTTGTATGGTTTCCTATTATGGAATCACCATTATTCTCAATAGTCAGAGCGATGAAGTATACTCGAGCGAAAAAGACACGCAACTCCGGAATGTCCGCTATATATTGTACGTAAAATATGCTGCTGTTTATCGAAAGGTATATGGCTACGTAAGATCTTTCCTTTCAGAAAAAAAGACTCGAACAACACATAACACAGCAAATAGTATTTCTTCAAAGTTTCATTATTGACAGAGTACGCGTTTGGCTCAAGCAGGTGAGCAAACTTTGGATGTAACATTTTGCAAACTCTACGTTAAATACGGTACTGAAATGGCTCAATTTTTCAAAGAGGAACTTCAACATTTATCAATTTCTTGTTACAACGTGTACTGTGATTAAAACGTCTACAACATCAGTTCTACCACTAGACCACGCACTCCACAAGAAGACACTGGGGTTTTCCAAAACGAATTTTCGTGCTCGTGCGGGAACCTGGGTATAACCCCACCGCATAACAAACAAGGTAAATTTACGAATATATTACACCCAGATACATGTACTGTTTTATTTCCTGAATTTAGCGACATGAACAAATTAATTCACAAATACAAAGTCATGTTGAAATACCCAAATGGTCAAGCAAGTTCTCGACTCTACAGTTTGTTTACAATAAAACAAAACATCCATTTAATATGATACAGGAATAACCAGTGTTTAAAATAACGTCTATGAATACTAAATAGATACAGTGGTCTGATTCTACATGTAAACATCCATGGTAAATAAAAATGTATATAAGTCTATCATTGAATGACACATAGCCAAATTCTTAATGACTCTGGAGGTAACAAACATAGATGTAAAGATTTAATGAAAAGGGTTCGCGTATATTTTGTTCACTTCCATGTGCGTCATCAAACGTTTCTAGCACGCGTTAAGGAATGACGGCCGTTTATCTAGGCGACATAGTTCTGACGATGATGTTGAGGAAGAGTCTAAATTCCAAGAAATATTCCGGAGTATTCCGAGCCCTGAAGAACGACCAGATTATGAGAGCAGGAATTGTCCACGTACACCGAAACGTACTGCTTCTCCTGTAATGAAACAATAATGTGACATTACAAATCATAAAGAATGAATACTCTTGTAAGGTGGCACTGTACCATCAGGCCTTTCCTAGACATTTGAACGTGTAACAATTCATCACAAAAATGTCATATAAATCAAATATCGTGTAATCATATGGTGTAGACTTACACTTTGAATTCAACGAAATAGTGCTTACAATTATTAATCTAGGATAGTACATAATTTATTACTGTGAAGAAACGGAACCAAACGGGAATATGTTTATTTGGTTGCCGAAGACAGGCAGCCCATCCAGATATGATTCACATAGTGACTGGCGATATTTAGTGGAAGTTCTACCGACGCAGTCCTCAAGGTGTGGGCCGTTGTTAACTTTTAACCCGCTACATATATATAATGGACTGTTCTTTCTTTCAATTAAGACCATTCCAGTTATGTGACAAAAGGGTGTTTTGGGGGAAATGACTGATCAGCAGCCGGACATTACTCGCAGGATCTGGACTTACAATGGACGCAAAGGTTATTATAGTCCTGCTTAGCGGGTTAAGGGTTAGCAACCATTTTGTACGTACAAGTAGATATAAAGGTCGAACAGGAAATGTAGCATTCAAGGACCACAGTCAACCACAAACATGCACAGAAACGAACAACAACAGGAAATGTAGCATTCAAGGACCACAGTCAACCACAAACACGAACAGAAGCAAACAACTACAGGAAATGTAGCATTCAAGGACAACAGTCAACCACAAACACGAACAGAAACAAACAACAACAGGAAATGTAGCATTCAAGGACCGCAGTCAACCACAAACATGAACAGAAACAAACAACAACAGGAAATGTAGCATTCAAGGACCGCAGTCAACCACAAACACGAACAGAAACAAACAACAATAGGAAATGTAGCATTCAAGGACCACAGTCAACCACAAACACGCACAGAAACAAACAACTACAGGAAATGTAGCATTCAAGGACAACAGTCAACCACAAACACGAACAGAAACAAACAACAACAGGAAATGTAGCATTCAAGGACCGCAGTCAACCAATAACACGAACAGAAACAAACAACTACAGGAAATGTAGCATTCAAGGACCACAGTCAACCACAAACATGCACAGAAACAAACAACAACAGAAAATGTAGCATTCAAGGACAGCAGTCAACCACAAACACGAACAGAAACAAACAACAACAGGAAATGTAGCATTCAAGGACCACAGTCAACCACAAACACGCACAGAAACAAACAACTACAGGAAATGTAGCATTCAAGGACCATAGTCACCCACAAACATGCACAGAAACAAACAACAACAGGAAATGTAGCATTCAAGGACCACAGTCAACCACAAACACGAACAGAAACATACAACTACAGGAAATGTAGCATTCAAGGACCGCAGTCAACCACAAACACGCACAGAAAGAAACAACTACAGGAAATGTAGCATTCAAGGACCACAGTTAACCACAAACACGAACAGAAACAAACAACAACAGGAAATGTAGCATTCAAGGACCGCAGTCAACCACAAACACGAACAGAAACAAACAACTACAGGAAATGTAGCATTCAAGGACCACAGTCAACCACAAACATGCACAGAAACAAACAACAACAGGAAATGTAGCATTCAAGGACCGCAGTCAACCACAAACACGAAAAGAAACAAACAACAACAGGAAATGTAGCATTCAAGGACCACAGTCAACCACAAACACGCACAGAAGCAAACAAAAACAGGAAATGTAGCATTCAAGGACCACAGTCAACCACAAACACGCACAGAAACAAACAACAACAGGAAATGTAGCATTCAAGGACCGTAGTCAACCACAAACATGCACAGGAACAAACAACAACAGGAAATGTAGCATTCAAGGACCACAGTCAACCACAAACACGCACAGAAACAAACAACTACAGGAAATTTAGCATTCAAGGACCACAGTCAACCACAAACACGAACAGAAACAAACAACTACAGAAAATGTAGCATTCAAGGACCACAGTCAACCACAAACACGCACAGAAACAAACAACAACAGGAAATGTAGCATTCAAGGACCACAGTCAACCACAAACACGAACAGAAACAAACAACTACAGGAAATGTAGCATTCAAGGACCACAGTCAACCACGAACATGCACAGAAACAAACAACAATAGGAAATGTAGCATTCAAGGACCACAGTCAACCACGAACATGCACATAAACAAACAATAACAGGAAATGTAGCATTCAAGGACCGCAGTCAACCACAAACACGAACAGAAACAAACAACAACAGGAAATGTAGCATTCAAGGACCACAGTCAACCACAAACACGCACAGAAACAAACAACAAATATGAATAAACGGCAACATATGACATCACAGACATAAACGGTCTGATAATAGGACTACCGTCTTGGAACGGTCATTGGCACAAAAGGTCGCTTGGAGTAACCTGCCGTTTGACCTATGAAAGTTTCCCATTTTTATCTTAATTTATCCTCGCTGTATTACTTTGGGCAAATTAGCGAGAAGACCTTCAAAGGACGGGTAAGATGTGATTTTTTTTTCAATATTTCGATACATAACCTTCATTCTATCCTAACTGGAATTGAACGTGCGATCGCATTACATCACGGCGCCACATTGAACATATTATCGGAAATTATCGGGTGTTTTATAACAGGGCTCCATTATGTAATCGAGATAAATGTTTTGTACCTTAGCCAGTTATCCAACTACGTATATGCAACAAAAGGTCATTGGGTACACCATGTTATAACTGCCAAATCTGTCAGTTATCAGTTATAGCACGGCTGACATATACCGGCAGTTACTTCACGGTTTAGGTTTAGGCATTCAATTTCATGAAAATTTTATCATAAGCAGGAACAAAAGAAACCCATTAGAGTTATGGTATAATTATCCTATATGTATCTCTTTAAATGATCCAAATAACTAAATGTCGATGGCCTTTGCGGACATGTTACTAACATGCAGCTCTATTACATTAACACACTACGTTCATGTTGTTTTATTACACAATATATTTGCACAGAACCAAGAAAATAATGGTCTGTTTCATTTATTTTCACATCACTTGGTTATGGTTTTTTATATAAGATATAACGTTTTACGCATTTTACATTTTCACCATTGTGAGATATGAATCTCGCCATAGATAATTGTCAGCGCCGGCTGTAAAGCCGTGTGCATTCTGGTGCGTATTTCAATCACTCCAGCGGCAAATACATGTTAAACACCCAAAACAATTCGCACAGAGATGTCTATACCAAGGCATACTCTTTATTCGAAATAAAAACATAACTAAATAAAAGTAACAAGTTGTTTAATGAGTGGAGAAACCGATTAATTACCTCGATTAATGGAGAGAAAAACATGTTTTCATAAAAAAACACCATAAAATAACAAAGTATTAATGAATTTAATTACATATTCTGTTGCGTACTAGAATCATGTGTCCGGCATTTAAATATAGATTATAAACAATATTTATTTGAGTTGATATAACGTCGAACAAGAAATGTAGCATTCAAGGACCACAGTCAACCAAAAACACACACATCGAAACAAAAATAATTACAGGGATAAATTACAAGCAATGTATGTGATATCACACACATAACAAGGGTTGACAATAGGGCACTGCCTTGCAGCAGCAATTACAATGATAATACGAAGCAAGGCATGTGACATCATAATCACGAACAGGTTGACAACTGAGCTACCCAACTGCAATGGTCAGTGGCCAAAAGGCCGCTGGGGATTTAAACGTGCGTAATCTCACTCTTACAGGTACTATCGGCCCAATAGAACGTGATAAAATTCAAAGCATTCTATGTCAATACATAATCTATATGACTGATAACAGCTCTAAAAGTAAAAAATAAAAATACAAAATGTCATTCATAGTTCATAATAGTTGCATAGCTGAAACTCAATGAAAAAGATGGTAATTTGAGAGCGGCTGGTTGCTGTATTGGATATTTCGAATATAACAAGAGTTGCGCGCAACATGGTGTCTCGCCTAAAGTGACATATCCATCATACATGTTTCAAGCAATCTTCATCTTGACAAAATCGAGGGTTTATAGTAACTGTTAACGCGGTCTAACACTGTTGTCAGCATTCAGTAGGTTAGCATTCATAGTTTTCCTTAACACATCTTCATCTTACCACAAGGAACGTCGTTATCCATGACCAATAACTCTGACTTCCATTTCGGCAGAGTTATCCTTTTAAAGCTCGTATTAGAAGTAATATGGTAAAGAATCATGACTGTTTTCCATTTATCAGTATTAAAGGGACACTGTCCATAAATAAAAATATTTAGAGTCACCCCACAGAGAGAGGAAGAAAGATTTTTTCTATTTGTTAAAAACATATTTATTTCCAGAATCATTACATGTTTTGGATATAGAGAAATGAAAAGTCCACTTAAATACATGTACCGTCTGAAGAAGATATCATTGGAATATTCTGTATTATAGTTGTGTAATGTCGTTAACATAATTATATATGTATACTAAACCAAAACTCAAGAATGTCAATAATATTCTCATTGTTCTGTGTATTTTGTGCTTGATTAGAGATACGGTTAAACTGCAAAATAATGAGTGTAAATCGTCTACTCTGATTGCATGAACATATTTTAAAACGTTTAAGTCAATGTTTTTCTTAAAAATAAGTTATAACACTTATACAACTGGGTATATAGGATTTTATTAAGTACTTCGAATTAGTGAAGCTTTCGATGTTCCTAATTCTAAAATATGCCAGTTAAAATTATTTTGACATCATGTTTTACTAACATTACCACTACAAATGCGTTTGCAAAATAAATTTTCGAAATATTTAATGTTAACGCTGAATTACAGTTACTTGAATTTCAAACAATATTCAGTTTAAAGGGAGGTAATTTAAGATTATCCATATTTCATTTTTTTATAGACGGAGAATCTGCGAAAAAGGGGTATTTTTTTTTATGTTTTTTTCTAAGATTTCATACCAATTTTATATCTTTAAGCGATCTTTGACTCATGTTATGTGTTTTATCAGTACATTTCATGTTTTCATATAAAGGGAAGGTAACTCTCAAAATATGTAACAATTTAAACAAAAAATAAATGTTTTACAAACTATGGGTCAAAACAAAATACTTATCATATATCTTTTCTAAAATATACTTAAAATAAGAAAGTTAGTTAAGATACAAAAGTTGGTACTTAGCACTTTTGATCAGTGTATATTGTGTTTTTTAATCTCAAAGTTACAGTGTCCCTTTAAATAGAGAAATTATTTTTGATTTAGATAAATATATTTAAAAAAACACTTGAAATTGATCTTAAATTTGGTTGTTGTGCGTTAAATGTTTGTCAACAATCAACATATAGGTTATTTTGACTTGCTGTATAATTGTTGCAATTATCCAGTTTGTCAACTTGTATTGTTTCGCAAAATGACATTTTAATCTAAGGGCATCATGTTTTATCAAGAAATATCAGCCGAATTAATGTGATGTTGCTGCTGGCATTAACACTGGCTATAACAAAACCGATGACAGATTTAGTTTCAGCCTCAAAAATACCTCAGAAACATATATTTCATATTGGGCTACCTCAAATGGGAAAAATATATAAAACATTGAAGTGCCGAATTTCTAAAAATAGCCCATAACAAGAAAGTTAAATTTTGGGATGTGCTCTAAATAAAAATAAAATAAAATAACTTTTTTCGGATTTGGCTCGATGCAGGGAACCAGAAAATGTGTCGATATGTTAAAATTGTATGCACGGACACTCGTTTATATCGAACACATACTAATATAAAAGAATCATATGTGTTGTGTCTCTGAGCAAGACACTTTATCTGCATTGTTTAGTACTGGTTTTACCTAGGAAGACATTAAGAGTAATTCTTATAAACCATATAAAATAAATAAGTTCAAACTAATATAAAAAGAGTTATTGCAAATGAATTTGGTGGTCTGTACTGTAACACAATACAATAGTAATTATATTTGACAGTGTAATCTCCATTTCTGTTTGTAATGTCTGTATATATAAGACATAAAACCAACACTGTTGTTCTACAGCGACTATGCCTCTTTAATCCCATAAAGTGAGTAACATGCGATATATATATATACATGTAATCTACAACCTGATACTGTAGCTACACTCTCGCCGTGTATACAACCATACATCTCCCTCTTTGTTAAGAAGTTCATTTCTCTGAAGTTTGTTATTAAATTCATTCTGTATAACCTAACAATGATTGTTTTAAAGTATAACTATTTTTTTCTGAAAATCCCATCCCAGCAAACATGTGACGTTGGCACTACGTTGGAATAACGTTGCACCATGACGTTGGAAAGACGGTTTTTTTCGGTTGTAAAGTGAAAGTTTTTTTGACGTCCAAATCTGGCACGGTTCCCGGATTCCTATGTATCCGTCCCCTCTCTCTGGGGCGGCTCTAAATAACATATACTATGTTGATGAGCCGTTAAACAACATTCAATTCAACTCTTCCATATATATACCATAGCCAAGAAGGAAAACCCTCAACAATCAATATCAAGCATACATCTGTGTGTTGTGAGAAAACAATTTTAAGTAATAAAGTGTAATCCTCTTAAAATAATTTTAAGTAATAAAGTGGTATCCTCTTAAAATAATTTTAAGTAATAAAGTGGTATCCTCTTAAAATAATTTTAAGTAATAAAGTGGTATCCTCTTAAAATAAATAAAGTGGTATCCTCTTAAAATAATTTTAAGTAATAAATTAAAATAATCTTAAGTAATAAAGTGGTATCCTCTTAAAATAATTTTAAGTAATAAATTAAAATAATCTTAAGTAATAAAGTGGTATCCTCTTAAAATAATTTTAAGTAATAAAGTGGTATCCTCTTAAAATAATTTTAAGTAATAAAGTGGTATCCTCTTAAAGTAATTTTAAGTAATAAAGTGGTATCCTCTTAAAATAATTTTAAGTAATAAATTAAAATAATTTTAAGTAATAAAGTGGTATCCTCTTAAAATAATTTTAAGTGTATGTGACGTTTATTTACTAGTAAAGTAAATAAACGTCACCTTTGAACAAACAACACAAACTATTTATATATGTATGGTTCACTTACTTTAAGTTGTAGTATTCCCGTAACACTTGTAGTAAATATATTACTGTTGACTTCCACACCCGTGATAGTTTCTATGGACCTAAAAAACATAATTCATAATGACTTCTGGACTCATTGTAAGTTTCTAAGGACCTGAAGCAAATATTGGACTATTACTTCCAATGGACCTGAAACAATATAACATTTACTATTAGTTTAAATGGGCCAGAAATAGCTTCGCAGCGACCATAAGTACACTCTAAGAGACGACGTTTTCGCAACCTTAAGATTGTAAGACTTTGGGTGCTACGTTAGTTGTTCCCTATCCGACTTTTCCTACGACCAATGCCAATGGTTAGATGTTATATGGCATTGTCCGATATAATACAATAACTGTATCTCACATAACTTACGGCGTGGGAGTGGAATAACACCATTCTATATTTTCAATATACCACTAGTTATATAAGTATGCAAATAAGCATAGTATGCGCTGTCAAAAAAATTGATAATGACTATGATCCAATTCCTACGGTTTATGTCGGTTTCGCGTGTTTATAGCCACAGGCAAAATGCAATAAAGTCGATATGTGAGTTATGTGATAAATAGAATCTAACATTCGTTCTCATTCATTATTGAATTTATTAAACAAGTTAGCAAAAATGGTATAATGCTCGGCAAGAGCCTCGCATTATATCATTTTGCCAACTCGTTTAATAAATTCAATAATAAATGAGTAGATCCCCTATTAACATAACTGTATTACGGAAACAAGTATTATCCTACACGTAAGCGGCAGGTTTTAGATGTTCCTGCTTGTAATAAGCTTACGTTTTTGTGTATGCTTCCGAATGGAGGCATATAATAACCCATCCGTCCGTTCATCTTTTTGTCCCTTCGAAACAATCATATTTCAGCAATAACTCTGGCAGCACAAGAGGGGATTGCATGCAACTTAAAAACGAAGGGCAATCAGAACGAGAAGATGTGTCGCGCGCAGGAATTAGGCACGTGCCTCAAAGGTAAAGATCACACTTGGAGGTCAAAGGCCAAATTAGTCAAGTTCGAGTCTTAGTCGTAACAGTGGAAGTACTGAAGAGAAGTGCATGAAACTTAAAAAAACAAATATCAATCACATTGAGAAGGTATGTCGCTCGCAAGAATCAGGTCCATGTCACACTCAGTCATAACTTTGAAAGCACTGAACGTAACTGTAGTACAGGAACTTCATGGGAAGATGTGCCGCGCGCAGGAATTAGGTACGTGCCTTAAAGGTCAAGATCACATTTTGGAGGTCAAAGGCCAAATGAGTCAAAATCGTGTCTCAGTCACAATGCTGAAAACACTGACGGGAATTTGATGACCTTTACACAAATAGTAATCACAATAAGATGGTATGTCGTTCGTAAGCATTAACGACAAGTCATTTACATAACATTAGTCATTTACAACTAGCCAATTACTAGAACGACTTGATTATAACTACGACTAACCATTCACGACTAGCCATGTATTTACGACCGGCTATGAACTTACGTATTAGTTTGACAAAGTGAGTCAATACAGATGACAACTTTGAGATGTTCATCAGACTTGGTCCTTCCTTTCGGCTTTCTTTTATCTCTTACTCGGAGGTGCAGATTTGCTGTAAATTGATACACCCCTTCACGAGGTGAAATAAAACGACCCTCTTTTGCATTAAATGCATCTCCTCTTTGAAAGGCACCTCCGCCAAAGGGCTGAAATTGATTATATCAACGGTTTATTAGTGTAAAGGCATATCTGTAGGTCTATGCTTGCCTGGTGCAGTCGAAAGTCGTTCTATATTAAAGAATGCTACTAATGTTGTCTTTGCATAGTTGAAAATATACAAATGCATATCTTTTACATAAAATGCATGAATACATGATTTAACATTTCCTTTCTCCAGTAATCTGTTTGCAGAGTAACATCATATTATTATTGTTATATTTATATTTAAAATAAAATACTTGGTACATTGGAAATCATTTGACACAATAAGTAAAAAAGGTAGTGAGTTGTTATTTATCGAAAATGAATATACTCATTTTGCATGATATCGGTAAATAATATCAATATCTGAAAATGTATATATATATGTTCTGTATGAATATGTTTTGGAAGCTTCAGAAAAAAAAAAAGAACTTGTCTTTAAAAAACATTTTAGTGCCGTTTCCTGTTATGTTTTGGTTGTAACTGTATTCTGGACATGTTATTGATATTTGGAAATGTAGCTCATCATGCTTTTGACAGTTTTAAATATGAAGTTCAAAAGAAAGTGAAAGTAGAAAGGGTAAACACAATGCTGACCTTTGTCCCGGTGGAAGTATACAGCTGAAGCAATATTTCTTAGAAGATATTCACTCACCCATTTCCTTGTTGATGTTTAACGGGAGACATGTTTATTTGCTTGTTAAAGTAAGTTTCCCAGAATTCTAACGAGGTTTGAGTTTTTGACAGGTTGTTAACATGCTCACTTTACTATGGAAAGGTCATGGAGAACCAGTTACGCCAATATAACCTATCACGTGATTGTGACCGGTGCGCCGATAAATAATTCTCGCAAACTTCAGACAATTTCAAAATTGGGACCAATTTTTCCTTTTGGCACTCCCAATGCGCTGAACAACATCCACTTTTGTTTATTTTTAAATTTTAAATCCTAATTATGCTCCGACAAGAGTTTGTTCCACTCCCGAAATCCCTCCATGTTGTCAGTTAATAGTGGATTTATTTGATGAGTGGAATATGATTGCCTTCACCGCGTGCGAGAACATTACGGGAATTAATTGACAATATGGCCGATATAGTAAAATACACCTTCTACAATGTTTGCAATCAGAACTGTTATTCAATTCGATCTTTGGAGATCGTTGAGCCCGATATTTATATACAGATATCGGTGTTACATTCACAAATATTCTGTGTCCTTACTTTAATTTCGAATAGTTGGTTCCACTACGCCAACTTGAATATTGTTTACTCACCCTTAGGATATGTTGTCTGCTTTTTAATTTAGTATTTTGACTGTTAAATGTGATACGCGGGCTTCATAACATCTGCTCCCAACTAAATGTTCATGTTGTTTATTTTGACCATTGTTTTCTCTTTTAGGGCAAAGCATTTGTTAGAAACTGGGACCATACGCCGCTGTCCATGGAATGGTATAAAAATACCACAGTGAAGTTTCCATGTTTACCGTCATATGCATACCGTCTTCGGGATGGCTCAACATGTCCTACTATTGACATTTTAAATATAATATTGAGTTCTGCTGAACCCGTGGCTAGAAGGCGTGAACTGTATCTAGCATTTATCGCTATCGTTCACGAACAGTCTCAATCAAGCCGGCACTGCAATATTTCTTTCATATTTATCGTTTTCGACGATTTCAATATTAAAATTCTTCTTTCATATTATTTTCGTTTTATTTGCATACACACGTATTTATAAAGCAAATTGCTTCAATGTGTCAACTTATAACATTATATAATAATTGTCATAATATGGATGACTAATTTACCCTGTCTTGTTTATAATTAAATGTACATGTCCCCAGTGATTCTAACTACTAGACATTAATTCACCAGTAACAAAGTGGGTTGTAAAATATAGACTGGAGCACAATCTGGTGATAGTTGATAATGAAAACCAGGCAATATATGCTGTAGAGGTAGGAGACACCAATATCAGTTATCCCAGACTTGAGGGATTGTTTAGGTCGTAAATCAAGGAGTTTCCATACGTTGTCAATGTACATTATTTTGGTTTACTTCAAAATATATTTGCTGAACTGGTAAAAAAGATGTAACCTATGAAATACTCACGAATTAGACGTTTTAGAAGGTATCCCGCTTGTTTTACCGAAAGGTGTTCTGGGTAATTTGTTCGCAATGATACATGTGTTCAATACAAAATGAGAGCTCTTGGTATCATAAGCCAGACAATCGCTGGGAGCTGATATTGAAAACATTGCCTTCTGGATCTTTCATATGAAGTTGGGTTAAAATTCACCAAGCGGTTTCTTAGAATAGTCGTGTAAAGCAAAAGTTAACGACGACGACAGACGACGGACGGTCCGGACCGCGTGATCCCAATATTTCTCCTCTGAACCTTCAGCTCAGGTGAGCTAAAATAAAGTCATCAGGTGAGATTATCGGTTTCAGATGTCCCTCTTGTTTAAATACAATCATAATTAGTGTATATTTTGCTCAAAAATATTCCACTATTCAGTCTATCGGGTTCTTGGATTGGGAAAAACTTAAAAACAAAGGGTATAGCAGTTGATTTAACGTATTTACTTAGACTAAGGTTGCAGTAGGAAAATGTCAAACCAATGTTTTCCTTCTTTCCTTTCTTTATTACGTTCGTCCGTCGGATGGGGACGTAAACCGGGCGGTCCCGTGTATCGGTCTATCCTCCGAGCACGTTAAAGAACCATAGGAATCTTTTCGATAATAAGAGTAGGGCAGGTTCCCTGATTCCTATGTATCCTTCCCCTCTCTCTGGGGCGGCTCTAAATAACCTATACTGTGTTGATGAGCCGTTAAACAACATTCAGTTCTTTATTACGTTACAATTAAGATGGTTATCTAAGCATAGCACGGTATACGTGCAAACGAGCAAGTTCATGGACGCTCATTATTGATAATTATTATGCGCTGAAATCAGAACAGACGTAACCATAGATGGCATATACTGTATCCAAAAAATATCCCATTGAGACACATATTGCTAGACTACATGACGCTGATAGTGTATACACCGTGGACGTTGATTCATTTCTTGACATCTGCACGAAGGCTCACTTTCTCCATTTCTTGATAGATTGGTTTTCTTTTTTCCACTTGCTAAAATATTCTCCTCCATTAATTGCTCTTCCATTCATTTGAGCAAAATGCGAAGGAAAATACAAGCTTTTCATATACGTTGCTTTATTTCTCAAATATGCTCTAAAAGTTGTTTTCCGCATGTCACGAATGATTTTCAAACTTGTTTCCACTTTCCTAATTCAGTTTTACCCATCATCTGTGCAGTATATTCACTGCGACATTGATGATATTTGACCAAATGAACGTATAAATGTATGTCTTAATGATTACAACGATGTTTTAATAGGTCAACTTTATGGGTATAATTGAAGTTCTTAACGATCTAAATTTTGAAAACTTAATTAAAATCCATCATGCGTGATTTTAATGTTGGGCATGATTATGTAACCGCGAGTATACTCAGAGAAATAGTAAAATGCACGTTGTCAAACAAATTACCAAAAATTATTGCCTTTTATTTAAAATACTCATTGCATTAAAAGTATGGTTTTGAGTTTGAATTCAAAGTGTTCATTTAATAATATGAATATTAACTTTTTTCCGCAATACGTATTTATAACATGTTCTCTATTTTGGTCAGTGACATTTATTAATTCCGTACCGATACGTTCTGATATCAAATCTGTTCGTATACGTGACTTCTATCAAGTACTGTCCAGGTTCTTACAGACTGTAGATTTCTGCCAAGTCATATTCCCACGTAGTAGTAGTACGCGACTTAGTATTAGTTAGAAGCTATGAAGTGAAATTTTAACAATTAAGAAACCCTAAGGGAAGGAGCGCAGCGACTGACCGGGGTTTCTTAATTGTTAAAATTTCACTTCTTAGCCTCTAACTGACTTAGTGTTTGCCCTACTTTTCCCCCGCGCTTCTACGAAACCACGCCTCTTAACACGTTCGCGCCAAAACAAGCGCGTGCCATTTAGTAAGCGATTACTTAATGATTTAATGGTTAAAATTGGTGATCGTTAGAAATTTACATGAATAAGTTCGCCATTCTTTTTTAATTCCTCACCGTCTGATTGGAGGAAAATGTAGGGCAAACACTAATATCTAGTACTGTCCGGATTCTTACGTAGTATATTCCCACGTAGTAGTAGTAGTAGCAGTAGTAGCAGTTGTAGGAGGAGGAGGAAGAGAAGGCGGAGGAGTAGCACGTTTACAGTGTCTATACCACATCGTGAGACCCGTATCTTGTTATTATTTCAAAATTGCAGTATACAGAATTTAATTTAACAGGTCAGCAATTAATGAATATTTCGAAATAACACCAATTAATGTAAAGTGATGCCTTCATGAAATGTATGATCAAAATAATCTGTCACGTCTGGGATAATTTGTATCGTGCCTACTCCTTCAATGGCACATATTATCTGTTTGTCTTTTCAGTTTATAGACTGTCCCGAGATTTCCCTGTTTATTGAGAATTCTCTACAATTCATCCAGAGCAATAAAGTACCCATTTTCGTACAGCAGAGCATCAATTATCTGACGGCAGATAGACACATTTAGAAAATTAGAAATAAGTTGGTGTAACAAAATGCTATCTGCAAATAAAGATAAGGCAGTGATATATACCTCTAACACTTAATTTTGCAAGGACAAAGTTTTAGCTCATAAGCTGGCATGCTAGGTGATTTATTGCGCTTTTATTGACCTCATGCTGAGTATGCTGACCACCAAGCTGATTACCATGTAACTTGAGCTGAGTAGAAAGAACTAGAGATTCTCGGGACAGTCTATAAACTGTTTTATCAACCTGGATAATTGGTATCGCTGCCTACTCCTTCATGGCACACATTATCTGTTTGTCTTTTATCAACCGACAATCAACAGGTTTTGCTCCAATCAATACTTCTCAACGTATTGTGCTATAGGGGAAATACTTTCTAGTGTGAAGTATCACCATCGACAGGTATATTTAATTATAAACAAGAAACTGTAATTTAGTCACGCATATGATGTGCATTATTGTTTACCAAATTATAAATATACGCACGAAGGTAATTTTCTTTATACATGTGTATGCCAACAAAAGGCAGACACACATTGTAGAAAGTGCAGTTGAGATCACAAGTAATTGGGGTTATCGTCTTTGTTTTACTTAGACGGGTTCTAGTGGCTTTTAACTTTACATTTGAAGGATATGGTAGATAGAACCAACTAAAGAGTAAAGTATTTGCGATGTTTTTAATTAATGTTAATGATTTTTACAAATAGGTCTGACAATATTCTTATAAAAAGCGGCTTGCTTCAACATAAAATGACAAGTAAAGTAATACATACTGACTGATATAAATAGATATTAAAGCCAACAGAAATGTAACATTCACAGACAGACGGATCAAGGGTTGCTATTATTTTAAGATGGTAGCCCAATTAGTAAAACTAATTGTCATTGAGTCTCTATTTACAAAGAGATATAAAAAGATCTGACAGGAAAAGTAGCATTCAAGGAGGACAGTCAACCACAAAACACAGAAACAAACTCGCAAACGGACAAACAATAAGGCAAAAGCAATAATAAATGCAAACGACATCACTAACACAAAAGGGTTGACAATAGGGCTACCGCCTTGGAACGGTCAGTGGCAAAGTAGGCCACTGGGGGTTTAAACCGGTTCTAGGGTGCACCAAAACAACATATTTCAAAATCAAAACCATACTTTAAACCAAATGTAAAACAAATCAGATTTTAAAACTAAAAAGTACGGTTATAAATGACTGGAAGAAAAAGCAATAATTGGTGATACGTTTGACAACGTGCACTTTACTATTCTCTGGGTATACCTGCAGTTACATAAGCATGCCCAACATTAAAATCTCTTATGAAGGATATTTATTTTGATTTCAAAGTATGGATTGTTAAAAACCCCTAACGTTGATCAAATACATTGTCGTTACCTTTATATTTTCATTTGGTCAAATAGCATCAATGCCGCAGTGAATTTACTGATACAGATGTGGAAATTAAAAATGGGTAAATCTGAATTTGAGAGGGTTGCGTGGGATGAAGTGGGGAACAAAAATCGAAATCGTTAGTGAAATGTTGAAAAGAACAAGAAATTGAAGAGAGTATGTGAAAATCTTTCATTTACCTTCGCACTAAAGGCTAGGTCAATGCCAGGACACTACAGGCGAGGTCAATGCCAGGATACTACAGGCGAGGTCACTGCCGGGATGTTACAGGTGGGGTCACTGCCAGGATACTACAAGCGAGGTCACTGCCAGGATACTACAGGCGAGGTCACTGCCGGGATGTTACAGGTGGGGTCACTGCCAGGATACTACAAGCGAGGTCACTGCCAGGATACTACAGGCGAGGTCACTGCCGGGATACTACATGCGAGGTCACTGCCGGGATACTACAAGCGAGGTCACTGCCAGGATTCTACAGGCGAGGTCACTGCCGGGAAACTACAGGCGAGGTCATTGCCAGGATACTACAGACGAGGTCAAGGCCAGGATACTACAGGCGATGTCAATTCCAGGATGATACGTGTTCTTAAGAAGGTGTTTAAAGGACTCACACCACTATTATCTCCCTTGAATACTCCTGCCCTACAGATGAAGGAGGTAGATAAAAAAAAACAAGTTCGCTTTTCTACATTTTACAGGATACATTGATTTATCTTTACCAGGTTCTAAATCTACAGCATTTTAGGAAGAGATCCCAGAAAAATGCATGTTGATATAAGATTTCTAGCTAATTCTGCCTCATTTTACACATCATGGGTCTAATCGCCACGGGGTTGTATTTTTGTCTAAATTTTGATAGGTGTGACACTACATCCGCAAACATGAAATTAAAAAAAGTTCAATCTGGTAAATATTCGTTAAAAGTTAATAGCATGCAGATATTGGATCAATGAAGAATTTAAGCATAAATACATGTTGCAAAATCTTTTTTATCTCTATGCCACGAACAAAAAAACATTACAATGGGACCCTATGGAAAATTAATTGTGGTGTGAGACGTTAAGGTTTTCCTTTGATTTGATTTAATAACATAGTTTTTGTTAAACGGATTGATCCTGTTGTACAAACTTGAGAGATTTAAAGTCAGAATCAAGCAGCTGAACTTTTTGAAGATGCTACCCACCCGTTCTGGAGTAAACATTAAAGGTCGTTTAAATTGTGTTCTTGGTTTGGACTAATCACCGTTTTTTGACGATATGATCAGACCTGTCTACACTTTAACAGAGGTAAATACAAGCATGCTTCAGTGGAAGTATCATCACAATCCTATCATCCATCCTAGTAAAGAGATATTTAAATGTTTTTCTTTGATTTGACCTAGTGACCTAGTGTTTTAATGGATTAACCCAATTTGTATATACTTAAAAGAATAAATACTGAAAGCGTGATCTTTAGAAAGGAACAAACACAAACAAGTGATAAGCTGCACACACACTTAGACAATCAACAGTTACAATGTTAATAAGAAGCAAGTCATGTGACATATCAATCACAAACGGGCTGACAATAAGACTATCGCCTTGGAACGGTCAGTGGCAAAACGGCCTCTATGGGTATAAACCCGGTTATAATGTGCACCAAACCTAACTCTTACCCTAATATCTTCGAAATAAAACGGAACAGTGTAAATAAAGAAGTCCCCATATGTTCTCGAACAAACAATGCAGATGTAATAGTCAATGTAAGTATAACACATAGATGATTATGTATATATGAATATAAAACAAAAACCTAGAAAGCCACAATGCAAGTACTCAATGACTTGGCAGACGCAAGTGCAACAGTATAACGAACCATTACAGGCAAGACTATCCAATCAGATGTTTTTGTCTTCTGGCTAGAGAATCCGCGCGTGTTTCAAATCCGGTTTAAGCGGTATTCTCATTTAAAGCCGTACATACTGGGTTTGTGGATCACAAAGTACGTAAGTAGCAGTTTCACTTGCCACAAGTTCACAACGGTAACCTTTGTAAATTCTCTGGCACAATCTGTCACGTATCTGAGGATGTACTGACCAATTAGATCCATCAGTCACAATCTATCACGTATCTGAGGATGTACTGAACAAGTAGATCCATCCCTGTCACGTATCTGAGGATGTACTGACCAATTAGATCCATCCCTGTCACGTATCTGAGGATGCACTGATCAATTAGATCCATCCCTGTCACGTATCTGAGGATGTACTGACCAATTAGATCCATCCCTGTCACGTATCTGATGATGTACTGACCAATTAGATCCATCCCTGTCACGTATATGAGGATGTACTGACCAATTAGATCCATCCGTTTGAAGTTGAAGCGGCAATATTAGCCGATCAATAATCGATCTATAATTAATCTTAAGTGTGATTAATTCGATCAATTTAAATGTGGGAAACTTCAACTACTCACAATACATTGTATTTAATAATTTTAAAGCAGACATTTTTTAAATAGCACTAAAATGGTATTGATGAACCACGACTTACAGTCTGCTGCTTTAGAAAATATCTACTGCGCATGTCCACACAATTGTTTACCGTTGGTTTTAATCAGAGGTTTGAGGGACAGTTGTCATTCTAGGATGTGAGAACAGTTAGCAATAACACCACTGATTTGTAGTCGGGGCGAATATTCACAGCCACGACAGTCAATACAAGAATGCTATAGGTGAAGTTTCATCAAGATACTACCATTAGTTCTGGCCAAGAAGTAGTTCAAATGCTTCCATTTGACTTGTTATATAGCGTGTGGATTATTTTTTGACGGCTTGATTAGATTTGTACAAACCTCAGAGAAGTTAATGCATGCTATAAGTGCAGTTTCATCAATATCCAACCATTGGTCCGGGAAAATAATGTTTCATTTCATTTCTCAACTATTGACCTATTTTATGAACGTATTGACCCGATTTGAACTATATATGCGGCTTTAAGCCAGTGCTGGGTGAGACGTATTGCACCTTTTATAACTTGACAAACTCAATAAAATCGAGTCCGCTAAGCTTCTCTCTTGTGTGTGTTTGTTGCTTCCAAATGATCCCATTTTCAGTGTATATTTAGAGAGAGCAATGCTTGCTCGGAGGAAGTATCATCAAAACTGGGTGTCAGTGGTATCAAAGAAGGAGTTTGACGATGAACTGACAGCAGATCTGACAGGCGGACGACGGACGGAACATTACAACAATAACATACACATGATTTAAAGGCTTAAAACATGTATCCGGCACAACTAATCAAATTCAAGTTGGGGTTCAGGCAATAATTTAGTCATTTTATAATATACGTGGCCATGCCCAAGACGAATAAAGAGCTTGTTTATAGGGACAATGGGTGAGGCGATCACGTGTATAGACATTATGTCGGGCATGGTCACACATAGGCGATCACGTGTATAGACATTATGTCGGGCATGGTCACACATAGGCGATCACATTTATAGACATTATGTCGGGCATGGTCACACATAGGCGATCACGTGTATAGACATTATGTCGGGCATGGTCACACATAGGCGATCACGTGTATAGACATTATGTCGGGCATGGTCACACATAGGCGATCACGTGTATAGACATTATGTCGGGCATGGTCACACAGCGATCACGTGTATAGACATTATGTCGGGCATGGTCACACATAGGCGATCACGTGTATAGACATTATGTCGGGCATGGTCACACATAGGCGATCACGTGTATAGACATTATGTCGGGCATGGTCACACATAGGCGATCACGTGTATAGACATTATGTCGGGCATGGTCACACAGGCGATCACGTGTATAGACATTATGTCGGGCATGGTCACACATAGGCGATCACTTGTATAGACATTATGTCGGGAATGGTCACACATAGGCGATCACATGTATAGACATTATGTCGGGCATGGTCACACATAGGCGATCACGTGTATAGACATTATGTCGGGCATGGTCACACATAGGCGATCACATGTATAGACATTATGTCGGGCATGATCACACATAGGCGATCACATGTATAGATATTATGTCGGGCATGGTCACACATAGGCGATCACATGTATAGACATTATGTCGGGCATGGTCACACATAGGCGATCACATGTATAGACATTATGTCGGGCATGATCACACATAGGCGATCACATGTATAGACATTATGTCGGGCATGATCATACATAGGCGATCACATGTATAGACATTATGTCGGGCATGATCATAAGGAAGCAACGTCTATGGGGTATTCATTATTATCGTCATATAGTCTGGCATTATTAGAGATGTTTTAGTTATGGTGTCTTGTTTAAGATGACGTACATCCATATAAAGTATAATAATAGTAATATTAGAAGCGTGGGCCGCATGCAAACAAAGCTGTGAGCCATCTTAAGTTGCGTCTGTTAATGATGTCAGTGTCTCCATATAATCAATAATGTGAGTCTATGAAGGTGATAGTTTTCACATATACCACGCTATGCTGACATTAGCTAACGAGTGACTTTTTTTATTTACGTAAACAAATCCAATCAACTGCCATTACGTTAAACGGCAATAAAATGTCGCCCCGTACATACCATCGATATTGTTATTTTACCACCCACGAGGATTGTATTGACATTCATCGTTCACATTTTATTCCAATAGTATCTTTCTCCAATCACATTGAAGATTCTGTGTTCACCGACATTCTGGCTTACTTTTCAAACAGTCTTTAATTATTCTACTAAATGTGGTCTTGAATTCGACTCATTTGTGGAGTTTTTATTTCGTTAGACCGTTCATCTCACTATATTTAAATGTTGATGAATCTTATTAACAACCTGGTATGTATTTACCAGTACGCCTTAATGTCGCTTTTCATAGAATGGTGTTATATCATCACGAAGACAAAGGTTTCCTAAATTAATCATTTAAAATACAAATTTCTCCATTGAAATTATACTCTGCATCTTCTGTACAAATTCCAAAACATGACTCCGATATTTGAGATGCAAACCATACGTACGTCTAAATTCGTTAAATCTTCTTTCAGCTTCATCTTGTTTATATTCCCACTATTAAAGTTATAAATGTTTTGCAAAATACTTTTAAAGTCTTACTGACTCCTCTAAAATCTCCAGTTCTCAAGAAATACAGTGTTCGCGATGTAATATACCTCGTTGCGGCATCATATATGTCGGACAAACTAGTAGTTCTTTAAAAGTTCGATTCCGTGAACACAAATACAGTGTTGGAAATCGTAAGAACTTAAACAATAATTTATATCAACATTTTCGCCAAATAGGCCATGCATTTAACCATGTAACTGTCCAGCCTGTTGATCATCTAATTGATGACACTAATGCTACATCCAGTTTTAAATCTAAAGCATTACACATGGCAGAGTTAAAGTGGATGAAACATGTGCAAACACCCTATCCACTGGGCTTCAGCGACAATATTTATCAGGAAGAAAATATTTCTCGAGATCCTGATATTGATATTTTTTCTATATTTTCTATTAGAAAACGTAGATCTAGGTCACACGGACGTAGGCGTAATGGTAACATCAAACGAAAGTCTAAAGTGTTTATGTCCGTTTCTTATTTACACAACTTACAAATTCCGGTAAACATACAATGCTTTCTTGTCTCACTTCTCTTTCTATATCAGCATTACATAAAATTGACGAGGAAGCCGATACAATATTTATTCGTACACATCCATTTTACAATACTGCTTCCATCATTCAGAGTTACACGCAACATGTTCTCCGACCTCGTACCGATAAAGAACCTGAACAAGAAAGGTCTTTCTTGAAAATAAGTTATCTTAGCAAGGGTATAGATTTTATTGATTTACCTAGTATTTTTAGGGTCACTGAAAATCCTATGATTTGTAAAATATATAAATATAAAAAACCTATTAGAAACATTATTTTGAATTATAATAAAGTTGTTTCAGATCTTGATTTTGATACAAATGC
The DNA here is from genome assembly GCA_037043455.1 of Cyrtodaria siliqua. Classification (NCBI taxonomy): domain Eukaryota; kingdom Metazoa; phylum Mollusca; class Bivalvia; order Adapedonta; family Hiatellidae; genus Cyrtodaria; species Cyrtodaria siliqua. Next base: position 88,205 of record JAWPHD010004596.1, on the reverse strand, counting down.
TCGATCCGTATGAGATTGTAAAGTCTCAAAATACTGCTAAACTCCAGCCGATCATGTTATCACTGGCAATTTTGAAATTATCAACAAACGTCTTCGTTTTCTATTTGCTAAAGGCCCTAAATATAGATTACCTTCATTAATTGATTTTAATACTTGCCGTGTTCAGATTGCTGAATCTGTTGAAATATTTAGTGCTAAATGGTGTCGTCGAGAAAAGGCAAATATTCAAGCTCTCAATGATTGGAAGAAACACATTCTTAAAATCATGGATACTAGAATAAAGTTCTATACATCTAAAAGGGTATGATAATGGACCTTTGCAAACGGCCGAACACGACACATACAAAATATTGCAGTCTCGGTTTGATTGAGACTGTTCATGAACGGTAGTGAAATATGCTAGCTACCGCTCACGCCCTCTTGCCCGGGTCGAGCAGAACTCAATATTCATAAAATCAATAGTACATACTTTTAACCATCCCGAAGATAGCCTGCATATGGCGGTCGACATAGAGATTTTCCTTCCCCATGTCCAGCGGCGTACGATCCCAGTATCTAACAAAATACTATACCCCGAAGAATCAATCATTATTACTACCTAGACATAGGTTTACGTTTCGTCATCTGAAGAAAGGGATCCAGGATTTTCATACTAAATATGTCTTAGTTCCTGCTGACAAAGCCGCTAATAATATCATTATTGTTTGACGGCTGTATTATGTTAATGTTTTAAAAGAGGAACTCGGGAGCACCGACTCGTACAGTCTGATTAACTCAAAAGTGAGCGATATTATTCGTGACCATACCGCACATATTTCCAAGTTTGGGATATCTGGACGAGAAACAAAATAAACCCACTGCATTGCAAACTCCAGTGCATGTACCACAACTAATGTCTCCAAACTTTTAACATCTTGCCTCACAGCAGTTACAGATCATGAGGAAAAGTATTGTGAGAAAGCCTATGATAACTCTGATATAAATTTATTCTGGTCAATAAAAATTCTGGCGAGGTTATAACAAACTACGTAATCTACAGTAAGTGTCATCATTATCTACTTATGACTTTTCTACACTTTACACTACTTTACCGCATAACCTTTTAAAAGAAAATATAATAGCTCTTATACAAAAAACTTTCGCCAGGGAACAAACTAATTGTTTAGCTGTTACAAAACTAGGACGTTTTTTACCAACAGTGGTCCCGACGTTTACACTTTATGGACTTGTCCTATTGGTAGCCCTATTGTCAACCCTTTTGTGTTTGTGATGTTGTTTGCATTTATTATTACTTTTGCCTTCTTGTTTGTCTGTTTGCGTGTTTGTTTCTGTGTATTGTGGTTGACTGTCCTCCTTGAATGCTACTTTTCCTGTCCGATCTTTTTATATTTCTTGTCAACAAGTCTGTGAATCACTATCATTCTTATTAGACAACATCTTTGTCAGGTATGGACATACCGTTTATAGGCAAACCGTTGGCATTCCTATGGGTACTAACTGTGCAACCCTTGTCGCAGATTTGTTTTTATATTGCTACGAACGTTACTTTATGTTAGGACTTTCTCCAGATACACACGCTGATGTCATCGACGCTTTAAATAACAACTCACGCTATCTGGATGATATAATTAATTTGGATAATCCTTTCTTTTCTTCTATGGTTTCTAACATTTATCCTCCAGAACTAAAATTCAATAAAGCTAACGTTTCGGTTTCTGTCTCTCCGTTTCTCGGTTTACATCTTTCTATTGAAGATGGAGTAGTTATAACTATCTATTGAAGATGGAGTAGTTATAACTAAAAATTATGATTAGAGAGATGATTTTTATTTCGATATTGTTAATTATCCACATTTGGATGTGGATATCCCCAATACTGTTTCTTATGGCGTGTTTATTTCTCAGTTATTTCGTTTTGCAAGAACTTGTAGCCCTGTTGAGGACTTCAAACTTCGTAATCTTAACATTACTGGAAAACTCCTCCAACAGGGTTACCGTTACACCATAAGTTACGTAGGATTTTTTCTAAATTGTATTATCGTAACACTGATCTGCTTGACAAATATAATAGCAATCTTAAAACAATTCTGCGACAAGGTTTATCACAACCCGTCTTTTTATGAGATGTGATTTACAAACTTAGGAAGATTATCGGTCGTGATAATTTTCATGAGTTATTTATTCAAATTATTAGAAAATTTATAAACAGAGTATTCTGCGGCGCACTACATGCTTAGTTGTGGACCCTTCTACAGTTTGCAACTATGCTTTCCTCTTTGATCGTGCAACGACTGGACGGGCGGTGGACCCTATGACAACGTGTTCCTAAATCCTTTAAGGCGGGAACCGTTGGATGAATGTTCTCCGTTTTGTCGTGCCCTTAACGGTTTTCCCCTTGATGCTCTGACTTCGGACAAGTCATCGAGTACATATGAGATTATCTTCTTAGCTTTAACCTATGTGTTTATATATTATATACATGAGCATTTTCTGTATTTTTCTTATAACATCTACGCTTTCTCTGATATAAGGGGTTAACTCGGCGGAGGTTATTTTTTATTTACACTGTCCTGTTGTTTAGGAATGCTGACAGGGTAAGAGTGAGGTTCGGTGCACCCTTGAACAGGTTTAAACTCCCCAGTGGTCCCTTTTGGTTTAAAAATATTTTATTTCAACATTTTTTACAACATATATATATTGGGACAGTACATAATTAATAGGATTGGAACGAAAGAAACATCTTATAGAGTTCCTCTCCTTGGTCCCTTTTGCCAGTGACATATATGTGTGATGTGATTTTTTACTGAATGTGTTTGTGACGTACTTTTTGAATCACATTTGCGTTGTAATACTTGTTGAAGTGACTGTATTCTGTGAATGCTACTCTTCCTGTTGGTCTTATAAGATTTTCTTAATCTTAATGTTTAAACTCTTTCCAAATCGGGAATTTGACAGATAGAAGTGTAGAACTAATTTTGAAAGACAAATATGCAAAAGTTTTGATTGTATTTAAACAAGAGGGTCAACTGGTCCCGAATCTCCCAACTTGTGACTTTGTTTCGTATTAGCGTTGGTTATGTGTTGGGTGGGAATATCAGGAATTTGGTAAAAAGGGGAAAAAATACCTAGTAAATGCCAATATGATACAGGTTCTTAAGAAGTCTTTCTTTGATTTGACCTAGTGATCTAAAACAATTAACGGGCTGATCCTGTTATACAAACTTGATACCTCAGTGTGGCTCACCTATATCATCACCTAGATTATCTATATGTCAGAATACTGCAGCTTAGCTTTCATAACGATGATACCCACCCGTTCATTACGTGGTCCGATTATTAACTTTCATACCCCATCCAGCCCATTTCTCCAAGAAGGGAAAACGGGGTTGGCTTGGGGTATGAAATGAAACCTTAATTTCGGCTGAAAAGGTTTACATATTGTAAAATAAAAATTAAAACGTTTAATATGTAATTTTAAAAAGGTTATCACATGTTTCCAGTAAAAATTGTTTTTAGACGTGTTTTATTTGTCGAAATATTCGTTATAAAATCCTGCTAATATAAAGGTTCCCATCGATTAATGGAATTAAGGCGGGACCACGTAATGCTGAAGAAGAAGTCGTGCAAAGCGTTTTCTTCGATTTGACCAAATCATCAAGCTTTTAGACGATTTGATCCGGGTTTTATTAACTTACCAGAGGAACATTTCAGAATGCTGAGGTTAAAATGTCATCAAGATCAACCCCTGAGAGTAAGGAGTTCAAATGTTTTTCTTTGATTTTAACTAATGATCCAGATTCTGCCATAGGTTTTGAATAAGAATCAAGGTGTTTTTTTGATTTGATACACAGATAGTGACCTTTTTGTTGACGGATTGAACCAATGTATACACATTTCAGAGAGGTTAATGTCAGAATGCTATAAGTGAAATGTCATCAATCTCCTACTCTTAGTTCTGGAAAAGAAGTTGTTAGATTGGACCAATGGATCTAATATATTAAATGAATTGACCCGAATTGTTTAAACTTGAGGGAGATCAGTGCTCGGATGCTACATTTGACGTTTCGTCAACATTGAGGCAGTGTTACCAAGAGATGTTTTCCGTCTGAAGTGAAAAGATCACGAACAGACAGACGATCAGCCAGACAAAACGGAACATGATCCCTGTGAAAGGCTGAAAGCATTTAAATACAGCTCATCAAATTCAATTAAGTGGTCAGGTCAAAATTCAGCCTTATCCGCACGTGGCCAATCCCAGTACGAATAGGGAGATTATGTCCTATTATGGGCCAGTAACCGGAAATGAAATCCCAGAGCATAAACGATCATGCACCTCATTTAAATACGTTTTAATACAACTTTATGACACGAATTCTGCTTTTATTAAACTAAACTATGAATCGTGATATGGATGTTTTTTGTCAACACGTTTTTTTTTGTTTGTTTGTTTTGTTTTTCCATTTGATTGGTATTTGATATTCTCATTGTGTTGCTTTCAACTTGCATAATCTATATGTTTTCTTTAATATGTTGGTTTATAAAGATGACTTCAGGGAAGATTAGTTTTACTGTCTGGACTACCGTCTTAAAATAAAGCATTAATTACAATGCAACCCTTTGGCATAAACAAAATTAGTCTGTATTTCGGGCAATTCCATTCAATTCATTTGATGATAGCAATTACATCGTGTTGGATTGTGTATGTATCCGAGATATTCGAACATTATTCTGTAGGCCGACAAACCGTGCTAACGCATTACATAAAATATAGTCACAAGTAACAAAGATAATTTGAAAAATTACACACATAGATCGCTTAAAATTGTTGCTCTGTATCCCATGTGTTGCAGAAAAAGGGATATATTGAAGAGTGCGTTATCCAGATTTAGATTAGATCATTATTTTAGCAGTTTATCGTGTGCCCCATTCTAATTAATGTTAAACAAATTGTCGAATTATCAACCTGCACTCCTCCCCCAACCCGACCCCCACACAGAAAACACTACACACTGCCATCCACAAGATTCTAGTTGTCGTTCCCTCAATGGTGTATTCTCTTGTTGCTCTGGCTTCTGCAAAGTCATAGAGTACCTTCTTTGTGGCTTTCTAGGCTATTGCTTTTTTTTTCTTTTCTTTTTTATATATACACGAGCATCTTTGTGTTTTACTTATATTGCTTATTAATGCTGCCTTGTTGGTTAGAGAATAGTTCATGGCGGGGATTTCTTTATGTACACAGTCCCGTTTTATTGGGTTGACGGTCGGGTAAGTGTGAGGTTTGGTGCACCCTAGAACCTGGTTTAAACCCCCAGCGGCCTTTTTTGCCACTAACCGTTCCAAGGCGGTAGCCTTATTGTCCACCCTTTTGTGTTTGTGATGTCTTATTTTGCCTTTTATTATTCTTTAAATTTGTTCTTTGTTTCTGTGTGTGTTTGTGGTTGACTGTCGTCCTTCAATGCTGCTTTTCCTGTTATATCTATATTATCTGATATTTCTCAATTACATCACAAACAAAAGGAGATGGCAAACATGTACAAGGTACCGCATTAAAACGGAGAGTGGCAAAAAGGCGTCTCGGAGTTCTCAATTACACCACAAACTAAAGGAGATGGCAAACATGTTCAAGGCACCTCATTGAAACGGAGAGTGGCAAAAAGGCGTCTCGGTGTTTGAGCCTTCTTATCTTGCACCCGATGGGTAGTCATTCATTTTGAAACATATCTAGAAACAGTATGCTCAAAACAATTAGAAGTGATATAACAAAAATAAGATTATCCGCTCATTGTTTAAGAATAGAAACGGGGAGATACTCTAAAGGGAGAACAGAGAGAAACGAAAGAGTGTGCGAAATTTGTAACACAACCGATATTGAAGACGAGTACCATTTTATTTTGATCTGTACTACTTACTCTAACATTAGAAACAAACATATTACTAAATATTACACAACTAGACCAAGTATGTTTAAATTTGTGGAATTGTTGCAATCATTAAACAAATATATTATTCTTAGTTTAAGTAAATTTATTTCCGATGCGCTTGTATTAAAGTCTTGCTACATCGAATTTAACAGACTAAAAATAACTAGATATCTTATTTCAGAACATCCTCGTTTATCCCTGACATACATAATATGCATATTTTTTTGTTTAAATATGTATGAAACAAAGAAAAACGTAATGATTATTTTGTTGTATATGCAATGTTAAAATATGTCACGTGTGTGTATATTATAATTGTCCTATATTTGTAATGATGAACAACTGTAATAGTTTAAGTCAATAAAGTATCTATCTATCTATCTATCTATCTATCTATCTATCTATCTATATATCTATATATCTATCTCTGTCTGTCTGTCTGTCTGTCTGTCTGTCTGTCTGTCTGTCTGACTGTCTGTCTGTCTGTCTGTCTGTCTGTCTATCTGTCTATCTATCTATCTATCTATCTATCTATCTATCTATCTATCTATCTATCTATCTATCTATCTATCTATCTATCTATCTATCTATCTATCTATCTGTCTATCTGTCTGTTTGTCTGTTGTCTGTCTCTTCTGCCTGCCTGCCTGCCTGCCTGCAGGCCTATCTATCTATCTATCTATCTATCTACCATCTACTTTATCAACAACGTGTTTTAGCCTTTACCTGTTGGAAGGGCTTCAACTCCATAAATGTTTTTCTGTGTACCAGTGTCTTGGACTCGAGTCTCATAGAGAATCCCGCGTGTATTCTGGGTATGTTATGTACATGGCTTATATGATCCGGTTGTGGAATGGATGTTCTGTTACTGGCAGAGGCTAGCAGCTGGAATTAAACACAACTACATTATATGATATCGGACTTGTTAGATAGTTGTCGAACTAGTCTCGATTCACATTCATAAATTCGTATTATTACACATCGTGGTGGTTAGATAAATGTCAATGCTCAGGTCGGTCAGAAAATGAAGCATTTACAGAAACATTTACAGACGTAGTCAAGCATGAACAACAAATACATGAAATATATATAAATGTTAAAACAAAAAGTGAGAAGTCACATACATAAAGGATCTGGAGCTTTAAAAACATTTTTTTCTATTTATTTAGTTGCTGTTTATGTCTTAAGTGTGTTGCTAGGAAACATATTTTCTGCCATAAGAAGTACAAATGGGCAAGGCTACAAGTTCTCATAAAATTAGTTAAGGTCATTCCCAATTCAATGATTTATAAATATATTCACAAACTGTTTTACTAAATAAAAATCAGAGAACGTCTGGCCCATTTGTGTTGCTAAAAATATATTCAAACATATAAAAGAAGAAGATAAATAAATGGAAAGGATGACAAACACGTAAATGTATAAAGTTGTATTATATACCTATCAATAATTATATACATAGTATCTTCATTTTTAAAAAATATATATGTTCACGCAAAATAATTGTGATTAATGTTGTTCTGTTCACCCGAAGCCTAACTCGGTATTTTGCTATTTATTTTAAGACTTTTCCATGCTATTTATATCTGACCGAATCACGAATTCCATGTGGTAACAGATAGCTTTTATAAAAAATAGACATGGCGAGCTAGTACAAGATCATTGACCAATTTCACTCGAATACGGCACTCCTCATACATTTTCATTAGCAACTAAAATTATTGGAAATAAAAAGAAAATGTCAGACACTCCTATTTTCTTGAAGGCATTAAAGTAAAACGCACTTATACTAATGGTAGATTTACTTGAATTATGTTATTTAAAGACATACGTAAAATACACATAAAAAGGTATTTCTGGACAAGACCCAGTATGTTTAAAGCTGTACAGTCCCTATTGTTAACTGGTAATAACTCATGAATATGAATGAGTCACGTGTGAAGTAGTTTCAAATCGACGAACACCCCAAAAGTCGTATATAAGGAGAAATCGATACGTAAAATTCACATTTTTATTAGCCTCCGTACAGGTAACATCGATAATATACGGCTCCAGAATATATGTGATAAAAAATAGTTGCCCGGAACGGGATTTGAACCACAGCCTTGCACTTGTAAGATTTGAAAGATGTACGCTGAACCTCTAGACCACTGCTATTTATTGTTATTTTGTAGCATTTTTAACACTAAATAGGCATTACGTAATAACAAGTGCGCGCACAACAAACTCATCAAGCGCTAATAACAAGTCGAGTATGGTTGATTTGAGGCGAAGTAATTAGTTCATATTGATAAGATACAGTATTACACCAGGCAATGTTAATTTACACGTGCGACAATATGGACTGCATATTTATTGATCCATCATTAGTTTGCGTTCAAATATGTTAAGTTATTTTGCCCTCATAATATATGGTAGTTAGTATACTATTTGCTCAAGTAGCGTCGCAGTTCAGTGGATAGAGCATAGGACTTGAATCAGAAGGTCGTGTGTTCGAGCCCCGAAAGAAGCTAACTTTTTTTTTGTTAAAATTACTGTTACCTGTGTAAGGTACGATGTGCACTGGTCGATGTATATACAGTAAATGATTTCCTTCGCTATATTTGCTCGCTTAAATACCCGATTTCGACATGAGCTGGTGAACATGAGTTACAAATAAAGACACGCCTACAAAGAAGAAATCGATTGATATCGGGACTCTGTAGCTTTAAAGCTAAAACAGCTATTTAGTAGCGAAATGAAAATGTCATCCGAAATTTAAGTAGTATATCTTCAAATGTTTTGCAGTAAAGAAACAGATTATTTGACCATATAATGAAAATCTTCTTAATCCATATTTGACATCCAATTAATGTAACTTTGTTTTATTTATCATATATGCATGTAAGTCGTATATAATTGTAAATATGTAGGTATTTACATTAGTGTTATAACTACAGTTGTTTTATATTAAACTTATTTTGAATGATGTCATTAGTTTGCAAATATAGCTAACATAAATACCAATTTACAGCCGTTAATTACCCAGGTGGCGGTGCCGTACGGATGCAGTGAGCGCGTTAGGTATGGACAGACCACATTACCAATCCTGCTGCATTTGTGGGGCACTACCACCTTGGGATTGTTTATTAATTCTGTTCGAATGTATGCAAATACGTTTGTACCATCACGACAGAATCACCTTCTCTCGTTATTTCTATTTATGTTTATAGCAGAAAAATGTTAATGTAAACTTAGAACTGTAAATGTGTTTATTGCTATGTCATATGTTTTATGTATATATGCATTTGTAGTATCTCACGGGCCTATGGCCTATTGATTTATGAATAAAATTTTCTTCATCTTCTTCTTCTTGAAACACATCGTCACAGCGGTAGCATTGCCCTGACAGTCATAGTACAATAACGTATACTGAACCAAACAGCTAACGCACCAGTAGACATGTCGACTGGTACCGTTGGACAGTCGTTATTGACAAGATATTTGTCTCGTTCAGAATGAATATTTGTCTCGTTCAGAATGAAATTTGTTTTGATTTATTGATTGTTATTATTGAGATATTAAAGGTATTGTCTACTGGTGCGTTAGCTGTTCGGTTCAGTGTATGTTTTATAAAGATATACAAATATGAAGATTTGCTTTTATATATAGACAGATAATGGTTAGACGACCTTTTGAGAGCTAATTTTGGTTATTAGAATGTTCGTGTTTTGTTCCTCTTCCAAAGCCAGTTAATAGGGCAAGTAAATTATGACCATTTATAAAGGTGTATAATTGGGTCGCTAAAATATAGAAATAAGATGACGAAATACCGCAAAGGTGAACATTTGGTACGCTAAAATTTCGCAAAAATGCACATATGGAACACTGAAATATCGCAAAAGTACACATTTGGATCGCTGAAATATCGCAAATGTGCACTTTTTTGCAAACTTCTGTTTATACCCCAGATTTCGTAGTGTTAATTTATACAATTTTAAAATCGTTTCAAACCTTAAACGCCTTGTTTCAATTTCTTCACGAATATTCACTTTCCTCGTTAATATTTTAAATAGTCTGCAAAGGTTTAGCTGTTTAGTTTTGTTTTCGTAATAGTGTCAATACTGTATCGTTGTTATATAAGAACGGTAGTATACGCTATATTACATATTAAAAACTGTTTGTGAGTGTGATAAAGTCGATATCCCGCCATCAACAGGCATATTTTACAACAGACGCCCACTGTTTCTTAACGTGCTGGCGACGAAGTATATATACACAGGAAAAATATCTAGGCATGAAATTCATATGTTTTACATCTGTGATACATATGTATTCTACATATGTATTTCATATGAAAGTAACACATATGTTATACATATGAAAATATTTTTTACTAAATAAAATTAAAACTTAAACAGGTTGTTAAAACATTTTTTACAATATTCTGCAATTTTGTTTTTATAAATACTTTATGTATTTTATGCATACTAGTTTCATATGAAAAACATATGTATACATTTCATATGTGGCACAGGTGTATTATTTTAACATGAAAAATATATGTGGTACATATGTGACACATACGTGGCACATTTCACAACATTTTTCCTGTGTATATATATATAAAACTTGCACATGTTTAGAATCCAAATATAAACGGCTTTAACCAGCCAGACCAAACCACAAAACTGGAGCGTCAAATTAAGAGTTACCAGCGTATAAATCATTTTACGCATATTCAATCAAGGGGTATTTTAAAAACACCTGCGAATAAAATTATACTTTTAATCGACACATATTATACAATTATGGACTTTTCAGCTGTTATACATTATACAATTATGGACTTTTCAGCTGTTATACATGATGTGATATGCACCAAAAAAATCATTATTGACCGAGGCGATAGCCGAGGTCAATAATGATTTTTTGGTGCATATCAACATCATGTATAACAGCTGAAAAGTCCATAACTGTTTTATTATATAACCCTCAATTTACAATTATATAAAACAGGTCAATATCAAAAAAACAATTATATAAAACAGGTCAATATCAAAAAAAACAGGTCAATATCAAAAAAACAGGTCAATATCGCTAGATATTTTTTCTAAAAAATTACTTTTTAGCCAATGAAAACGCGTCTATTTATAGGTTATATAATAAGATGTGATATGCACCAAAAAAATCATTATTGACCGAGGCGATAGCCGAGGTCAATAATGATTTTTTGGTGCATATCAACATCATGTATAACAGCTGAAAAGTCCATAACTGTTTTATTATATAACCCTCAATTTACAATTATATAAAACAGGTCAATATCAAAAAAACAATTATATAAAACAGGTCAATATCAAAAAAACAGGTCAATATCAAAAAAACAGGTCAATATAAAAAAAACAGGTCAATATCAATATCAAAAAAACAGGTCAATATCAAAAAAACAGGTCAATATCAAAAAAACAGGTCAATATCGCTAGATATTTTTTCTAAAAAATTACTTTTTAGCCAATGAAAACGCGTCTATTTATAGGTTATATAATAAACATTATTATATGACTTGTACAACGGGATCGAGTTTTGATGAACGGTTTTGTAGTGTAATTTTGTATTATTTGGCGGGTTAGTTCCTTTAACGTAGTATTTTGCAGTTTGATGAGCTTTATCAACAAAGTCATCAAAACTCTTATTGACAACATGACTCGACGTTTACCGACAGGGTCACACGGCAATCTTGATTTTTTTTAACACTCACGGCGTCCCGTTAGTTTTTCTCTTAACTTGCATTTGTTCAATCATTAATATTAATTATTAGAATAGTTGAAAGCAAATTGTTTTTACATATTACTATCTTTTTATAATATGGCACCAATAATATATTTAAAAAAAAATATAAAATAACGAAGAAAAATGAAATCTCAATTGTTTATTTAATTATATGCAAGCAGGTTTAAAGTCAAAATGACGCAGAATAAGTAAATCGAGGATCACATTTTAACATTTGAAGTCCAGACTCGATTGTGCCCATCGCGTCAGGTATACCTTGACGTGTTCGTTGGCGGACGGACTATAAACCTTAGAACTACACACACACACACATTTTAACATTTGAATAAAACTCAAGATTGCCATGTGTCCCTTTAATAAGTAAATCTCGTTTGTTGTTCATTCCTGGTGTCAAAAAAATGAGAGAAAAACAGTTCTATTGAAATCACAGCACGCAAGCGCAATTGCACAGTAGATTGGCATTGTACCGCAAACAAAGAGCAAATTAAATATACAATGAAAAGGACGATACGTAACACAAAGTGTGGTGAAGACAAGGTTACCTGATTGCAACGGTCAGTAGCCAATTTGCTTTGAACTATTCGAATAAGTAATATTAATTAATGAACGTATGTAAGTTATGTTAAAATCTAACGGGACGCCGTGAGTTTTAAACACATCAAGATTGAAGTGTATCCCTTTAATGTCAAAACACAGTGAAATGGAGATCCTTTAGCACATGACGAAGTATATATAGTTTGTTTATAGCATACAAACTACTCAGTTTCACGTCATTTTAAATTGAATTTATTAACCAATCCATTATCACTATTTTGTTCAATGATTTTTTTTTGATTTTTTTTTTCACTAACCAAAATTAAGAATTATTGCTGTTCTATTCGCCTAACTAAGAAGCCTAACTCAGTATTTAGAACTTTGCTATTTTATATTGATTTAAATCTCTAATTCCAAGTCGTTATTATTATTTTCATTTTTTTTTTTTATTAAACAAATAAATTGGTGACCTAGTAAATTATCATTGATAGATTCATTCGAATATGGCACTGCTCTTGAAATATTTTTTATCAGCCCTACATTTATTAAAAAACAAAAACAAAAACAGACGCTACTATTTTCTTCAGGGTTAACGAACTAATACATTAAAGTAAAACGCAATTATACTAATGATAGTGTGTGCTTGAAAGACATTGTACGGCATTGTCATTGGTCTGATGTACCTTCTAGTAGGGAAGTTATGTTGAAAAATAAAGCATGATGTTTCAAACAGGATTACAATTTATAGATTTGACCTTTTAAGAGCGAATGTTTAGGAGCACATTAGTATGTTTTTCTCCTCAGAACCCCAAACAATCGGCCATTCAAATATAAACGTGCAACTAGAAGGCTGAAATATCGCAATGGTACGGTTTTCCGTTAGGGCCATCGTACTACCGCGTATCGACCTTTACAAGTCGATGCGCGATGGTACGATGGTACGATGGCGATGGTACGATGGCGATGGTAAGATGGTCCATCGTGTCATCGCTATCGTACCATCGTACCATCGCCATCGTACCATCGTACCATCGTAAAGATCGATACGCGATGGTACGATGGTCAATCGTATCATCGCGCATCGACTTGTGAACGCGATGGTACAATAACACGATGGTACGATGGCGATGGTACGATGGCGATGACGCGATGGACCATCGTATCATCGCCATCGTACCATCGTGTCATCGCAATCTTACCATCGTGCCATCGCACCATCGCAGTCGATGTGCGATGTTGCATCGCCCCTGCTCCATCGCGCGATGGTATGATGACACGATGGTACGATGGCGATGGTACGATGGCGATGACGCGATGGACCAATGTACCATCATCAACGTACCATAGTGTCATCGCCATCGTACCATCGTGCCATCTCCATCGTACCATCGTTTCATCGTACCATCGCCATCATACCATCGCCATCGTACCATCGTACCATCGCGCATCGAGTTGTAAAAGTCGATACACGATGGTACGATGGCCCTAACAAAACACCGTACAATGGTGCACATTAGAGGCGATGAAATATCGGGAAAGTGCACTCAAATATCGCAATGGGTGGTCTGCCTCCATCACAAAATATCGACCGTCATATATAACCCTGCATGTGGTGAAAATGACGTAAAACACCATACAAACAAACAAACTGAAGAGGCTCGAAATAACATAAAAATGTGTTGATGAACCACTAAACAGTCATAGACATCACCGTAACAGTCCATTCATAGACAACAACTTAACAGTTCATTCATAGACATCACCTTAACAGTCCATTCACAGACATCCATCACCTTTGATTTAAATAGTATTTGACTAAATGAGTTCCAATATCGTACTTGAACAAGGGTGCAAAAGGTCATAGCTTAGATATCGTTTACTTCGAAATAGTAATATTCTGTAAAATGGGAAGTTACTTTAACATAATACCATTGTGATTGTTATAAGTAGTTATTTCCCTTGAGCGTATCTGTTTTTAGGATTACGGTGTCTCAGCCCATTGAACACAATACAATATAGGCTATATTTGGAGATCAGTCACAAGTTCCACAACATTCTTTCGCTTAAATACACTTTTATTCTGTGTATTAAACACATTTGGCTAGCAAACGGTCCCATATCTGGAATAAAACACCGATTCAGTTTTTCAACATTTCGCGTCATTCATTCACACTATGCGTATTTTGAAATAAACATCTGTCAAAACCACATCTCTACCTAACCTCTGTGCTCATACTCTCCAAAGAAATAATCCTGAAAAACACAGTAAAATACTTACTATTCATGACAACAGACATACTACTTTAACCTCAGGTTGGATTTAACAATAAAATAAAAACTAATCTTGGGAAAAACACATGCAAACTAGAAACTTTGGATTCTTTTAAGGAATTATTACAGCACCCTACGACCCGGAAGTACTTCCTTACTGTTCTACCCTACGACCCGGAAGTACTTCCTGACTGGTCTGACACCGTACGAGAAAAACAGCAATATTTGAGTACGTATCAAGCATTAAAGGTAGCATATACTCGATTTAAAAGAATATGAAGCATTCATTTTTCATCGTGATACTACCATAGGTTTAAAATGTCATTAGTGCAAGATAAGCAGTTTGCTTTGAAATATGCAAATATGCAAATAATAATGGACAATAATTAATAATGACCGGCAAATATGCAAGTTCTGTAGAATAAATAACGGAACGTTTCGTTGCGCTTTTTATAACTGTCGTAAACAGTCTGCTTAGTTTTTAAATGTCTTATATTTAAAATGAAAACTACGTGTTACGTTAGGGCCATCGTACCATTGCGCATCGAATCGATGCGCGATGATACGATAGTACGATGGCGATGGTACAACGGTACGATGGCGATTGAACGACAGTACGATAGCAATGTTACGATGTTCCATCGCATAATCGCAAACACACCATCGTACCATCGACTTGTAAACTCGATGGCCCATCGTACCATCGCTATCGTGCCATCGGGTGTATACGTCAATGCGCAATGGTACGATGGACCATCGTTCCATCGTACAATGGACCATCGTACCATCGCGTTGACAAGTTGACCATCGTACCATCATACCATCGTGTTTATAAGTCGATGTGCGATGGTATGGTGGTACGATGGCATGGTACGATCAGGATAACACGATGGACCATCGTACCATCGTATCATCGTACCATCGCCCTAGTAACATCGCCATCGTAGAATCGTAACATCGCGCTAGTAACATCGCCATCGTAGAATCGTACCATCGACCTTTAAACGTCGATACGCGATGTTACTATGGCCCTAAGATAACGTCGTAGAAAACACATGTTATACGATATATTATTATATGTGGGAATTATTATAAATACCTTTCAGTTGTGTTCAGGTATGAAACCACTAATTATTTTCGCTATAGACACCAATGTTAAAAAGTCACTTATTAATGATTTGCTGCAACTTCAACTCAAGTATGAATAATGCAGCAGTGTCATTTTCATATAGAAAACTAATTTTCCACTTAAAAACTCACCAGATAAGGTGGGGTCACAAGACATTTAAGAAAGTTCTTATTTGTTTACTAAACAGGTCAAGGGTACAGCTGTTTTCATTGATAGTTGCTCACAACGTGTAAGCATAGAGTGGAAATTTCGAAAATGTTCATCAGTGATCCAGTAAAACCTATTAATACGCTTCTGATACATGCAACCACAAAATCAAATAGAAATGGGCAGTTTTACCCTACTTATAAGGCCCATTGCCATCAAAAAAGGAGGGATTACTTTTTATGATAGGAACTATATTCGATTTACATGTAATTGGTGGTGGTAAACCTTCATAAGTGCTTCGCGAAGTTCAGCTTTGGAAAAGAGGCTGATCATGAGTATGTTTTTATAATGTCGACGATTAACCTTCTGTTCAAGATCAGCTTCTTCAGCAACTGGTGGTTGTATTGAACTATGGGAAGCTACTGGAAGATGTATTAACATGATTGCACTGTTTAGTTATTCCCCCTGTATTACTGTCACTTCGCCCGATTTGCTACATTTGCAACGATAATCTATATCTAAACAGCTATTCACACTTATCTAGTAATATTATAATATTTGTCTAGCAAGCTCGAACCATACTTTAAAATAATGCGTGTAGCCGTGTATGTAACAACGCTAAAGGTAACAATTCCGCCGTCGCTAAAGGTAACAATATCAACGCTAAAGGTATTAATCACCTCTTCCGCTAAAGGTAACAAGGCTGACGCTAAAGGTAACAACTTTTTTCAACATCTACAGTTTCAATGAAAAATTCGGTAAACGGGTTCTTTTTAGTTACTGTTGCACCTATGGCGTAAGCGCTGTTACCTTTAGCGGTAGAGGTAATTGTTACCTTTAGCGGAGGTTGTTACCTTTAGCGTTGACATTGTTGCCTTTAGCGGCGGTTGTTACCTTTAGCGGAATTGTTACCTTTAGCGTTGTTACGTCACCTTCTAGCAATTCTACGAGGGTTCAGCGCAACACTGTTATATCTTCTTCCTAAGCTTCTCCGTGGCCGAAAGGTTAACGACGGTGCGTTGTAAACCTTCGCCTCTCACCGCTGCGGGTTCGAATCCCACTAGGAGTTCGACTTGTTAAGTGAGCAAGTGTCGATTCTTACGGATGGAGGGAGGTGTACAGTACTGGTTCTACCCAGGAAAATCACAAAATAATCGCCGTCATATATAACCTTACAGGTTTTGGAAATGACGTAAAACACTATAAAAAAAAAAAAAAAAAACCTTTAGGGGAGGTTGTTACCTTTAGCACTGACATTGTTGCCTTTAGCGACGGTTGTTACTTTTAGCGGAATTGTTACCTTTAGCGTTGTTACGTATACTGTCTAGCAATGCTTCGAAGGTTCAGCGCAAAACTTATATCTTCTTTCTATAATATATACTCAACAAAACGCAATACGCTCGAGTTTCCTTCTATTTTCAGTATGAATATCTGGGTATTATTGAATGATAAAAATAGCATCTGCAAATATGTATTTTGTTTTCATTATTTTTGTTAATTTGAATAAATACACTTAATCATATAATGCATAAATGTGAAACAATGTTAGTAACAACATAATCCGCAGAACTGAGAGCTCCATTTTTTAAACGAAAACCCAACAGTATGAATTTAATGTAAATCCTATGAAATACTTTTGGTTGATTTTCAATGAAATTGGATTGCTGAGGTTCTAAACTTGGCTAAATGGAAACGTTGTTTTGTCAGATGAATTAATTTTGCTTAAAATCACCCAAAAATATTGACATAATTTTACAGCTATAGTCCATCTTTTTCCACTCAGCAATACCGCAAATAGAAAGAAAACCGGACGTGCTGTGTTATAATTTGTGTTGAGTATATGACACAGTAGTTACAGCAGTGATGCCTTCACTTACCATTTCTGCCATTAATTCTTGCACACGTTTTTCTGTGGCTTCTGAAAGTACAAATATTTTTATTTAAAAATTATGTATCTGAAACGTGGACGGACAAAATATGGTAACGTTTTCAAATTATAGGGTCTTCACTAGATGGGCTCATCGCCCAACTCAAAGAGGAAAGCGTAGTCAGAGGCCTACTGAAAATGGGTCAACTACTAAACATGCAGCACGTTTCAAAATGGTAGTGTCGGTCATAACCCATCTTGATAAATATAAAATGATTATGACCAAGGCTTTTATTTTTGCAAAATATAAATGTTATTGGTTAAACAACACGAAGATTTTTTTAAAGTATTGTTTTTATAAAGAATAATCTAGAAAAACATGCAATTTTCGGGACGGGACGAATTTTGTACCCAGGGATTTCATTTGAAACGCATTTGATAGTCAATGATATAATGATAATTTCTGAAGAAAAATTGCACACTATGTACAATGCTTCTTGACAAGAAGATTGTTGAATTGATTGATTGATTCTTTATTTTCCTCCCAGTTGGAGAGCATACAATATAAGTTTACATATAAGCATTCAAACAATTCAATAATAATATATACATGACAATCAGTAATTTAGGGACAAATATACACAGTAACACAGAAGTAAAATGCCATAGCCCCAACAATCTGTGAAGATTTTGACTATATAATGTTTTGTGTTTTACTTGTTTTGCCTATTATTGGAGCCCAGTTTATTAGAGGATATAACCTGGCGAGGATTTCCCTATTTACACTGTCCTGTTAAACTGGCTTGACGATAGGGTAAGACAATCGTGAACGCTCGGCCAATCCCGTCATTCTTCGGGATCCCGCCTCGTTTGTATCACTGTATGTTCAAAATCTTGACATTTTGATCGCCGGAAGGCAACGGCACAGAAAAAGCAACATTTGGATGATAACTTTGAGAATTTGGCGGAATCTAAGGCGCGATGACGTAACCAATATGGAAACCTGCGTATTACATTCGAGTAATACTGCGAAGTAGCATACGAGATGTTGCGAATGAGGGTAAGACTGAGGTTTGGTGCATCTTGGAAACTAGTTTAACCCCCACAGCGGCTTTTGTGCCTCTGGACGCTTCAGGGCGGTACCCGTGCTATCAACCGTTGTAAGATGCTGGTGTCCCTTTCTTTACTTCTAAATAATGAGTTATCCATGTATTTGTTGTGTTTTGTATGCGTGTTTTTGTTGTGTTTTGTATGCGTGTTTTTGTTTGTTTTTGTTGTGTTTTGTATGCGTGTTTTTGTTGTGTTTTGTATGCATGTTTTTGGTGTTTTGTATGCGTGTTTTTGTTGTGTTTTGTATGCGTGTTTTTGTTGTGTTTTGTATGCGTGTTTTTGGTGTTTTGTATGCGTGTTTTTTGTTGTGTTTTGTATGCGTGTTTTTATTGTGTTTTGTATGCGTGTTTTTGGTAGACTGCGTTTTGTGAATGTTACATTTCCGGTTCGACTTTTGTATCTTCTGTATGCAAACAAGAACGTAAGGGACGGGAACATTTGATACCAAGGGGACTTTGAGCACACATGATAATTCGGGGTGGGGGTCGGGATGGGGGATGATAAACGGATATTTATCAAAATGTGTAATGATTCTAGAAAAATAAATGTTGTTTTCAGTTTCTTTCTTTAAATCTGTAACTATTAAAATAACTTCACATAAGGATTCGTAAGGGCCCTTTTTTACTAGCTTGACTTGCCAGTCTAGATTGGACACATATGATAGTGTTTACAGTTTAACCAAAATATCTCTATATAAAAAATAGGACCCATGGGCATGGGCATTTTTTATACCGGGACTTTATTTAACAATTGCATGTTTGCTAGTCTAGCGTATAACTATCATTTCAGAAAAAAAACTGTCAAAATGCCTACAATTGTTTACGGTTTCCATTATAATACGTTTGGAACCCGACTGTGTTAAGGTTTGGGCCATCTTAATGTTAAAGACACAAAAAACATTGATAATTCAGATCATTTGAACTTATAATTCAGATCATCTGAACCTTTTTTGGAAATGTAATTTACGCAAAGGTAAGCAGACTATAAACGGCAACAACGACGGATGAAAAACGGTCGCAAAAGTTTGGCCAGCTAAAGCATACGTTCTTTTGCAACAACTTAGTATTTCTTGATTAACCATCCTCAATGTGCAAACAGGAAACATAACACTCTGAAGAAAATAATTAACATTTACAATAAGGCCAGTATGTTTTTATTAATAGTTTTACCGATTTTTTTCAGCAAACATGTACGGTAGGACAAGGATAAAAAAAAATAAAGTAAAAAGGAAAATAGTTTTCATTTGCAAAAAATCCATGATAATTATAATCTTTGAAGTAATATATATCAGGAAAATGTGGTTTCTTTTGGTCGGTATAAAAATCAAACTTCTTACGTCGGAAGCAATGATTTTTGGCAACTTTTAGGGTAGGAGGATCGGTAATATTAAAAAAAACGACTGGCCTAATCAACAATTAGCAAGCAATTAGGTTCCAATTTGTTTCGCCAAGATACGCGTTAAAGATGTGTCAAGATACCACTCAACAAACAGTATTTTTTTTCTTTTCCGAGAATTTTATGATTATCATATCATTGGTACTAATTACAGATATTTGCTTTATTAATATCACTTTCACATGCTTATAATCTTACCGGAGTTATATTGTTACTGCCACCACTTCTGTGAGAGGAAGATAAGAGAGGCGTGAGTGGTAACGAGGGTTTGGATCGTTTCATGTCAGACACATTACGGTAGGGTGCTATATCTATCATAAAGTCAAGTAGTTTGAACCAAAGAGCATCAACCTATGAAGTTCTGACCAAGAAGTGTATATTACTGAAGAAAAAACAACTTCGTTTTAAAGGTTAACAAGAACCCTTACGTTTGGATATAGTATCAAAAGCCGCTAAACGACTTATCACAATTTGTGGCCGCTCCTTTGGGAGGGGAAGAGCTACTAAAAATCGGAAGCAGGTCACTCTATCACTTAAAATCGTACATTTATTTGGGGTACATTGCAACAGACGGGAACACCTTGTGATAAACGAAGCAGTGGTTAGACGTCTAGAAAGTATCCCTTAACCCCCCACATATATATAATGGTCTGTTCTTTCTTTGAATTAAGACCGTTCCATATATGTGATAAAGGTGTGTTTTGGGGGGAAATAACTGATCAGCAGCCGGACATTGTAAACCCTGATCAGCCTGATCTGGGTTTACAATGGACTCAAAGGCTATTATAGTCGTGCTTAGCGGGTAAAGGGTTAACGAAGTAATGGTTCTTATTAAAGGCTCAATGTGACAATAGCTAATTATAAAACATAAACACATCTCCATATGTGCCGATACTCACATCTTACAGGTACTAACAGTCCACGAAGATGTTTTTGTGAAGATTGATAATTACAATTTAGACAGTGTAGCTTGGTAAATTATATTCATAAAAAGACACGATTCGTTTTATTTTATCATTTAATGCTGATAAATATTCTCAGTTAT
Source organism: Cyrtodaria siliqua (assembly GCA_037043455.1). NCBI lineage: Eukaryota > Metazoa > Mollusca > Bivalvia > Adapedonta > Hiatellidae > Cyrtodaria > Cyrtodaria siliqua. The sequence continues at coordinate 67,015 of JAWPHD010004596.1, read as the reverse complement.
TCAGTTGTATATGTATATGTTGTGTATATGTATATGTTGTGTATATGTATATGTTGTGTATATGTATATGTTGTGTATATGTTGTACTGGCTCTCATCTCAGTGAGTATCTTTTATTATTTTGAAATCAGTGATCAAAATAATATCTTAAAATCCTAAAAAGAAGTCTCAGTATTTTTCTGAATGGCGCTGAACCTTAGGTCAAACAAAATAATATGTGTGGTTCAGGTAACACTGGCAAAAAAAATAGGGTAGGTAGGTAGGCTTTTTCTTTTCTTTTTTTTTTCTCAATAATGAACTCAATTCTGATAATGAATTTAATATGTTAAATTACTATACCTTGAGTTCGATGTTTTTGCATTATCAACAAAATCTTCTTTTTTTTCTTTTTTCTTTTTTTAATTATTTTTTTTCTTTCTTTTGTTTTTTAATTTTTTGTATAAAAAGTTTTAGGTTCGGCCCCTTAAAATAAGATCGGTCGGGTTACCTGAACCACACATATTTTTTTATGTGGCCTTATGTTAGAAGCCAGTAACTCAAGGAGGACTTAATGCAAACTATTTTGTTTGATGACAGCAGATAGTATAAACATGAAGAAAAACACATAAGGACATAGCCAGCCTAGTCAGTATTAGTCAATATCTTTAATGAACAAACCTTTTATAAGGACCTGTAAATCTGCTATTAATTCTTCTTTTGATATGGTTTGTCCAGGAGTCCCTGGTGGTCCCGGGGGTCCGGCAGGTCCAGGTGGACCGTGCTAAAAGACAAATTAAAGGCACATTCTGATATGTTGAAGAACAAACTCATTAAAATCATGTCCTAATTACGTTTTGATACTCTCCGCTCTCCTAGTAGCGAAGAGTATCGTAGCGTGATAAAGGGTCTGATTTTAATGAGATTGGTTGAAAAACTACTGTTGGTTTAAATATGTTTTCTTTCACATGCTTTTAACAACATACTAGTTGTACAGTATATAGACGAAACGGGTTTAGAACGAAAGTAAACACTTGTGATGCTCTTCTCCCATGTATAACATTAATTGTACAAAATAAATGGCATAGTAAATGCATATAATTACTGTTTAAAAGTACTTAAGAACTGAATTGAATTGCATTTGGATTTACGGCTCAAAAACACATGAACGGTTATATGGCGCCTAACAGGAATGAACATGCCAGGTTAATCCTCCATTTACATCAAGACAAAATATGGAGAATGGGAATAGAACCGTCCAACCGGCAGAACTGCAGAGTTGCTGGAAATTCTATTGTAGATACTCCATTTACGATGGAATCACGTCTCCACGTTTGCATACACGGAGTCATGATTGATACCTTAAATGAGCATGATAAAAAAACGATAAAATAAACATGAAGTTGGGTCCTACCCATCTGCCTCTAGCGGGATTTGCAGTGGTTGTATTCTACCCCAGCATACTCTAAGAAAAGAAAAACGGTTTAAAAAGCAGTGTTCGACTTTATATAATTAGCTCATTAGTTAATCCACAGATTATATAATTATGTTATTATGTCTGTGGTTAATCCACGCACATTTTAAATGTGTTATTTATTCCAACTTATTTTTATAAATACATACTAGCATTTTACGTCTATTCTTTTTGTTTCTTTTCTTTTTCCGTCGATTCGGCTTTTTGTCTGTCGTTCTATCATCGGAAGATCTGACAAATTCTAACCAACTGCCCTTCGGATCTATTTGCTTCTTTCGCATCGCTTCTATTTCCTGTAATTCGAAAATAATGGTTTATCAGAATGGATATGAAATAGAGTTGTACCTTTAGCTTTGTATTGTGTCTGTTCTAAGTTGCAAAACATAACCAATCTCGTCTCGGCTATTTCCTGAAATATTTCGTTTAATAAAAAATAATATAACATTGAATCGAGTTAGAAATAATGTATAATACTGAGTTTATCGTTGCAAAAATATCTAAGGAATTCTAAGCTGCATTTTTGAATCTATTTTCTGTTTTTATTAGATCGTTTCTATTTCATGCAAAACGAAAAATGTTCTTATCAGTATAATTTATAAATAGTAAATTAATAAACAGTTTAGCTAAGTGTCTGCCGTTGAATCATCAGAGTTCGTTATAACGAACTGCCCATTCATAAGAAAAAAGAAAAATTAAAGGCACACACCGCACTTTTGAAGTTTTCATCACGCATTTAAATCAAAGTTGTGAGAACTCGTGAGCCGACCTTAGTGCTAGGTAAATATTTATTGGCAATACGATATTTATCCAGTATCATTTTGACATTAAACCTGCTAGCATATAACTACATCAAAGTGTGAGTTTTCATGTTTTCTTCTTATTTTTACCATAAGTTTCAATATATTATTGCTGCAATATAATCAATAGTCAGTAAACAATTTGATTTATACTAAAGTTAATATTACTGATTGAACACGTACAAGTTATGTAGAAAACTAACGGGACGCCCCGAGTTTTTAAAAAAAACAAAAAAAAACACTGAAATTAAGAATGTATCACTCATATTGAAACACCTGAAGATGCCATATAATAGGAAATGAAAATAATTTAATATGTGATGTTTTAAAGGAACACTGGCAATCTACAACGCCGTTATTTACTTTAAACTGGATGTTATATGTATGCTGCGAGTAACATTTAAAGAGACATACGGCAATTTTGATTTTGTTTTGAACTGTTAACTCACTTGAAATTCCCTATTAAAGCGGATCATTTTTCCACCGTAAAGTAGCTATCCCGCAAATAACAGCCAAAGTTTACAAAATATGTACACCGTTTATTAACCTACTGACGAAGAGGTATATATATAACTTACATATTTTGAGAATCCAAACTCTACAGATACAGTATAAACCGCTTTAACCAGTCAGGATAAATCCCAAAACTGGAGCGTCGAATAATTGGAGTTACTTACTCATAATCAGTTTACGCATATTCAAATACGGGTTTTGTAGGAACCCACCAATGAACCTATACTTTTAATCGGATAATATACATTAGTATATAACCTGAACAACCGGACAGAGTTTTGATAATCACTTTCGTAGGGTAATTTTGTCGTTATTTGGCGGGTATGTTTCTTTAAATTTAAACTTTTTCAACTTTTCTTCATTATTCTACCATAGGTTTGAATATATTATTGGTGAAGTATAATCAACAGTTAGTAATATGCAAAAACAATTTGTTTTATACTATTCTTATAATTAATATTAATGACTGAACGAATACAAATTGTAGAAAAACTAACGGGACGCCACGAGTTTTTACAAAAAAATAGATTGCCGTATGTCCCTTTAATACGGCGGAGTGATAATTTTTTCAAGACTGCTGTGTGTCCCTTTAAATATATCCCCATAAATTGGGGCGTGATCTGCCACTTTTTTTCTCAGCAGGATTTTGATAAAAGCGAACTTTTAACATAAATATTTTATCTTTATAGAAACAAACGTATTTACAAAAACCGGTGATTTGATATCAAACGATAAATAGTAACGGCAGTTACAGTTTAAACACTAATGAAGTATAGCAGGAAATGACCACATTGTCTCGGAATTTTCCGAATTTAACTTTAAAAAAACACAATTGGTACTAAAACAAAATTGTTTGTCATGGGTTATCTGGCGTGGTTCACCTTTATCTATTCTAAGATAGTCTATCTTTACCATTATCAGTACAACCTCCGCTTTCAGGATACCTTTTCACAAAACCACGTTGGGTTTCATGATTATAACAATTCTCAGTGGACGAAACGGAATTTCAGATTCGCTTTGAAAGTGAAATATATCATACAAAACTTTAAATGCTTTTCCAGAGAAAAGCAAATTAAAAAGTAGGAGAAGTTATTGTTTAAAAAAACATACGTCTTGATTCTTAGTGGGTTACAAGAAATATATTTAAACATAAAAATACTGTTTAATAGATGAATTGGAAATGGAATTGAATTGGGGTTTTACGGCGCACCAAGATAGGTTATATAGCGCCAAACAGGGATAAACATGCCAGGCTCATCCTCCATTTACATCTAGTTAAAATATGTAGAATGGGCCTAGAACCTTCTAACCTGCAGAACTGCAGAGTTGCTACAAATTCTATCGTAGACACTCCATTTATGATGGAGTCACGTTTCCACATTTGCATATGCGGTGTCATGAAGAAAACCTTGATTGAGCATGATAAAAACAAGAGGCCCATGAGGGCCTGTATCGCTCTATTGGCTACCCCTGGGACGGGGCAAAATTTGACCCCAGGTTTACCATTTGAACAAACTTGGTAGAGGATCCAAAAGCTGATAAAAAATAAAAAATATTAAACCTTTATCTGTTGTAGTTTTAGAGAAGATTTTTGAAGTTCTTCCCTATAACTCTATGTAAACGGATCCAATAAGGGCCCCTAAGCTCCCAATTAAAGAAAAAAGAACCAAGGTTTCGTATGAGAAAATATTTAAAAAAATATTTAAAAAAAAACAATTATTTAAAAAATTAAACCCATGAACCAAGGTTTCCTATGAAAAAACACACAAACAAAACAAAAAACATGCCTCCAGTGAGATTTGAACCCACGATCCCTTGGGTTTCCAGTGTACATTATCAAATATTAAAAAGGGCCATAACTCCGGTCTTACTGGTTCGATCCGGGTGGTTCTCAAATTCGTTAGAGGTTTCATTGATATTAACAATCTGGTCATGTTTGGGAAATATTGAATATAAAATGAAGGCCCTAGAGTGGCATATTTCAATAATTCAAGGGCACATAACGCTGGTGTTCCTGGTCCGATATAGCTGGTTTACGAACTTTCCGAGCTTTCAATGATACTAACAATCTGGAAAAGGTTGGTGAAGATCGGTAGAAAAATAAAGGCCATGTCATCTTACCGAGACAAAATATAGAATTTTTAACTAAATCAAGGGTCATAACTCCGCTATTACTGGTCCTATTTGGCTGGTTTTCGAACTCGTCCGAGCTTTTATTGATATTAACAATCTAATAAAGGTTGGCAAAGATCGGCTGAAAAATGAAGGCCCTATTGTCTTAACGAGGCAAAATATAGCATTTTTAAACTAAATCAAGGGCCATAACTCCGTTATTATTGATCCCATTTGGCTGGTTTGCGAAGTTATCTGAGCTTTCATTAATATTAACAATCTGGAAAAGTTTCGTAAAGAATGGATGATAAATGAAGGCCCAATCGCCTTAACGAGACAAAAGTTAACGACGGATGGACGGACGACGGACAACTTGGCATCCCATAGCTAAAATGACAAAATGAACATGAAGGGGGAGGTCCTACCCCTCTGCCTCTAGCTCGATTTGCAGTGGTTGTATTCTACTCCGGCAACCAAATGGGGAGTTTAATAGATGAGGGTAATAGTGTGTTATATGAATGTATGAAGAAGGATAGGCCTCAGTCCTGCAACACATCAATGTAACAGCACTGTGTACCGGCCACCATGCCTATATAGGCCTCAGTCCTGCAACACATCAATGTAACAGCACTGTGTACCGGCCACAATGCCTATATAGGCCTCAGTCCTGCAACACATCAATGTAACAGCACTGTGTACCGGCCACCATGCCTATATAGGCCTCAGTCCTGCAACACATCAATGTAACAGCACTGTGTACCGGCCACCACGCCTATATAGGCCTCAGTCCTGCAACACATCAATGTAACAGCACTGTGTACCGGCCACCACGCCTATATAGCAACGTCGGAAACGAAAAATCTGAAAATCTTTGGGGCAATATCATAATATTAACAAAAATAAAAATAAAATATATGCCTTTAAATTGCATATGGTTTATGTATATTGCAAATGTAATTTATTTGTTTAATATTATTTGTGTTACAAAACATACAAACAACGCCTGTATCAATCAAATAATGCAAGCATACAGAATACAATAAAAATAAATTTCAATAACATACAATAAAACAAGAAACGTTGATATTCCATTAAACCAGGTTTTCCGTCTGTACCTGTAACACGAAAATGAAGTAACACAAGTTTTGTTTCTACCAAAAAAACGGCAGCAAATTACATAAACGAAGTTGTCGAAGTTCTGGTATAAAAGTGATCTTAACAGTGTATAGAATAAATAGAATGACATGTGAATCACAAACATAAATGCATACACGGTAAATGAGGACTGTAAAGAAAAAAATGTTTGTAAGTCAAACACAAGCTACATACACAGCAAGTTTTGTTGCAATATCTCATTCCTTACTTAAGTAATTGAGCGGAAATCGTTTTGTCTATGTTTAGTAACAGTAACATTGACCTTGACCCCAGTGACCCCAAATACAATTCCAAGCTTCCTTGTCATAGAAGGTACCTACACAGCAAATTTCGTTCGAATATCTCATTCCGAACTAAAGTTATTGAGCGGAAACCCTTCTTTTTCTACTTTTAGCAACAATGACCTTGTTGCCAGTGACCCCAAATGCAATCCCGAGCTAGGTACCTATACAGCAAGTTTCATTCCAATATCTCATTACCAACTAAAGTTATTGAGCGGAAACCGTTTTCCTATTCTTAGTAAAAATGGCATTGACCTTGACCCCAGTGACCCCAAATGCAAACACAAACTTTCTTTAGATATAAGCTACATACACAGCAAGTTTCATTCTAATATCTCATACCTTACTTAAGTTATTGAGCCAAAAATGTTTTTCCTATATTTAGTAACAATGACCTTGACCCCAGTGACTCCAAATGTAATCCCAAGCTTCTTACATAAGGTACCTACCCTGCAAGGTCTATCGCAATACCTTATTCCTAACAAAAGTTATTGGACGGAAACTAGGAGTTTGACGCCGCACCCCCGCACGCCCGAACCCACGCACGCCCGCCCGCCAAACGACATTTCACAATCAAATAACCAGGTTTTCCTCGGCAACGTAACATTAATTATATCAAGTAAAATTCATGTAAATGACAGGAATGTATACTTTGGCACGGATGGTTGATTTTGAGCCACACGTTACGGTCAAGGAATGAGCAACTATGTTTACTTGTTGATTTTCTTCACATGTATTCGTTTTAACCCTTTTAATTTCAACTAACCATAACCCTTAAACTCCTTTACTAAATCCACCTGCCCCCCCCCCCCCCACACACACACTCCGAACCCCCTCCTCCACCCCTCCCCCACCCCACCCCACCCCCTCTGCCACACACCCCGATAATCATAACTCCGACGCAAAAACAGCTTAATCAGTAACTAGTAATTAATAACGTTTTCAAGAAACGCCAGTTTATTCGCTACCGGAACGGCAGCGATTCTTATATCGTTTTCATAATTGCGCATGGTAAGGTAGCAATGAACAGCTTCTTTGAGTTTTTCACTTTAATAACGCAACCTTATCATCACACGTGGTAGCAGTGAAACGTTTATTTATCTGTGTTGTAAAGAACACGCTAACGCACACGCATCCCTTATGTGAACACTTGTATTTCTGTGATGTGTACTTCTAGCAAAGCGTCTCCGTGGCCGAATGGTAAATAAATAAAGCGACGGTGCGTTGTAAACCTTCGCCTCTCACCGCTGCGGGTTCGAATCCCACTGGGGGCTCGTCTGGTAAGTGAGGAAGTGTCGATTCTGATGGATGGCGGGAGGTGTACAGTACTGGTTCTACCCAGAAAAAGGGAGTGGTCTGCCTCCGCCACAAAAAAATCGACCGCATATATAACCTTACATGTGTTGAAAATGACGTAAAACACCATACAAACATACAAATACTTCCAGCACGTCGTGCTACAAAGGTAAATATGTAACCAATATGTAACGCATGTCAAGGATTTGACCAGAGCGAAGCGATGTCTCCCACCTTGATTCAAAATGCTTGGTAGGAAAAACTGATCGTAAACATTGGGAAGAAAGTGTCTGGTAAGAAAAAACGGTCGTGGCGTGTTTACGTCTTCCACAACATTAAGTTTTTCAATATTGTTTAAACACCCGTGACTTGATCGGTTATCATGTTTAACTTTGTTCCCAGTTACAATGCTATTTTCTCTCGGCAGCTATTTTACGCTTGCGTAAAATCTTGCTTGTTCATGTTCATATAATAAATTGCATCACATTATAATATATCTATATAATTCAAAGAAAGACATATTTTTTTCAGAAACCTGTAGGTAGGGGATGAAATCTATTTTAGTGAGCAAACAAATCACTAAAATAATAACAGGTAAACAATAATGAAGAAATGCCTTTTTGACATGTTTTCTCTTTGAAGGCTGTTTAACGAGTTTGTTTTGACCCGTTGATGACCTTGACATTGCAATGTCGCTGTCTAGTGAACATCTGATCAAACTTGAGTCGCTCCCTGGCGGAGTGATGTCTGTCGCTCCCTGGCGGAGTGATGTCTGATGGACAAGTAACTTGAGTCGCTCCCTGGCGGAGTGATGTCTGACGGACAAGTAACTTGAGTCGCTCCCTGGCGGAGTGATGTCTGATGGACAAGTAACTTCATCCTTCATCTCGTCTTCCTCTGAGGTTGCTGTCGCAATATAACCTTACATGATGTGGTATTTGATGTAAAATCATTTTCATTTTAATTTGTGACAAAAATCATGTATGCCTTTCAAGTTTATCTCTACATTCAAATGAGAAAAATAGGATCACCTTGACTTACTCTTGACCCACTGTTTTTCTTTTTTTTTTATAGATACCGGTCACGTGGTTTACTTTTTATACAACTATCAACTTCTGTTTCAACTGCTGCGGGTTCGACTCCCACTGGGAGCTCGACTTGTCAAATGAGAATGCATGGGTCGATCTTACGGATAGCGGAAGTATACGGTACTGGTTCTACCCATCAAGAATGGGTGGTCTGTCTCTGCCACAAAAGCAAATCGACCTTTATATATGGTCTAACATGTGCTAAACAAACAATACTTCCGTTTCAAGAAATGATTTAAACTATATCCATCCAAGGGAAAGACTATTGACCAAAGCGAAGTCGAGGCGAAGTAATTTAATTTTAAATGTATATAAGCCTGTCATCAGCAAAACGCTGACAATAAAAAATATAAAGCAAATAATTTTAACGTGCAGCAACTGATTTCCGTTTTGTGATAGATAAGAGCCATGTTTCTTTTTTTTCTCTCTCTTTTTTTACGTTACTAACAGACTACTTGTGTAATGTTAATCACAAAACAATTGTTTAGCTGCAAGTTGTCAGTTTCTTCAACCGACTCGAAGCGTTCAATACGCGTTGCGCATGCGTCATAATACAATGGTAAACTGCGCTCGCGGGAATGTTCATTTGCGTATCAATGCCATCGTTCATTGAATTGTTGAAAGATAGGTTAACCACTCAGTAAAATTCGTTGAAAATACACGGAGTTACATAATCTTTAAAATATCATTAAATAAACAATAACAAATGTTCTGTCAGACGTTTACATTAGTTATGATTTATTTTAAACCAAATTCTTAGATAAATGCATACGCAATCCCGATTAGCAACAGTTGCTCATGTTTTGATTATGATATGATTATGACGTGATATGATAGTGCCAGTAGCCATATTGTAATCGAATAAATACTTTGTAAATGTATACACGTCAGGATAATCTTTTCCTGCTTCGACTATTATAATTATGAAATTTTGGGTTTTGTTTCCTTTATTTATTTCCTATCAAATAAGGTTTGCTTTGGGCCAAACACAAATAGGTATGCTTCTGCTAGCCCGAACGACCTTATTTTCTGGTGCGGACGCACTGGATTCAATCGAGGAAGTGTCGATTCTTACGGATGGCGGGAGGTGTACAGTACTGGTTCTACCCAGAAAAAGTGGGTGGTCTGCCTCCGCCACAAAAGAAAATCGACCGTCATATATAATCTTACATGTGTTGAAAATGACGTAAACACCAAACAAACAAGTATTTCTAGCACGTCGTGCTACAAAGGTGAATATGTAATCAATATGTAACGCATGTAAAGGATTTGACCAGCGCGAAGCGAGGTCACCCACCTTGATTCAACATGTTTGGTAGGAAGAAGTGATCGTAAACATTGGGAAGAAAGTGTCTGGTAAGAAAAAACGGTCGTGGTGTATTTACTTCTTCCACAACATTATGTTTTCAATATTGTTTAAACACCCGTGAATTGAACCTTTATATATGGTCTAACATGTGCTAAATCTAACGCAAAACAACATTCAAACAAACAATACTTCAGTTTCAAGAAATGGTTAAAACTATATCCATCCAAGGGAAAGACTATTGACCAAAGCGAAGTCGAGGCGAAGTAATTTAGTTTTAAATGTATATAAGCCTGTCATCATCAAAACGCTGACAATGTAAAATAAAGCAAAGAATTTTAACGTGCAGCAACTGATTTCCATTTTGTGATAGATAAGAGCCATGTTTCTTTTCTTTTCTCTCTTTTTTTACGTTACTAACAGACTACTTGTGTAATGTTAATCACAAAACAATTGTTTAGCCGCAAGTTGTCAATTTCTTCCAACCGACACGAAGCGTTCAATGCGCGTTGCGCATGCGTCATAATACAATGGTAAACTGCGCTCACGAGAATGTTCATTTGCGTATCAATGCCATCGTTCATTGAATTGTTGAAAGATAGGTTAACCACTCAGTAAAATTCGTTGAAAATACACGGAGTTACATAATCTTTAAAATATCATTAAATAAACAATAACAAATGTTCTGTCAGACGTTTACATTAGTTATGATTTATTTTAAACCAAATTCTTAGTTAAATGCATACGCAATCCGGATTAGCAACAGTTGCTCATGTTTTGATTATGATATGATTATGACGTGATATAATAGTGCCAGTAGCCATATTGTAATCGAAAATGAAAAGTGTATACACGTCAGGATAATCTTTTCCTGCTTCGACTATTATAATTCTGAATTTTGGGTTTTATTTCCTTTAGTCCTATTAAGTAAGGTTTGCTTTGGGCCAAACACAAATATGTATGCTTCTGCTAGCCCGAACGACCTTATTTGCTGGCGCGGACGCTCGACTGATTTATAATTGAATCCATATGTATACCGCTAGATTTATAGAAACAAAACAACCACACACCCTAACCCACCCATCCACACACTCATTATCTTTAACGCCATGCATTAAATGTATTCCATGGCCTTTTCAGACATGAGGTCATGTGTTCGAGTCCCCTGGCAGCGTCATACCTAAGACGTTAAACATGTTAGTAGTTACTTGAAACCCTTGCTTGGCAAGCAAATAATGGGTATTGCTACGTCTGGTTGACCCGGTATCAGAATAATGTGACAGCATTACACACAATAGACAGTCCACATTCCGTTGTGCCCAGAAGTACCGGGATTCTCTGGTGGCTATCAGGGGGAGGGACTATAATTCTTAGAATTACAAACACACACCTGTCAGACATATTGCACGTTTTTTGAAAAAGAAAAAAATCGCTTGCAGTGTTATACTTGTGTTTCAGGTATAATTGAATAAAGATGGTCTTTTGAAAATATAACCTGAAACACCTGATCTATAGGCGTTGTCATTTTGTTGTTGTTACTGTTTTTTGTTTGTTATTGTTGCTGTTGGTGGTGGTGGTGGTAATAGCGATGTAGTCAGTGTTGTTGTTGTTGTTATATAGCAATATCAACTACAACTGCAACAACAACAACTACTACAGACATCGCATTTTTAAAATACATTTTCATTCAATGTAAATATGTACATATATAACGTACAATCTCCGGATTACTAAACCGAGGTGCTAACAATCACACCACGGCGACAACTGTGTGTGTGTGTGTGTATTTCTAAGGATTATAGTCCCTCCACCTACGACAGGCGTCCTACACGACGATTATAGGCACAATGTCTGGACTTTTATCTGTGTGTTGTTGTGTGATCTGATGATATGTCTACTTGAAGCAGCGAACTCAATGGTGTCTTTATAGTGCTGCCACACTGGAATACCTCGCCGTAGTAGACATGATACCCCCACCCACCCAGTCACATTATTCTGACACTGGTCAATCAGTCGTAGCAATACCCATTATTTGCTCGTCAGGCAAGGGTTACAAGTGACTACTCCATTTTTAAAGTCTTTGGTATGACGTGGTCAGGGGACTCGAACCCACGACCTCCCGAATGCAAGGCAGACGCTATAACCATTACACCACAATGCTTCGGTACGGCGACAACTTAGGCGGTGCTCTTGTTTTATTGCACCCAGACAGACGATAACCAGTTTTTCTGCGGGAATGAGTAGACGCTTTTTTTAAATTTTAATTGTGTAATGTTGGCATTTGAATGACAGATGGTATCTTGAAAAGTCTTCCTGCTCGTCAAGGTTTATGCTAATACAACTCGATAGATTACATAATAATATATAGCGGATATTTGTTATTTTTTTAGTGAATACAATATTAGTTTATCGGGAGGTGAGAATTATTATAATTTTCTGGAATATGTTCACGCATGCGCAGACAATAGTGAAAATATGAAAGTTTAATCACTTCGAGATGAAATAAAATCTGTTATTCACGACAAAACAACACGTTCTTGTTATTTTCTGCCCCTGTTATTTTAAGAGCAGACTCAATAAAACCAAGTCCGCAACTTAGACATATAAGCATCTAAACGGTAATGACATATAAGCATTTAAACGGTAATGACATATAAGCATTTAAACGGTAATGACATATAAGCATTTAAACGGTAATGGCATTGAAACTTTTAAAACGTTCTCGTAATTCCTTCTTAGGTTGAAATATATTATTGACTCAATATAATCGACATGTAAACACTTCCTTACGCCATTAATATTCATTACTCGTTAATAAAGATGCGCAAATATACAATTCTATAGAAAAATAACGGAACGCCTTGAGTTGTGAACAAAATCAAAATTGTCCGCTTTCCTTAAAGGGACTGGATGCGATCTGGTAGAATAATGGGTGTCAATCCAAACACGAGTAACACTATCATCATGTGCTTCAGTTGCATATTCAATGTATATATGCACTAAACTAGACCATATAACATTTTGCTTTAGGTATTGTTAATGAAATACTTTGATCGAGAAAACTCGACGACTCGAATATTTGTCGGTGCATAAATCATTAATAATAACTCATGCGATGCTTTAAGCCTATAATAAATTCGTGTTTTGTGATCTAACTACATTTTTATTTAATAATATGTATAACTGCTAGCAATATGATCCCAATGTGAACTAATATTGATGATTTAACATGAAATATACACCATATCGTTGTGTTTTTCAGATCAAACATTTTAATAAATAATAATTCAACCGAACTTAATATGCAACTTATATAAGATATGTGCATATTTCATTTGAAAATAAAGCACATACTTCGGCATGGCTTTTTTTCCTACTTCACAATTCAAAATTGGTAATTTTTTTCACAATTGTGGCTAATTTTTTCCACAATATAAAAACAAACAAAAAAACAACAATATTTCCCCATCTAACTTTTTCCATATTGTTTTGTTTTGGATACATTTACATTAGAAATTTTATCTAAAATGTAACATATGCTGAATAATTGTACATTTGTTTTATAGTGTCCTCCTCCCACAAAAGCAATGTATGCATGTATTGAGTAATATTGCTTTTAACAATTAATCATTCAAAACTTTTTTCACAAATCAGACAGTTATCGCGCTTTTTCCCCCACAAATTGACCAGGCTAGGGAGTCTTCAAATTTCTTAGAAAAAAAGCCTTGTTAGAGTTTTCTCTTCTATTTGTATTGGCAACAATTACTCTTTAAAATCACCTCCAGTCCCTTTAATAATACATTTTGCATTAACAATACTGGTAACGAGGAGTATCCTATGGAGTTGCCTTTTGGCCACTGGAATCATAGTGCTATAGAAACAAAAAAATAATGCGTATATCACCATGGTATATCTTCACTTAAGCCATAAAATATTAAATAAATCGAAGGTCATTTCCCCCTGAAACATGTGTTGTATTGCTTGCTGTATATCTATTTGTTTCTGGAGAAAGTGTCAGTGTTTGCTATAGACAAATCATTCAAGACAGGTATCAGACCGGATATATCCATTTATGATTAATATACTCATATTTATATACATGTAGTTAAAACTTGTTAAAGGTACGATTGATACAGATTAATAAATATTTAATGCATGTTAAAAGTAAAAACTGAATCGCGAATTGCACGGTTAGATAAATAACTTATTTCTCAGATTTATGAATGAAACAATATAAACATGGTTTAAATCGTATCGATACCTATATTTTCCTGTGTTTTTGTGTTTATTTTAAGTTTTTTTTACGCGAACTCTTTTTAAAGGGACACACGGCAGTTTGAAGTGGTTATCAAACATCAAAACTTGCTTCTCGATTTACCATGATAAATCCGTTTTCTCTTAACCTGCTTGCATGAAATAGAATAAAATTCTATTTTTTATTTTCTCTTCTTTTTCTACCATAGGTGTAATTATTTACTGGTGCAATATAATCAACAGTAACTGTCAGTAAGGTGCAAAAACAATTGCGCTACACTATTCTTATACTAATTGCATCTTGTGTAGGAAAACTAAGGGACGCCACGAGTTTTTAAAAAACAAGATTGGCGTGCGTCCCTTTAATTCATGTTATGTTTTGTATAACACTACGCACTGGCTATATGTTAGTTTACGTAATAGTGAACAAAGACAGAAAAAAGAAATGTTTTATACTTTTTCAAAAGGGATGTTTTTATTAGAGATACATAAATATTAATATATCACCTTGAAGTTAAAACAATACTTATTTATATATTCTCAATCAGTAATAAATGTAACAACACGCCTGCCAAAAGTGAAACATTTCAATAAACAAATGTCATCCGATATGTTCTAGTGCTATTTTCGGAATATTAATAATACTTAAACAATACAGACTAATTAATTAATTAATCAATTCAATCGACACGAAACTATATCAACAATCTCCTAATTTAGTCTACTTACTTAAAGGTGTTGTCGCCATTTCGTGGGTCATCAGTTTGACATTTTTGATGAAATATAGTATGCATACATGGAATGTTTTGTTTTACACTTACCGCCCTACTCCACCCTTAAATCTAGACCATCTGGTATTGAATTGTGAAACTATATACTTTGTAGATTTATATCACTTTGTTCTTTGTAACGACTAAATTCGTAAATAATTATTGCTAAATCATTGTAGTTGAAACTTGTTTTTGCACTAACGGACATATTTCCGAAATGTGCAACGTTGATAGTTCGGCGTTCGACATTTAGGGTTAGGGTTAGGGTTACTCTAGCCGAATCCCAAACCGACTAACAAATACGAACGACGAACCAAAATCATATCAAAACAAATCAAGTCAAATAGTTTATTCACTCAGTTCATTACAGTGCTACAAACGCCGGGCGAACTTCACACATTTTGAAATAACTAGCAAAATACCGACGAGATTATCCATATAATGCAAATATCTGTGAAAAGAAACAAAGTGTTCTTTGTTGTTGTTTGTCCTTAAAATGTTACTGGTCAACACTAGTAATGAATACAGCATTAGCACACACACACACTTTGTAATCATATATGTTTAAGTGTCCACATTCGTGGTTCGAGTGAATCTCTAGACAGTGTCATATATTAATCTATAAACAGTGTTATATATTACTCCATAAACAGTGTCATATATTAATCTATAAACAGTGGCATACATTAATCTATAAGAATTGTCATATATTAATCTATAAGAATTGTCACATATTAATCTATAAGAATTGTCACATATTAATCTATGAACAGTGTCATACATTAATCTATAAAAAGTGTCATGTATTAATCTATAAACAGTGTCATATATTAATCTATACACAGTGTCATATATTACCCAATCCATTGTCAAGCGCATGTTAATACAAAGTACACCAGTCGAAAAGAACTTAAATCGGATGATAAACACCAGAGTTATGATCCTTGATCTAATGAAAAATGTTAATATTGACTTTGTCAACACCCTATACATTCATTTGCGTATGCTCTTGATCAAACTTGGCCAGAGTCTTAATATTGATGAAACCTCAAACGAGTTCAAATACCACTGTCAGACTAGATGGCCCTTGAATTAGTTTAATAAAGCTGAACTTTCATATTGTTATCCCTCCAGCTCCTTAAATTTCTATTTGATCTGTTCCAACCAAACTTATTCAACATGTACGCGTAACATGATCATAGTCCATCTCATCCCCCTCACCTGATATAAGAGCTATTTTAGCAAGTAAAGCGTTCACTGGCCCTCTTTGGCCTCCTGTTAATAATTATTCTTCTTCTTCTTCTTTTTCTTCTTTACCCTCTTTGGTTAGCTGACAGGCTACTTTTAGCAATCTCCAATACAATAACAACAGAAGAGGTTTGTGTTACCCAAAAACAAATGGAAAGCCCTGTGTATGACATTGGTTCAAACCTGGGTATTAGCATGCTTACCTTACAGGAGGTAATATCTACATATATTGGTGAGTAAAATTGGTTGACAGCTTGGTTTTATTTATTTATTGTTATGTATTACTAAATTCATCGTGCATGTTATCCAAGTCAGGAAAAGATCTAAAGATCATTTAAAAAACAAAAACAATTATTTTCTCATGAAGAAAACAATACAGTGTAAAAGAACAATAATTTAAGGTAGAGTTGTGGTTCTTGCAGTACGTAATTTTCTTTTCATTTATCATTTTCAAGTTTCATTACATTTGGCTCAAAGTTTTTTCGGACAAGAATTGGCGGGGGAAAATAGTGTAAAAGGGTGACAATTCTGTCATTAACCTATGTAAAGTTATGGTTCATGCGTTCCCCTTCTCGTCCTTTATCATTGTACCAAGGACAGACGGTAAACCTTAGAACTACACACACACACACACACACACACGGAACGACAAAGCGGCAACTATATGCTCCCCGATCTTCGTTTCGGTGAGCATAACGATCTCATCACATACATATCAGTTGAAAAATAAGGACCATTTAACTCGGCAATTTCTGGTGTTCTTAAATACTATAAGTTGTACAGGAGCGGACGTAAGTGACATTGTATGTATAATGCTTGGTACTCAATGTTAAAGCATACCAAATAAGAGTGGCAAATTGACACAATATACGCCCGGGATTCGTGTGAATCCATTTTGTATAACCATGTTTAACTTATTTATTCGCTGCCGTTCCGACTCTTATATGGTTTTCATAATTGCACATGATAAGGTAGCAATGAACAGTTTCTTTGAGTTTTTCGCTTTGATAACGCAATCTTATAATTAAACATGGTAGCAGTGAACAGTTTATTTGTGTTGTGATGCACACGCTAACGCACACGCATCCCTTACATGTGAACAATTGTATTTCTGTGCTGATGTTTAATTCTAGTATGTCGTACTACAAAGGTGAATATGTAATCAATATGTAACGCATGTCAAGGATTTGACCAGATCGAAGCGAGGTCGTCCTGTGACCTTGATTCGAAATGTGTGGAAGGAAGAACTGATGCTAACAATTGGAAAGAAAGTGTCTGGTAAGAAAAAACAGTTTTCGTGACAACATTTTTTAAATTTATTTTCTTTAATATTGTTTTAACACACGTGACTTGACCTGTTATTTGTGTTAAACTTTGTTCCCAGTTCCTACCCAGATATAATGCTATTTTCTCTCGGCAGCTATTTTACGCTTGCGTAAAACCTCGCTTGTGCTCCTTTTGTATTTTACACATTTCTAGTTATGTACTTCGATGCCCAAGACAATAAGTGGGCAAAGTTATCAAGATTAGATTACTGAGAGAACAAAATCAAAGGGCCATAACTCCGGCATTATAGGTGAGATATGGCTGGTTATCAAACTTGGCCGAGAAATTACGCCTATACATATTGTCTCCAGGTTTCATCAATATTGAATTATAAATGTCATAACTCACGGCATTATAAGTGCGATCTAGCTGGTCATCGAAGTTGGTCTACATATTATCCGTGGTCGAATGCTTAACGACGTTGCGTTGTAAACCTTCGCCTCTGTGGGTTCGAATTCCACTGGGAGCTCGACTTGTAAGTGAGGAAGTGTCGATTCTTACGGATGGCGGGAGGTGTACAGTACTGGTTCTACCCAGGAAAAGTCTGGTCTGCCTCCACCAACAAATATCGACCGTCATATATAATCTTACATGTGTTGAAAATGACGTAAAACACCCAACAAACAAACAAACAAACCACATACAAAGTCCCCTAGGCTCAATAACACTGGATTATAAATGTTAAGTTATTGAATGGAAACTGCAAAATTCCTCATTTTTCAAAAATCAAATGGCTATAACTCTAGCTTTAGAGGTGCGACAAACGTGGCCTAAATATTATGTCCATAAACACTCTCCCAACGTTTTATCAAGATCGGATTATAATGATCAGTCGTCAATTTTCAAATATCCAAGCGACATAACACAGGCATTAAATGATCATTATGACTGGCCGAGATTTTGTGCCCATTTGCATTACCCTAAAGTTTCATCAAGATTGGATTATAAATATTGAAGTTATTGGGCGGAAACCGCAAACATCGTCAAATTTCAACAATAAGAGGAATATAACGGTGTGATCTGGATGGTTATCGACCTTAACGAAATATTGTGTTCATAAACATTGTCCCCAAATATGAAGTCAATTCATGCAGGCGTTCTCTTTTAAATGAACGGAAACCAATCCATCCAAACGCCCGCCGCCGTCTCTGCGTGACATATGACCTGGGTTTTTTCTTCAAAACGTACGCATAAAAAGCTAATTAGTGACAAAATAGTAACACAATCGCTCTGTGACGATATTAACTATGCTTTTACAATATTGTCTATTGTTACAGAGAGAGAAAAGGGTTGAGAAAAACGTTTTTCACGTTTAACGTTGCTATGTTTTCACGTTTACGGTAAAAAAAAAATTCACGTTAAAGGTAAAAAAGTTATTACATTTATCACAAGGGTCGTTTTCATATTTATGACAGGGGTTTTCACATTTATGGTAAGTTTCACGTTTATGGTAAAGTTTTATTGCATTTATTACAGTTTTCACATTTATGACCGTTTTCACGTTTAAGGTTCCTACATCCATTGGAAGTAACACATATACATATATGTATAGCTGGGAACTCCAGCAATAGTTTATCTGAAGGGTGCCTGTCCATGGTTGTTCTCAAATATTGTCTCCCTATTTATTTGCGAACAACCAAGGACAGACAACAAAACGACTACTGAGCAAACACTTTTAAGATTGTATATGAGCTTACTACACACTTTGTTCCTTTTAATCTCAGTGTTAGATGGTTCGAGGGTCGCATTTACATATATGATTGAATACTTGTTATTTAAATGCTGTTTTACGGCCCATCAACACGTTTAGATTACCACGTAGCTGCATTCAAACATAGTAACTACGAAGAAATTCTGGATCACACTACACTTACCAGTATTTATATCGAACAGAAAATGTATAATTCACAGAATCAACCAAACACACTCATTCAAAACAAACAAATATATATACTCAGCAAAAATAAAAAGTATCCATTTTGTTTTCCTGCAAAATCTGAGACTGTAAGAAAACACTAACAATTGTAGCATGCTTTTCTTTTAATAACATCTTTGTTTGATGTTCACACAAAATTTCATCAAAATATACCGAATGCTTTAAAAAAACAAAAAAACTTTAAAAACATAGATGTGAAAACGAAATTAACAAAACTTTACAAATGTAAAGATTAGCGACATTAGCACAGATTTAGCAGTCTAAGCCCATTCAAATACACAGAAATAATTTCAAAACCTCGCTAATATCTCATGTGTCCACCGTTACACCGAATACACTAAAAAATGTGACGTCGCAAGCTTCTGACGTAACAACTGACGAAGCATCGAGCATATTTGGGACGTCGTGTACGTCAGGATGACCCTATCCAAAGTGTTCAGGACCTTGCAGCAGCACTTGTCTACGAATAGAACGCATTAGCTTCAGAATTTGTCAGTCGTTACGTCAGAAGCATGCGACGTCGCATTCTTGCGTGTATTCGGTGTAACGGTGGACACATGAGATATTAGCGAGGTTTTGAATATTTTTCAATGTATTTGAAGCGACTCTTACTGCTGTCGTTACCTTTACATTTGTTAAGTTTTGTTAATTTCGTTTTCACACCTATGTTTTTAAACTGTGATTTATGTTTTTATTATTCGGTATATTTCGATAAAATTTAGTGTGAACATCAAACACACATGTTATTAAAAGAAAATCATGTTACAATTTTTAGTTCTTTCTTACTGTCTCAGATTTTGCAGGAAAATAAAGTGGATACTTTTTATTTTTGCTGAGTATAATACAAACATATTAGGTGGTCCTAGTATTAACTTTCATAAACCATCCAACCCCTTCTCAAAGAAGCGAAAACGGGGTCGGCTGGGATATGAAATAAAACCTTTTGTTTTGCTTAAAATTTTTGCATATGTTAAAATTAAAACATTTAATAGGTAATTTTAAATAGGTTATCACATTACTTCAGTAAAAAATGTTTTTAAATGCGTTTTATTGTCAAAATATCCGTTATAAAATCCTGCTAATATAAGCTTTCCCATCACTTAAGGAAAACTAAGGCGGGACCACGTAAAGAAGGGAGATTAGAAACAAAGCATGCCACACAATGGGGTTGGCAATATGGGTACCGTTCTGGAAAGTAACGAACTCCGGCACCACCAAACCTCACGCTTGCCCTATTTCGTCCCATTTTAAACGGGACAGTGTAAATAATAGAAATCCCCATCAGGCTATATCGCAAACTGAGCAGCTTCAATAGGCAATATTACGCAAAGATAATCATGTATATATGAATAGCAAAATGTCTATAAAGCCACAAAGCAAACCTACTTACTACTCTGGAAGTTCGTACTACGAAATATATCACCTTACTCTTCTATTATATTTAGCTACTTTTACTAAAGAACGTACCGTACTACCATATTGTTAATACCGTACACTCTCTATGAAATATATATGAGGGCTGGTGTGGCGCAGTCGGTAGCGCGGCGGACTAATAACCGGAAGCCCCGGGTTCAATCTTCCATGGTGCCACTGAGTTTCGTCGGTGTTTTCTTGGGCAAGACACTTTCCCTTAGCCTCGTCCGTCGGATGGGGACGTAAACCGGGCGGTCCCGTGTATCGGTCTATACTCCGAGCACGTTAAAGAACCATAGGAATCTATTCGATAATAAGAGTAGGGAACGGTTCCCGGATTCCTATGTATTCTTCCCCTCTCTCTGGGGTGGCTCTAAAAAACCTACATACACTGTGTTGATGAGCCGTTAAACAACATTCAATTCAATTGTATGAACTATATACATACACACTGTGATATACACAGGTACATCGATGGTCTGATATTAGGACAATATAATGTTGTTGTTCTTCTTCTTTTATATATTTTGATTCTATAAATACGGTTTGATATCATATTGCAGTATATCAGCGTGTGTGCTGATAGGTGTTCTTGGGCCCGGAAATGTTACCGGGTCTCCCGGTCTTCACCGATCGTATTGACTGCGTGTGTTCTGTTTAAACAGAACGATAACGAGAACAAAATTGGTGTTAAACAAACAAATTAAAATAACATTTTTGACATTCATTCAAACTGCGGAGAGTGTCGACGTTTAAACGATACTTGGAATGTTTCGAACTTCAGTGAAGACAAAGTGTCCAATGTAGTATCTCAATGATTCTATTTGCATTAACAGCAAGTGGCGCGTTTGTTATCGATCATAAAAAACACAAAATGTGTGCGGTTATGTTGCAAATAATTTACGACCACCCATCTGATATTTTTATGCATTGATATATAAGATTTGCGTTTATATTGTTAATTATTGCCATTATAGGTACGTCTTTTTTAATAGAACAGTACTAAAGTTGCACAATATAGAATCTGACTTCTAGTATATCTGATAGTAAAATGCATTTATTGATTGAATTATTGATTTACTGAATTACTCATTGAATTATTGATTAATTGATTTATTGATTAATTGATTTATTGATTGATTATTTGACTAACTGACAACGTTTTTGCTTGCTGATTGATTAAATGATTATTCGATTGCTTGAATGATTGTTTGATTGAATGCTTGAATGCTTGACTTGAATGCTTCATTGCTTGCTTGACTGCTGGTCGGTCGGTTTATTTGGGTTTATTGGTTGGTTGGTTGGTTGGTTGGTTGGTTGGTTGGTTGGTTGGTTGGTTGGTTGGTTGGTTGGTTGGTTGGTTGGTTGGTTGGTTGGTTGGTTGGTTGGTTGGTTGGTTGGTTGGTTGGTTGGTTGGTTGGTTGGTTGGTTGGTTGGTTGGTTGGTTGGTTGGTTGGTTGGTTGGTTGGTTGGTTGGTTGGTTGGTTGGTTGGTTGGTTGGTTGGTTGGTTGGTTGGTTGGTTGGTTGGTTGGTTGGTTGGTTGGTTGGTTGGTTGGTTGGTTGGTTGGTTGGTTGGTTGGTTGGTTGGTTGGTTGTACTTTTACGTCTCGTTTTTAATAACACAGTGTTCATATTAAAATAGACACCTCGATTCTAATTCAAATCCGAATGACTGCATGTAGGGTGAGATTTCGTAGCTACATTATTGTTAATGAAATACTAGTAGTTTGGTTTGGACAACTAGACGACTCGCCGAGTTTGTGTTGTATAATTACTTATATTAATCAAGATGGTGCTTTTAGATTCGTATAACTTTGCAACAAACACCAGCCGTTGTCGAGTTGTCAACAAACACCAGCCGTGGTCGAGTTATCAAAAAACACCAGCCGTCGGGACTGGAGGCGATCTGGAAGAGTCATTGGTGTCTCTCCAAATACATATGTGTGCATCAGTTTCATATAAAATATAAACGTGCATTACATTAAGCCGCATATAAGTGTCGGTTTTATTATTGTTTGTGAAAATGTTTGATCTGGATAGCTCGACTTTAAACCAGTCTGTAGTCGTTGTAATTTTGAGATGAGGAGTCGAAAGCATGTACAACGGAAAACAGTGATTTTTTTTCTGACCATTGCAGTATAAATACAGGTAATGACAAACCAGACGATTGCTCCACGGAACACCTGTGTCGCCTGCCGTGTGCCAATTTCAGCTCTAACTAAAGCTTTATGAAAGGTACATAACTCTGCCAAAATGAAAGTCAGAGTTCTTGCACATGCTTAACGACATTCCTTGAGTTAATATGAAGATGTGTGTGAAGTTTCATGAACATAGGTCAAATATTTTTCAAGTTATGCCCAAGGTTAGGTTGCAGGTTAAAGTGTGACGGACGAACGACGACAACAGACGGCGGACAAAGTGATCTCTAAGTATCTGCCATGCTAGCTGGCGACACAACAATTATTAAACTTGGGTTATTTTACGTTTGCCTTAATTGTCTCATGGTAAGTATACGTTTAATGTCACACGGTTACTGTAATACAAGCAGTTAATAGAGTGACTAAGGATAGACTGACTCCATGTTAATAGAGTGACTAAGGATAGACTCACTCCGTGTTTGCATTACTTAATCAATTGTCGAGAGCGCAGATTTCTTTTGAAATTTTATAAAAATATAGGTTTATATTAAGTACATTTATTCCTAAGCAAATACTCACTGTATCCATATTAAACAGTGAATGTCGCGTTTTCCCCAATATTCGCATATTTCAAAGGGGTGTTAAACTTATAGCAAATAAAAGCGAAAGATACTCGACTTATTGGCGCCAAAACTGTTCACCGTTGTATAAAAATGATATTTTCTCGACTAAGGTTGATACATTCCGCCACTACTAAACACACAGAGAAATATTTACACTAACGTGTGAAGTATATAGCTGTTGATAAAACCTAATACAGGATTTATTCAAATCCCTGGATTTTGTGACGGGTCTCAAATCATCTGCGACTTCTTAGATAAGTATTTGGTGGACACGAAGCGCCTACGGAGGTATGCTATTCAACAATAGGAAGATGTCATTTATTTCAAAGAGTGGGAATATGACTGTATTTATGTATGTGTCGGTAGGTTGGTTGAATGGTGTTTTAGGTCATTTTCATCATATTTTAGGCTATAAATGACGCTCGGTATAAAATAAATTGTGATTGAGGCACTCCGCCCACTTATTCCTGGGTAGAACCAGTTCTGTATACCTCCCATCATCCGTAAGAATCACACTTTCTCATTTACCAGCCGAGCTCCGAGTGGGATTCGAACCAGCAGCGGTGAAAGGCGAGAAGGTTTCAAACGCAGTGTCTTTACCATCCTGGCCACGGAGACATTGTATGTATGCTCGCATGTATTTATGTTTGTATGTGGTTTAATATAACGACAGTGTCTAACTGTAGGATTGAGCCAATGCTTAACTTTATAGGACTGCCTCAGTGGAATACCACGTCGCACGCCTTAGCTAATTGGCATGATACCCCAACGGACACCGGGTTGACCAGCCCTAGCATTACATGTTGAACGTCTAGCAAGGGAGCTAGTCCGAGCTACTAGTACCATTGTGTAAAGTATTTGTTGTGACCCAGCCAGGGACCGAACCCACGACTTTCAACATGCAAGGAGGACGCTCTTACACTACGCCACCGCCAAGGTAAAGTATGAGGAGGACACTTTTAACAACCAAGACGGTGTCTATTTGTGGCAGTCAATGCTGAACTTTATAGTGCATCTTTGCTGGAATACCACGCCGTAGACACGTGGCATAATACGTCTACTAGTTATTTTATACCGACACCAGACCGACCAGTCCTAGCAATACCCTTAATACGTTGAACATCAAGCAAGGGAGCCTTTTTTTTCTTATTAAGTCATTTGTGTAACCCGCATGACCTGGCCAGGTATTGAACCAACGATCTCCCGCATAAGAGGCGGGCGCTCGGCCACTAAGCAACTACCGCATTTAATGCTATATCTTTAGTACAGTAGTTGTATCATAAAAATATACTTAAGGAAAAAAGAAAAGCTATTTTTTTAGGGTCAGTATTTATGAAGTGTTATTTTTCAAAAATCTTTTGTTAATTTACCAGTGATCGAAAATCGTCACCGATACCTCTACCATATTTCATTTTCAAATAAAGCATAAAATACAAAGTTTAACAAATGCGCGTGATGCACGGGTCGTGGCATATGTACTCGGGAACACATGCCATTTTCTGTCTAAATACTGCGTCCCGAAATAAAATTATAGTTTTTAGTTAAATGACTGATAAAGATATTTGATTATTAATACAGGTGCGTTTCCTTTTACCTTTAGTATACATTCTTCCAAACATAGCAACGAATATAACGAGAAACCAACCATAATAACAAAACTGAGGTGAAATAGATTCGAAAAAAAAATCGAAAAAAAAATCAATAAAAGCATATCTGCATTTCTATATCTTTGAAAATTCAAGCTGTATGTTTGGAAATATAAGAGGCCGCGCACGCACCACACTGGCTAATTATTAAAGACTTGTTTGGGCTGATAACAGTCAATTAAGTCCCGGATTTGATGAATGGACAGATATTTCCATTCATAGTGTTACTTTGTGAACAGGAAAATCTATGATCAGGACATCCTACACCGATCTAAATTGACACTATTTTGTCAAATGCAACAGTGAGCCCTTTTTACTGCCTTGTACAAATAGATGTTCTGAACGGTGAAAATTGATGACTGGAGTTTTCATGGCCCGATGCCCCCTTTCCTCATGTTTTTTGGACTAATGGATTAAAATGTCCTAATTAGAAGGCTCACGCGAATCACTCGTTAACCTTATCATTAAAAAAATGTAGATTCACAAAATTCACAATAATGCGAGCTTTTTTTCTAACAGGCGAGTTTTATAAATACGCATTTTAACATTTTACTGTTTTAGTCTTTCACGATATTTTGTTTTATATTTCTTTTTAGATTTTTAAGAAATGAAAACTAACACTGCGTTAAAGCACAAATATAGAGAATCTAACGAATATGCCTCTTCAGTATTATTGTAATTATCAATTTTATTCAACGCGTTTATTACGTTCAATACTAGATTGACAAGAATGTGAGATTCTCCAAACCTCCCACATAACATGTTTTTAAGGCTGTTCGATTTCTGTATTCCCGCAATTAACGGTTTCGGAAATCGACGAGGCACATCCGATTGCACTCTGATCTGAACGGAAAATACCGAGGGATGATCCGATTGCACACTGATCTGAACGGAAAATACCGAGGGATGATCCGATTGCACACTGATCTGAACGGAAAATACCAAGCGATGATTCGGTCGTCATGGCATGGTTTTATTATAAGCCCACACCTTAAGTTATGTGATAAACATATAAACATATCTCTACAAAAACGCAATGCCATATAAGCGATAAACGTATTTCTACAACAATGCAATGCCGTTTATATGATAAACATAATTCTACAACAACACAATGTCATATATGTGTTAAACATACTTCTACAATAACCCAGTGTCATGCTTGTGATATACATAGTTCTTTAATAATACAATGTCATCTAAATTGGATAAACATAAGTCTACAACAACACAATGTAATATATGGAAAAAACATAATTCTACGACAACACAATATCATATAATGTGATATACATAATTCTACAACAATACATATAAATGGGATAAACATAGTTCTACTACAATACAGTGTCATATATATGTGATAAACATAATTCTACAACACAATGTTAATTATGGGATAAAGATAATTCTACAATAACACAATGTCATATATGGGATAAACATAGTTCTACAAGTTGAGGTTGTTTTTGTTTTGAAACAAAAACCAGATGTCTGACTGGTTTTGCACATTGTAGGAACATAATAATTCCAATCCAACATTGGGTTTAGGAAGAGTAGCAGTGACAACAAATGTAAAGTTAAAATGGCAAAGGCCCATAACTCTGTCACAAATTATTGAACTGAAACGCACAAGGGATATGCAGAATTAGACATCATACCGATGCTTCCTACCAAGTTTTATCAAAATCCAACAAGCGGTTTAGGAGGAGCTGCATCAACAACAAATTTAAACTTGAAATGTCAAAGGGCCATAACTCTATCAAAATTCATCCAACCGGAACACAAACGTGATATGCACCACTAGGCATCATACCCATGCTTCCTACCAAGTCTCGTCGAAATCCAACATGCAGTTCAGGATGGGTAGTGGCGACAACAAATTCAAAGTAAAAATTTCTAAGGACCATAACTCCATCAAAAACCATCGAACTGGAACATAAACGCGATATGCACAACTAGGCATCCTGCCGATGCTTCCTGCCAACTTCTGTCAAAATCCAACAACCGGTTTAGGCGGAGCAGCGGCGATAACGAATTTAAAGGGAAACTCCGTCAAAATCACCGAACTGGAACACAAACGCGATATGCACAACTAGACATTATACAGATGCTTCCTGTAAATTTTCGGCGAAATCCAACAAGCGGTTTAGGAGGAGTAGGGGCGACAACAAATGTATAGAAAACGTCAAAGGGCCATAACTCCGTCAGAAATTATCGAACTGGAACACAAACACGACATACACAACTAGACATTTACCGATGCTTCCTGTAAATTTTCGGCGAAATCCAGCAAGCGGTTCAGAAGGAGTAGCGGCGACAACGTTTGTGACAGACGGACAAATAGACAGACCGACAGACGTAGCAAAAGCAATATGTCTCCCCACAAAACAACAGAATGTCATATATGGGATAATCATAGTTCTGCAACAACACAATGTCATATATGGGATAATCATAGTTCTGCAACAACACAATGTCATATATGTGATAATCATAGTTCTGCAACAACACAATGTCATATATGGGATACAATTCTACAATAACACAATATCATATATGTGATAAACATAATTCTACAATAACACAATATCATATACGTGATAAACATAATTCTACAATAACACAGTGTCATATATGTGATAAACATAATTCTACAACAACACAGTGTCATATACGTGATATATATAATTCTACAATATCACAATGTATTATACGTGATAAACATAATTCTACATTAACACAATATCATATATGTGATAAACATAATTCTACAACAACACAGTGTCATATATGTGATAAACATAATTCTACAATAACACAATGTATTATACGTGATAAACATAATTCTACAATAACACAATATCATATATGTGATAAACATAATTATACAACAACACAATGTCATATACGTGATAAACATAATTCTACAATAACACAATATCATTATTATACGTGATAAACATAATTCTACAATAAAACAATATCATATATGTGATAAACATAATTCTACAATAACACAATATCATATATGTGATAAACATAATTCTACAATAACACAATGTATTATACGTGATAAACATAATTCTACAATAACACAATATCATATATGTGATAAACATAATTCTACAATAACACAATCATATATGTGATAAACATAATTCTACAATAACACAATATCATATATGTGATAAACATAATTATACAACAACACTCAATATCATATATGTGATAAACATAATTCTACAACAACACAATATAATATATGTGATAAACATAATTCTACAATAACACAGTGTCATATATGTGATAAACATAATTCTACAATAACACAATGTATTATACGTGATAAACATAATTCTACAATAACACAATATCATATATGTGATAAACATAATTATACAACAACACAATGTCATATACGTGATAAACATAATTCTACAATAACACAATATCATTATTATACGTGATAAACATAATTCTACAATAAAACAATATCATATATGTGATAAACATAATTCTACAATAACACAATGTATTATACGTGATAAACATAATTCTACAATAACACAATATCATATATGTGATAAACATAATTCTACAATAACACAATCATATATGTGATAAACATAATTCTACAATAACACAATATCATATATGTGATAAACATAATTCTACAACAACACAATATCATATATGTGATAAACATAATTCTACAACAACACAATATAATATATGTGATAAACATAATTCTACAATAACGCAATATCATATATGTGATAATCATAATTCTACAATAACACAATATCATATATGTGATAAACATAATTCTACAATAACACAATATCATATACGTGATAAACATAATTCTACAATAACATCATGTATTATACGTGATAAACATAATTCTACAATAACACAATATCATATATGTGATATATATAATTCTACAATAACACAATGTATTATACGTGATAAACATAATTCTACAATAACACAGTGTTATATATGTGATAAACATAATTCTACAACAACACAGTGTCATATACGTGATATATATAATTCTACAATAACACAATGTATTATACGTGATAAACATAATTCTACATTAACACAATATCATATATGTGATAAACATAATTCTACAACAACACAGTGTCATATATGTGATAAACATAATTCTACAATAACACAATGTATTATACGTGATAAACATAATTCTACAATAACACAATATCATATATGTGATAAACATAATTATACAACAACACAATGTCATATACGTGATAAACATAATTCTACAATAACACAATATCATTATTATACGTGATAAACATAATTCTACAATAACACAATATCATATATGTGATAAACATAATTCTACAATAACACAATCATATATGTGATAAACATAATTCTACAATAACACAATATCATATATGTGATAAACATAATTCTACAACAACACAATATCATATATGTGATAAACATAATTCTACAACAACACAATATAATATATGTGATAAACATAATTCTACTATAACACAATATCATATATGTGATAAACATAATTATACAACAACACAGTATCATATATGTGATAAACATAATTCTACAACAACACAGTGTCATATATGTGATAAACATAATTCTACAACAACACAAAATCACATATGTGATAAACATAATTCTACAATAACACAATATCATATATGTGATAAACATAATTCTACAACAACGCAATATCATATATGTGATAAACATAATTCTACAATAACGCAATATCATATATGTGATAAACA
This sequence comes from Cyrtodaria siliqua, assembly GCA_037043455.1. Classification (NCBI taxonomy): domain Eukaryota; kingdom Metazoa; phylum Mollusca; class Bivalvia; order Adapedonta; family Hiatellidae; genus Cyrtodaria; species Cyrtodaria siliqua. The sequence continues at coordinate 36,861 of JAWPHD010004596.1, read as the reverse complement.
TAATTCTACTATAACACAATATCATATATGTGATAAACAGAATTCTACAACAACACAGTATCATATATGTGATAAACATAATTCTACAACAACACAGTGTCATATATGTGATAAACATAATTCTACAACAACACAAAATCATATATGTGATAAACATAATTCTACAATAACACAATATCATATATGTGATAAACATAATTCTACAACCACACAATATCATATATGTGATAAAAATAATTTTACAACAACACAGTGTCATATATGTGATAAACATAATTCTACAATAACACAATGTATTATACGTGATAAACATAATTCTACAATAACACGATATCATGTATGTGATAAAAATAATTCTACAACAACACCATATCATATACGTGATAAACATAATTCTACAATAACACAATATCATATATGTGATAAACATAATTCTACAATAACACAATATCATATACGTGATAACACAGTGTCATATAATTCTACAACAATACAGTGTCATATATGTGATATACATAGTTCTACAATAACGCAATGACCTATATGGGATATACATAATTCTACAACAACACAGTGTCACATGTGCGACATACATAATTCTACAACTACACAGTGTCATATATTTGTTATGCATAGTTCTACAACAACACAATGTCATATATATGGGATACACATAATTATTCTTCAACAACACAATGTCATATATGTGATACACATAGTTCTGCAACAACACAATGTCACATATGGGATAAACATAATTCTGCAACAACACTATGTCATATATGGGATAAACAATATTCTGCAATAACACAATGTCATATATGGGATAAACAATATTCTGCAATAACACAATGTCATATATGGGATAAACAATATGCTGCAATAACACTATGTCATATATGGGATAAACAATATTCTGCAATAACACAATGTCATATATGGGATAAACAATATTCTGCAATAACACAATGTCATATATGGGATAAACAATATTCTGCAATAACACAATGTCAGATAAGTGCATTGTACATTATATGGTACTGTGGGGACAGGCGGGTCACACAATAGTATAAATTCAAGATCTTTCAACATTTACTAGTATATCGTTTTACACAAATTAACATTTAAATGTCAACCAGTATTATTTCAGATAGTTTTCTACGTAACAAATAGTATTGCATGGTGTTGAAGGCTTTAACTTCCATTACGTGGTCCCGCCTTAATTCCATTAAACGATGGGAAAGCTTACATTAACAGGATTTTATAACGGATATGTTGTCAACAAAACACGTTCACAAATATTGTTTACTAAAAGAATGAGATAACCTGCTTAAATTATCAATTAAATGTTTTATTTGTACAATGTGCAAACGTTTTAAGCCGAAATTAAGGTTTTATTTCATACCCTAGCCAACCCCGTGGGTATGAAAGTTAATACTCGGACCACATATTGTGAATGTTTTTGGACCGAGAAGTCACAACAGAAAATATAAAATTATATAGTCGGATCTCACAAATTTCTAACAAATACTGCATGATGTTGAGGTCTATAGCCAAGTTTATTGACCGGGCTTGCCCTGTCCACAAACATGCGTATGACCCGGAACCCCGTACAGTATTGTTTACATTATATCGAATCGAAGTTTGGTTTCACAAACTGACACATTAGGATCTTTAATGTTTATGTGAAGAGGGACTAAATGTATCTTGTGAATGTATTAATCAATCCTTTATATTATGTGTACATGATACACTTGTTTAAATGTTTGCACGTACCTATTAAGAACGCTTGTATACAAATTAGCACAATCTGCATCTTACTATATATTTCTACACTTTCGGTTGGTTGAATCTGTTTTACGTCTCTTAAGCATACTTTTAGACTATGTATGACGGTCGCTTTGTTCGGGATGGAGGTAGACAACCCACTATACCTCCCGCCATTCGTAAGAATTGATACTTTGTCACTTACAAGACGAACTCCCAGTGGGATTCGAACCCGCAGCGGTGAGAGATGAGAATATTTCAAACTCGGTGTCTTAACCATCCTGCCCACGAAGGCATGCTTTACCATCCTGCCCACGGAGGTATGCTTTACCATCCCGGTCACGGAGGCATGCTTTACAATCCTGGTCACGGAGGCATGCTTTACCATCCCGGTCACGGAGACATGCTTTACAATCCTGGCCACGGAGGCATGCTTTACAATCCTGGTCACGGATGCATGTTTTCCATCCTGACCACGGAGGTATGCTTTACCATCCTGACCACGGAGGAAAGCTTTACAATCCTGGTCACGGAGGCATGCTTTACCATCCTGCCCACGAAGGCATGCTTTACCATCCTGCCCACGGAGGTATGCTTTACCATCCTGGTCACGGAGGCATGCTTTACCATCCTGGTCACGGATGCATGCTTTACCATCCCGGTTACGGAGGCATGCTTTACAATCCTGGCCACGGAGGCATGTTTTCCATCCTGCCCACGAAGGCATGCTTTACCATCCTGCCCACGGAGGTATGCTTTACCATCCTGACCACGGAGGTATGCTTTACCATCCTGGTCACGGAGGCATGCTTTACCATCCTGCCCACGAAGTCATGCTTTACCATCCTGCCCACGGAGGCATGCTTTACCATCCTGGTCACGGAGGCATGCTTTACCATCCTGACCACGGAGGTATGCTTTACCATCCCGGTCACGGAGGCATGCTTTACCATCCCGGTCACGGAGGCATGCTTTACCATCCTGGTCTCGGAGGCATGCTTTACCATCCTGGTCTCGGAGGCATGCTTTACCATCCTGCCCACGGAGGTATGCTTTACCATCCTGGTCACGAAGGCATGCTTTACCATCCTGGTCACGGAGGCATGCTTTACAATCCTGGCCACGGAGGCATGTTTTCCATCCTGACCACGGAGGTATGCTTTACCATCCTGCCCACGAAGGCATGCTTTACCATCCTGCCCACGGAGGTATACTTTACCATCCCGGTCACGGATGCATGCTTTACAATCCTGGTCACGGAGGCATGCTTTACCATCCCGACCACGGAGGCATGCTTTACCATCCCGGTCACAGAGACATGCTTTACCATCCTGGTCTCGGAGGCATGCTTTACCATCCTGGTCTCGGAGGCATGCTTTACAATCCTGACCACGGAGGCATGCTTTACCATCCCGGTCACGGAGGCATGCTTTACCATCCCGGTCACGGAGGCATGCTTTACCATCCTGGTCTCGGAAGCATGCTTTACAATCCTGACCACGGAGGCATGCTTTACAATCCTGACCACGGAGGCCTGTTTTACCATCCTGGTCTCGGAGGCATGCTTTACCATCCTGGCCACAGAGGCATTTTAACAATTAGAAAATGAGGTATACAATTAGTAATTGTTTAAATATTTCGAAACAAATTGTTTTTGCATATTACTAATTTTTGATTATTTTGTACTGCGTCAATAATAGATAATTGCCCATGATGATAAAGCCCGAGAGAATACTACATGGCAAACACTAATATATTTAAACCTATGGCAGAATAGAAAACAAACATGAAAAGATGTTTTACACTTTTATAATATGCAAACAGGTTTAAATAATTAGATGATACTCGGTTAGCATCACATAATCCCGTGTTCGCCTGTTCTATCTAAGCCGGGATTAATTTTGGGCTCCACATATAAACGAGCAATTATTCAATCATTATTAATTATAAGAAGAGTATAATTGCATATTACTAACGGTGATTATATTGCTCCCAATATTATATGTATACATATGATAAAATAAGTTTGTTTGTTTGAATGGTGATTTACGCCATTTTTAGCACATTTTAGGCCATATATAACGGTCGATTTGTTTGTGGCAGGGGCAGGCCACTGCATTTTTCCTGGGTGAACCAGTACTGCATACTCGCCACCATCATCCGTAAGAAAACGACACGGTAAAATAAGAAGAAATAGAGATTATTTAACTGCAGGGATGGATTATAGGGAAATCCTTCACGAGATGGTAGGCGTTATCGGCGGATAAGGTCGACGTCAGCAACACTTTATTGCCGTCATGACTCAACAGTTAGTTTTACTTGTGTTTGGAGTTAGTTATTAATATTTATCGAGTATGAATATTATTTCACTGAGAAATCCAAATATTTCACGAACAGAAATATAATAAAAAATGAAAACTCATCATTTTATGCAAGTAGGTTTAGAGTCAAAATGATACTGGATTAATAAATGCAGATGATGATTGTAATGCTTCATAAAAAAATGCCGTGTGTCCCTTTAAACATCTGTCCCACGTTATCATTTGCTTCTGATGAGACTTAGTACCGAGTTCTCCATAGAAAATCAATGCACGACAAACTACGCACCCCTCTTTGTTGATATGCTACGGTTGACAAATGACCTCACAAATTACTCACACGCACAAACACACACTTTTGATGTTTTATAAATACTTCAAGATTGTTATGTGTCCCTTTAAAGCACTAGTTGTTTGTACCCGTACCAACGTATAAAGAAGACCCGGATCAAGAAAGTAAATAACTGTTGATATATGTTAATTCTTTGGTAAGAATGTTCTTTACACAATTTGCAATAGGGTTTTGTCTGAACGGTGTTTTATGTCGTTTTTATCACATTTTAGACCATACAGCAGCAGCAGCAATAGCAGGAGCAGCAGCAAAAGCAGCAGCAGCAGCAGTAGCAGCAGCATCAGCAGCAGCAGTAGTAGTAGTAGTAGTAGTAGTAGCAATAGTAGTAGTAGTAGTAGTAATAGTAGCAGCAGCAGTAGTAGTAGTTTTAGCAGCAGCATTTCAGCAGCAGCAGTAGCAGTATATATATAGAGGATCTTACATGAGTGCTCATTCATTATTGAATTTATTAAACGAGTTGGCAAACTGATATAATGCGAGACTCTTTATCATATAACTTATAACGTCACATTACGTCAGAAAGCGTACATTAACGTGACGTCCATGACGTCATTAACGTTATGTTATACCACTGGTGGAATATCGAAAATATTGAATGGTGTTATTACACTCCCACACCGCATGTTATGTGATAAATATATATGTATATATAGTACTAGTAACAGTAATTTAAAATGCATTGTTTTTTATTACTTTTGTTACTTGCATTGTTTGTGGTAGTGTCAGACCGCCTCATTTTTGGTACTGTACACCTCCCGCTATCCGTAAGAATCGACATTTTCCAACTTACAGGTAAACTGGTGCCGCGTTTTACCTCTTCGAATGCCTCTTTAATTCCGTTACGCCATCGGTGATTGTAATAATTATATAAGTTCTTACCTTGCAATAAATTGCTTCAGAAAACAACATTAAATGTATGCAAACTCAGTCATAAAATCATTACAGCGACTCTATTCCGATGTTACTGAATTAAACACCAATTTCGCAGTCTGTATACCCAATGTTAATAGTTTTAGGGGGCTCAATGGGATTTGTTAAACCTGCAAACAATGAGAGAATCATGACGTCGCAATTAAGTACAGGGATTATACAATTTCCAAATGGATTTTAAACAAGCTTCGCCGGATATTCGACAAAACGCTGATCAATGAGATGAGGCCAAATATTCCGCATATTAGATTTAAAGTGTTCATTAAATTTTACAGTACGTGACTTTTTAGGAATACGTTTGCATGTTTATAGACAGGTAATCATAAAATTAAGACGAACACAATTCTAAGTATATCGTGGGGTTTCTTTTAAATACAGCTATATAAATCTGTTTTTTGTTGTCTGTTTTGTCTTCACTCTTACTGATATATTTAATAAGGAGTACTTTAAGGGTAGTAAGTCGGGGTTTTCGTTAAAAATAATCCCTAATTATTGTTATTATTTTTAGTGGTGGGTAGCGGTAGCAGTGGCGGCGGTGGTGGTGGCGGTGGTGATGGCGGAGGCAGCGGAAGCAGCAGTAACAGTAACAGTAACAGTAAATCAGCACTAGCACCACCAACAGCAGCAGCCGCAGCAGCAGCAGCAGCAGCAGCCGCAGCAGCAGCAGCAGCAGCAGTAGCAGCAGTAGCAGTAGTAGTAGTAGTAGTAGTAGTAGTAGTTGTTGTTGTAGTAATAGTAGTAGTAGTAGCAGCAGCAGTAGTAGTAGTTTTAGAAGCAGCATTTCAGCAGCAGCAGTAGCAGTATATATATAGTACCAGTAACAGTAATATAAAATGCATGTACTTTTGTTACTTGCATTTTCTTAAAATGTGGTTGATAGGAAATTAACATTGATAACTACTTTAAAAGACGTGTATTTTGTTTAGCAAATCTTTCTCTAATTATGTACCTGCGAAACGAAATCATTCTCACATCTCAAACTAACAACGTGTGTTCAGTTGTACAAGCCGATTTCCAAATGGCCAGATGGTAGCGTTATGATACTATGTCAAGCGAGAATGAACGAAATGAAGGGAAGAACCACTGCAACTAATTGTATTGTAGTATTATTATATAACGTGAAAACCACTGACTCTTAACATAAGGCCTCCGTGGCCGGGATAGTAAAGACGCTGAGTCTAACACGTTCTCACTTCTCACCGCTGCCGGTTCAAATCACACTGGTAGCTCGACTTTTCCAGTGAAAATAATTCGACCCTTACGGATGGTGGGAGTTATACAGTACTGGCTCTACCCAGGTAAAATGGAGTGCTCTGCCTCTATCACAAACAAATCGACCGTCATATATAGCCTAACATGTGCTAAAATGACGTAAACTCATCAAACTATCACAAACAAATCGACCGTCATATATAGCCTAACATGTGCCAAAATGACGTAAACACATCAAACAAAGAAACAGACTCTTAACATGAGTGTATTTCATTTTTCTTCAGTCTGAACCGGAGATGTACAAAACGTACAAAACCACAAGATCTCAATATGTCGAACCCCGAACCCCGAGCCAACTTCACACACATTCTGAACCAATTACTTTTTGTCGAACGAAATAAAATTTAGTTAAGTTAACATGTACCTTTCCCTAGGTTTAAAAATACTAATAAAACTAAAAAGTAAAATTCTGATAACTGTAAGTTGCAAGTGCTATGTTTTTCTGTTGTTTTTTTTAAATATTGTTTTCAAAAACAAATAATCATGCTCTATGCGCATTATAAACCCACCTTATATTTAATTAAAATACTTTGAAGTCGTTAATGACGTGATTTGTGTCAGCTATTAAACTCACCCGTTATCATTCGTATATCAAATGTATATTTTATTGATATGTTTTATTATGATATTCCCCTTTGAACATGTTTTGTTTAATATTTATTACGATAATCAAACCGTTCCAACTCGTTTATTCTGTCCAAAGACCCACCCTTTATTGTAGCATGCCTAATTGGGTGAAAGTGAGATGTACATGATAGCACCGGATTTACTTTAAAGCCACACATGGGGCTCGATGACCCCAAAGGACCAGTAAGTAATAACACTAACGATCTATAGTCGGGCAAATTTCCCCGCGGAACTCGTATTTCAAGACAAAGGCAGCCATTACATAAACCTAAATCTATAATGAAGGCAGTGAACCAAGTATGAAATTGGTAAGTGAGATACTTAATGGCATGGACACCATTCTGATCTACACATATGTATACAAATATAATACTAAGCTCGAGGTAACCATAACACACCGGGCCATATGGGCCTTTGAAGGCACTAACCCGCCAAATAACGGCAAAATTACACTAAACAACATATTATCCAAACTCTATTCAGTTGTTCAGGTCATATTATAATGTATATGTGCCGATTAAAAGTATAAATTTATTAACGGGTTCTAAAATACCCGAGACTGAATATGCGTAAAATGAATTATGAGTTGGTAACTCTTAATTCGACGCTCCAGTTTTGGGTCCATGACTGGTTCAAGCCGTTTTATTGTGCCTATAGAGTTTGGAATATGTAAGCTATATTACATGTATATAACTCGTCGTCAGTAGGTTTAGAAATGGTGTATATATTTTGTAAAATTTGGCTGTTGTTGGCGAGATAGCTACTTTCATTGACACTGTTAAGTCGCATGCAATTGCCCATTATGTGGTCCGAGTATTAACTTTTATACCCCATCCAACCCCTTCTCCAAGAAGCGAAAATGGGGATGGCTGGGGTATGAAATAAAACCTTAATTTCATCTTAAAAAGTTTACATATGTAATAGGTAATTTTAAACAGGTTATCGCATATTTTCAGTAAAAAACGTTTCTAAACATGTTTTATTGTCGAAATATCCATCGCAAAATCCTGATCCATCGCTTAATGGAATTAAGGCGGGACCACGTAATGCGACTGAATGCAATACATGGTTTACGTAATAATATACTGATGATCAAACCTGAATATCAAACCGTGTCATCAAGCATGCATTACTGACGACAACATTCAGAATATATTTTCTTTTTATCTATATATGCATGATATGTATAATACAGATATAAATACGATTTAAAATGAGTACATAAAAATACTTAATTCGGCACATAAAATCAATTACGATGAGTTAAATGTACTGTATAGCGGGTACATAATGTTTTAGAATACATTCTAAAAATGTTCCGGTTCATGATAAAACTGTCATATCAAACAACATATGGTATAAGCACCTTTTTGTTCAGGTTTAAATTTGAATTCTTTAAATATTTTGAATGAGCTCGGATGTAAAATTCTTGCCTTAGTGTGTAAACTATGATAGCACATATATATGTTTAAAATAAATTTCTTTGCAAATAATTGTTTTATTTAAGCTCATTCATTATGTTTGATTTCCGTAGAATAGAATATTTACCTGTGTGTCAGTTTTAATTCTGATCCCTAGACCCCGATTAAAGTTGAAGACTAAAGTTCAAGATTGATATCATATACGCCCTTTAACAAGTATTTAACAACGCGTATGGTTAGGTAAAACTACTTTAAATTTAGGCTCGGGCTATCATTAAATTGTTATTGTTCTGAAATAGTATGTATATTGTGATCTTATAGATTCATATTATGGACATTTAATCAGAAAACGAATTGCTTCCTTGGCTTCAACTCTATCACAAAACGCTGTCTCTATATACAATAGTAGATTTGATTTGATTTGAATGTTGCTTAACGGCTCATCAACACAGTATAGGTTATTTAGAGCCGCCCCAGAGAGAGGGGAAAAATACATAGAAATCCTACTCTTATTATCGAATAGATTCCTATGGTTCTTTAACGTGCTCGGATAACGCATTTAAACTATAGGAAAAGGTATTGTTCATTACTATACTTTTCAGGCACATAGATACTAAACCAGTGCGACTTTTCAAGTCAAAAAAATAAATGACAAAAAGTGAAGGGAAATAATAGAAAAAGACTATGCGTAGCAAACTATTTTAGAGTTTAGCATGCCAGAAGGAATATACTTGTAATAAGAACAATTAGGCTAAATTAATACAAGTCAACAAGAAATTACACTACAACACAACTGTAGATACGTGCATTACGAAAAGTGGTTATTTTATTGCTCAGAAAATGCAATACACGCCATTTATTAGGGTTATTCTAAGGGTGTTTGAAGAAAGTGTCTGTTTTTATTTCTCACAATAATGGGAAAGCCCTCTATATAATTGGCGATGAACATAATCACGTGCAGATCTTTCCTACATCATGAATTAGGGAAAACCATTGATGAATACACGCATACAAAAACGTAGTGTTTTTACACCGAACATTGTTTTGAAGAATAAACATTTTTTTCAATAATGGTTTGGTATTGTTATGAATATAATGTGTGATCAAAGTGCGTGTTATACATTAACTATATGACTATACTGTAGGGCACGTTTAATGTAAGCTATTAAAGGGACACACGGCAAATATTGGGTTTGTGAAAAACTCGTGTCTTCCCGTTAGCTTTTCTACTTATCACGCATGTGTTCAATCATGAATGTTAATTGTAAGACTAATTGTAAGAATAGTATCAAGCTAATTGCTTTGCAGGTTTACCACCACCAATTACATGTAAACCTCCGAGGTGTAGTCGAATGTAGTTCCTATAATAAAAAGTAATCCCTCCTTTTTCGATGGAAATGGGCATTATAAGTAGGGGAAAACTGCCCATTTCTATTCGATTTTGTGGTTATATGTATAAGAAGCGTATTAATAGGTTTTACTGGATCACTGATGAACATTTTCGAAATTTCGACTCTATGCTTACACTTTGTGAGCAATGAAAACAGTCGATCAATAAAAACAGCTGTACCCTTGACCTGTTTAGTAAACAAACAAGAACTTTCTTACATGTCTTGTGACCCCACGTTTTCTGGTGATTTTTCAAGTGGAAAAATAGTTTTCTATATGAACATTACACTGCTGCATTATCCATACTTGAGTTGAATTTGCAGCAAATCATTAATATGTGACACTTTAACATTGGTGTCTATGGGGAAAACAATTGGTGCTTTCATACCTTGCATATTACTAACTGTTGATAATAGTGCATCAATAATATACTTAAACTTATTTTAGAGTAAGAAGAACAAAATGAAAACTCAACAGTTTATTTAATTATATACAAGCAGGTTTAATGTCAAAATGATACTGGATTAATAAACCGAGACGCATGTTGTAATGCAGAAAACCTTCGAGATTGTCATGTGCCCCTTTAATGCTGTGAAACATCGTTTAGTATAACAAATTATCGAGAGTTATTTAGTGCTCGGCAACTGATTTTAGATATGTCAAGGGTCGAATTCATAAAAACTAATCATTTCAACGCAGCAGAAGTCGTTTGATTATATATTAAATGACCCATTGCCGTACAGATACGTTAAACAAATGGTCTGCCAAAATGTGCAGTATCACTTGAAATCATAATAATCAATCATAATGTTTTTGAGTTTGTTTTTTGAAAACACTATACTATTTTATTAATTAGTGTGAGTTAATTACGTTGTACATTCCTAAATACGTTAATACTTTTGAAACATACATATAGTTTCTCCCGAATATGTTCATGACAAAATATCATACAATAACGCATATTTACCATTTCTTTAAAGGGACACACGGCAATCTTGATTTGTTCAAAAAATTCGCGGCGTCCCGTTAGTTTATCTTCATAACTTGCATACTTGCTATCATTAAAATTAATTATTAGAATAGTATAAAGCGGATTGTTTTTACATATTACTAACTGCTGATTATATTGTACCAATAATATATTTAAACCATGGTAGAACAATAAGAAGGAAAAACCCTCTAAATCTGATATAATTATATGCAAACAGATGTTAAGTCAAAATAATACTGGATTAATAAATCAGACGCAAATTGTACACACTATTTGATGAACACTTCAAGTTTGCCATGTGTCCCTTTAACGCGCATGTGTATTAAGACTCCTAAAATTGAAAATAATAATCGTTTTGCAAAACAGCCATAACAGTTAAATGCTGAAGAACAGACGTACGAGTAACGTGCACGTAACGTCTAACTGGCAATGCGGTAGGCAATAAAAAACAGAATCAATTACTAAACGAAATAATTGCAGATAAAATGTTCATAATATTCCTTAACGATGCATTTTGATAAAAACAAGATCTGGATTAGGGGCAATCCGTTCAGGGCATATGGGATCTTATATTGGATACAATTCTTCAAATTGAAATCTCCTGATAAATCGGTCAGACATTGTACTTAAACGTACCTCCAAATCTGAATAATGCGGAAATTATCTTGGAATTTCTGTTATCCAGATCGAAATATCCTTGCACTTTCCCGGCATGCTGTTTAGATAACCTCTGAATGTTCATTATTTGCCACAAGTGTCAATTTAATGACTTAATGTCATTTTACCTTTCTGAACCCCAAGAAACGTCAGATGAAGCATTCCATCCCTCCCTCAGATGTCTCAAAATAAGTCTGCTTACAACTAGTATTCAAGGTAAATTTGCAGTATATTGCATTAAACAAGTTGGTTTGTTTTGTATGTTTGTTTGAATGGTGGTTTACGTCATTTATATCACAATTTAGTCCATTTATGACGGTCGGCTTTTTTTGTGGGAGAGGTAGATCACCCTATTTTCCTGGGTAGATCCAATACTGTATACCTCCCGCAATCCGTAAGCATCTTTAACGAATTTTAAAACCATGTGCTTTTTTTTCTAATGTTTGCCAATTAATAAACCTCTACTAACTTTCACTGTTGTTCCATTTTATATAGTAATATGGGATGCGAAGGAATTTTTTTAAGTCAGCAGGATGCTATATATGATAGTTCACCTTCAGGTACATCACAATAATAAATGTGTGCGACCAGAACATGTTTCAAACCTGGAACCCTCACCGTATCATTCGAACGTTCAGCGGACTGAACTAATCGCATAGACAGCATTGCGTTATTCTATTAGGTAACCCTGAACCACGACCCAAGACCCTCTACTCCCGATAAAATGGTATGGCCCAAAATTTAAATAAAAACCATATGCAACTGGGTCATGGGTCCAACCCGGAACCCTAAATCTACCGTTCCGCTGTTTTATACTAACAGACCAGACACTGCTTCCTAGCCTATCAATTAGGTATATGCAAACAGTGCCATAAGTACACGCTTACCGAAACTCGTTGACACATTTTCAAAACCATATACATATGTATATATTTATCTTTTTATCAACAATATGTTCTACTCCTACCTCGTTGTTCGTACTGAGGTTGATAATCTCGTCTGGATCCAGTTCTTCTAAATTGTCGTCGGTATCGTCGGTAAGATAATTTGAGCGCGAATTTCTGATTCGACGTTCATTTTTGTCATAATCCGTGTCCTGAATACCACTTTGATGGTTCCTGGACCGCCGTCGTGATGCGGCGATCGCCGACAATGAGGACAGGGCGTATGCAAAAATCATCCATTTAATACCTATTTTTGTCAGTGTCTTCATGTTTTTGTATGTGTGAAAAACTAAAACTAAAGCTTATTTCACGTATCACGCTTAACTGTCAGTTGCACCCACATACACCGTATCTTGGAGTAATTAACGTAGAATACATTTTGAACATCCGTATTAACAAATACAAGCAGTGAGAAAAAAGTGTGTTAACTTCTAATTCCCGTTTTGAGTTTGTCATATTAAGCATTTACTCGCCATCACTCACAGTACGAACTATTTACACTGTTCATAAATCCACAAAAATAAATAAACATAATTCCATCAACTGAAGATTTATTAATTTTCATAGATAACAAAATAATCAAATTCTTGTTTTTACACCTCGTCTATATACCTTATCCGTCAAAGATGAAAAACCGCAAAGGTTAACTCCGACTGTGCTAAAAGACACACAGCAGCTTCATTTCCCACTGCTAGACATGCTATGATATTTATTATCTTATTACCAAAACAATTCATACACATTTCAATAACCACATCTCTCTGATAAAATTTTGACTTTTAAACCGCCGAGCACACAAACAGCTACTGCTCAAGTTGTTCAATACAGTAGAAATGTGAAATGTTTGACACCCTTAACATAATTGTAAGCCCTTTGTCACTTAAATACGAGTTTATTTGTATTGTGGTTTCGCACAGTAGGCTCGTAACGTTACTAGTATTGAAGTAAATATGTTTTTGTTAAACCGCGTTCTCGCGTGCTTGCGAGAATAAATAGAACAGTACCTCGTTTTAATTGAATGAATCACACTATTATATAATTAAACGCTTGTTATTAATTGCAATTTCATGAATGCCAATTCATTAAAATTAAACACATTCAAGCGTATGAAAAGTCACACAAGAACGGTATAAATAGCAAACATAGTATTTTTTAGAAGATCATCTATCAAACCTTTAAGCATGTTTAACGAAACACGGAACCGTATTTAATGCACCCGATATCCGAACATATACAACTAAATAGATATCAATATCAGAATAAATTGGATTGACGTTTTCACGATGAGAAATATACCTATGACACACTTCGCAACAAAATAAAACATGTATGGCTTTAAGTTATGATCACAAATTAAAACCTGTGGCTGCAAGGTATTTTTCTCACAAAATAAGACACCTGTTAAAACCTAGTAACTATATTACTTTTCTATAACGGGGACATTACGTACGGAAACACTTGTTTATTAACAGTATGCTACTTTCTATATGGAATAATACACGTATTACGCCTATACAAACTACGTCAAGAGCTTCCTTAATAATCTCAGAAATGACAACCAGACGTTCACAGAGTTTGCAAAGTACAGTTAAGCGCCACAAAGTACCAACAACCAGACGCCAACGAGTATGCTACGTACAGAAACGCGCCACATAATACCAACAACCAGACGTTCACCGAGTTGTTACATACAGACAAACGCAACAAAGTAACAACAACCAGAGGTTCAGAGAATATGCTACGCACAAACAGTTTGCTTCGTACAGACACACTTCACAAAGAAACAACTGCTAGCCGTTCACAGAGTTACTTCGTACAGAAATGCGCCACATAGTAACAACAGCCAGACGTTCACTGACTTTGCGACGTACAAACACACCCCACAAAGTAATAACAGCCAGACGTTCACTGACTTTGCGACGTACAGACACACCCCACAAAGTAATAACAGCCAGACGTTCACTGAATTTGCTACGTATAGACATGCGCGACAAAGTAACAACAACCAAACATTCACAGAGTGTTAGCTACGTACAGACATGCGCCACAAAGTAACAACAACCACACGTTCACTGACTTTGCTACGTACAGACACACGCCAAGACGTAACAACAAACTGACGTTTTCAGGGTTATGTACAGATTGATTGAATGTTGTTTAAAGGCTCATCAACACAGTATAGGATATTTAGAGCCGCCCCAGAGAGAGCGGAAGGATACATAGGAATCCGGTAACCTGCCTTACTCTTATTATCTAATAGATTCCTATGGTTCTTTAACGTGCTCGGAGGATAGACCGATTCACGGGACCGCCCGGTTTACGTCCCCATCCGATGGACGATGCTAAGGGAAAGTGTCTTGCCCAAGAACACACCTACGGAACTTCATTCACGGAGGATTGAACCCGGGACCTCCGGTTACAAATCCGCCGCGCTACCGACTGCGCCACGCCAGCCCTTGGGTTAAGTACAGACACACGCGACATAGTAACAAATGAGGTTGCTACGTAAAGACACACGCCATAAAGTAACAACAACCATACTTAAACAGAGTTTGCTACGTACAGACACACGCCACAAAATAACAACAACCAGACGTTCACATAGTTTGCTACGTACAGACACACGCCTCATATTAACAACAACCAGACGTTCACAGAGTTTGCTACGCCACATAGTAACAACAGTCACACGTTCACATAGTTTGCTACGTACAGACACGCGTCACATAGTAACAACAACCAGACGTTCACAGAGTTTGCTACGTACAGACACGCGTCACATAGTAACAACAACCAGACGTTCACAGAGTTTGCTACGTACAGACACACGTCACATAGTAACAACAACCAGACGTTCACTGAATTTGCTACGTACATACATACGTCACATAGTAACAACAACCAGACGTTCACTGAATTTGCTACGTACAGACACACGTCACATAGTAACAACAACCAGACGTTCACAGTGTTTGCTACGTACAGACACACGCCACATATTAACAACAACCAGACGTTCACTGAATTTGCTACGTACGGACACGCGCAGACACACGCCACATAGTAACAACAGTCAGACTTTCAATGAGGTTGCTACGTACAGACACACGTCACATAGTAACAACAACCAGGCGTTGAATAAGATTGCTATGTACAGACACACGTCACATAGTAGCAACAACCAGACGTACACAGGGCTTGCGACGTACAGACACACGTCACATAGTAACAACAACCAGTCGTACACAGAGTTTTCTACGTACAGACACATGTCACATAGTAGCAACAGTCAGACGTCCAATGAAGTTGCTACGTACAGACACACGTCACATAGTAACAACAACCAGACGTTCAATTAGGTGGCTACGTTCAGACACACGTCACATAGTAGCAACAACCAGACGTTCAAGTAGGTGGCTACGTTCAGACAACGTCACATAGTAACAACAACCAGACGTTCAATTAGGTGGCTACGTTCAGACAAACGCCACATAGTAGCAACACCAGACGTACACAGGGCTTGCTACGTACAGACACACGTCACATAGTATCAACAACCACACGTACACAGGGCTTGCTACATTCAGACACACGTCACATAGTAGCAACAACCAGACGTACACAGGGCTTGCTACGTACAGACACACGTCACATAGTATCAACAACCACACGTACACAGGGCTTGCTACGTTCAGACACACGTCACATAGTAGCAACAACCAGACGTTCAATTAGGTGGCTACGTACAAAAACACACGTCACATAGTAACAACAACCAGACGTTCAATTAGGTGGCTACGTACAAACACACGTCACACAGTAGCAACAACCAGACGTTCAGTTAGGTGGCTACGTTCAGACACACGCCATATAGTAGCAACAACCAGACGTACACAGGGCTTGCTACATTCAGACACACGTCACATAGTAGCAACAACCAGACGTACACAGGGCTTGCTACATTCAGACACACGTCACATAGTATCAACAACCACACGTACACAGGGCTTGCTACGTACAGACACACGTCACATAGTATCAACAACCACACGTACACAGGGCTTACTACGTTCAGACACACGTCACATAGTAGCAACAACCAGACGTTCAATTAGGTGGCTACGTACAAAAACACACGTCACATAGTAACAACAACCAGACGTTCAATTAGGTGGCTACGTACAAACACACGTCACACAGTAGCAACAACCAGACGTTCAGTTAGGTGGCTACGTTCAGACACACGTCACATAGTATCAACAACCAGACGTTCAATTAGGTGGCTACGTACAAAAACACACGTCACATAGTAACAACAACCAGACGTTCAATTAGGTGGCTACGTTCAGACACACGTCACATAGTAGCAACAACCAAACGTTCAATTAGGTGGCTACGTACAAAAACACACGTCACACAGTAGCAACAACCAGACGTTCAGTTAGGTGGCTACGTACAAACACACACGTCACATAGTAACAACAACCAGACGTTCAATTAGGTGGCTACGTACAAACACACGTCACACAGTAGCAACAACCAGACGTTCAGTTAGGTGGCTACGTACAAACACACGTCACATAGTAACAACAACCCGACGTTCAATTAGGTGGCTACGTACAAACACACGTCACATAGTAGCAACAGCCAGACGTTCACAGAGTTTGCTACGCCACATAGTAACAACAACCGTACTTACACAGAGGTTGCTAGCCACATAGTAACAACAACCGTACTTACACAGAAGTTGCTACGCCACATAGTAACAACAACCGTACTTACACAGAGGTTGCTACGTACTGTTGTAATTTTGTACAGGTACCAGTATTCAAGCCTGGTTACTGAGGATACTATGACTGTCTTCCGTTAGGACCATACATCTAGATGTGTATCTCTCTACTGAGCTAACTCAGGCTAAATGTATGGTTTATCACCTCTTATTTGAGAGATTGTCTATGAACCAGACTAATGATATATGATTCATGTGTTAGCATTCCTTATTTGTAGATGCTATAAGATTGACGAGTTAGCGTGCCGATATTTACGATCATGCTAACTCCTTATTTGGAAGGGACATTATAAAAGGGAGGGTTTTCTTTGTTCGGGGCTTTTTCCTAGATACAAGAGATCAGTAATCATGCGAGAGAAATGTCATTATTACTAAAATGTTGTAAATACTAATTCATCATAATAGTAGTTTCGTAGCAAGTAGAGTTTAAGTAGAAATAAAGTTATGGAAAATAGAATTGGACTCTATATTTCTTTCTACCTTTTGGGTAAGAAACTGTAAAACTGGCGGCAGCGGCGCGACCAAAACTTTAACACAATTCTGAAGAGGAAATTATTTTAGAAAGTTTTTCCTGGAACATTTTCAACAGATATTTGGACACAAAACTGAATCAAGAAAAATTCAAAATGGGATTCTTAAAGACATATTTTTACAACATTGGTGGCAGTGAGGTGCGATTCATTTGGACTTGTACACGTAGTAGAATAGTAACAATCACCATGAACATCATGATGTTACTTTTGATGTGTTTGAGTATAGTTTCGGAACGTTCGTTTGAAACAAAATCAACTTCTTTTTGCATTGAAGGTGGATTTTTGCAGAACATTAATTTAAACACAGGTCAGAGTTTAGAACTTGAAACTTTAGATGATGTTTATGTTTGGTCATATGACACTCATTATGACTACAAGAGACACAAATGGAAAATGTATAGTATTTATGAGTAAGTATGCCACACCCGTAAATACAACTCCATTTAAACGAAACTTTACGATTAATGAACAATGGACTACACATGTATGATTTGTTTCTGTACTTCGAAATATTATGTTCATCAGAGACTTGATTGAAGGAGTCAAAGATTCTAAGAGGATTCTGTTTTCAGAAATGATTTTTTCTTTGATGAATATTTTATTTGAAATGTTACTGTTGGAATACTGTCAACTGCGTCTTGGAGAAGATGATTGTCAAATGGTGGACTTTGATCAGTCAGCTTAAACGACAATTAGAAGATGCATACACATTTTGTTTTGTCAAGTTTTGAAAGTGATCGTTGATTGGACATTATTGGGAATTACCGTGTAGGCTAATGAGTGCTAGACCGTGCTTAATTTTAAATTGGGGTTTCGGGTGTCTGGCCACAGATGCGGTTTCAAACTGTCTCGTGGTAGTGACATGCCCAGTTAGTACACTAGCCACGGTTGTTGTTTTTCTCATCCCCAGTGTTTTTTTTCCGTTTGTTACTGTTTTGTTGCATATTATATATTTTGGTCGTAATCTGTGTATTGACCAGTCTATCTAATTGCTATATATAATTAATCAGTTGTTATATAGACTATATACAGTATACAGTAGTGTGAGTTTATATATACGGTAATTCGTATAAATGTATCTTGTGCAATATTTGATAATATTATTAGGTAATACACACGCCCTCTATAGTACTGTTTTCCTTAAAAATGAAAATAAATGAAAAATACCTAGAGGTATGTAAGAGACGTGTGTATTATGTGTCGTGTATGATTCCACTCGGGAAGACAATATCCCGATTTGCAATAGCGCTTTCGACCTAAAAAGGTCTTCTTCAGTTGCAATGAAATCGTAAATTATTTGTATTATCAATGACAATATGTTTATTGTCTTAGTATGTTGTGAAAGAGAATACCTTATTTTAAATGTGTCAACATATATAGGGACCGTCTAGTTCACAAATGGCACTCGCTGTGGTACTGCTATATAGGGATATCACCTATTCCCGGCAGTTATTACTGTATATTCCGTAATCTGCCAAGTTTTATTATAGTACCTTTAGCAGTGCCAAGTTTATATAGTACCTTTAGCAGTGAGATGTACTCTTTAGCACGTATTTCGTGGTATCGTGTATTACTATGAGTATATGTCTTATATAATATGTAGCGTGCAAAGTTCATGTATGCACTGACATGCATATTGATTCTGAGGGGATACGATGTCTATAGTACGGATCTTCAAATCCTCAGCTAGACATTTACGTTAGTAAAGTAAGACAATCTATATGTGTCATATATTGTCTGTTTGTCTATTTCTTTTGGTGTCTCCATTTATACACAAGAAGTAGTGTAATATATACAGAAGTAAGGCCAAATCGGGTTGATACCGTCTAGATTGTCATATTGTGCCTTTCATTCAGCTAAAGTCAACTCTTGTAATGTGTGTGATTGTATATATATAGATGGGTATACTTTAAGTATTCAGCGGGTTGATACTGTCTATATTGTCCTATGAGTGTATGTATTTGAGAATACAGTCAAAGGCACTCTAAGGCGTGATGCCGTTAAGAGTCTGGTTGAGTCCAGAAATAAGATCAGATCGGGTTGATACCTTCTAGTTTGTCTTATAAAGCCTTCAATTTAACCAAAGAAAACAGATAATGATCGAGTTATACTATATTTTCAGACTTTGCGCAATTTGACGATGTTGTTCCCTTGTTTGAAAAGGATATTGTGCACAGGTCTGAAAACTTGGACAAATCGTCAGTTGCAAGGATTTCCAGAGTAAAGTTACGGTCAGGTGAATTCTGGACCTGGATACTTCTTATTTTGCAACTTCTTGCTTTAAAAGCTTAGGATTGCAGTGTGTCATTGTACAATGGATTACTCAGAATCAAGGAATTTAGTTGCTGTGACGTGAGCCGATTGTGTATCCGACAGTGTTCTGAAAGTAATGGATTATTATATGACAGCAATTTCATTTCTCGTGAAAGTAACGTTAATGCGCAAAATATCAATGGCATTCATTCTGACAAATTTGATGGCTGATTGACCGAAAATGCAGCACGCCAAACATCACAGTCGTTAGTCAGCTTGAAAGATTTCTGTACAGTGAACGAATGACAAACGTCAGCACAGATGGCATACACTGAAACATGGCTTGGCCTCATTAGCCTGTCCTGGCCTGGCCTGGCTTAAGATAAATTGGTTCCTTGGGACTATTTTAGGTCAGGCCAAGGAGTCATGGGTTCAAAACTGGGGTTAATGTTTGCGTATCCAAGGTCATTTATGTTATTTCTACACGGTCAGTGGCTCACATTAAGGTTAGCACCTCTCTCATGGGACAATGCAGCTGCACGGAGTATGCTAGAAATTGTACATCTTGTGAGGGTCATTCAGAAATAAAAAGTTGATAGTTATCATGTTGAAACAATACATTTTTATCTTCATATGATAAAATTAAACCAGTTTATGATGTAATGGAAACATGGAATAATGGAAACAAATATAATTTCTAAGCAAGTAACTTCAAGCGCTTAATGCAACAATCACATGATGATAGTATTTAAAACATATCCCTTTTTGTTGTTGGCATAATTACAGTGCGTTTTATATTTTGAACTTTGAACAAGTTCTCATGAACCAAATGCATGTGAAGGGCTCCTTTAAAACATTAATCTCTTTAAAGAGACATCTCTCTAGCTTAAAGAGGCATCTCTCTAGCTTAAAGAGACATCTCTAGATTAAAGAGACATCTCTCTAGCTTAAAGGGACATCTCTCTATCTTAAAGAGACATCTTTCTAGTTCAAAGAGACATCTCTCTAATCTAAAGAGACATCTCTCTAGCTTAAAGGGACATCTCTCTAGCTTAAAGGGACATCTCTCTTGCTTAAAGGGACATCTTTCTAGTTTAAAGAGACATCTCTCTAGTTTAAAGAGACATCTCTCTAGTTCAAAGGGACATCTCTCTAGTTTAAAAGGACATCTCTCTAGCTTAAAGAGACATCTCTCTAGATAAAAGGGACATCTCTCTAGCATAAAGAGACATCTTCCTACTTTAAACAGACATCATTCTAGTTTAAAGATACATCTTTCTAGTTCAAAGAGACATCTCTCTAGTTTAAAGAGACATCTCTCTAGCTTAAAGGGACATCTCTCTAGCTTAAAGAGACATTTCTCTAACTTAAAGAGACATATCTCTAGAGTGTAAAGAGACATCTCTCTAGCTTAAAGAGACATCTCTCTAGCAGCTTAAAGAGACATCTCTCTAGTTTAAAGAGAAATCACTCTAGTTTAAAGAGACATAACTCTAGTTTAAAGATACATCTTTCTATCTTAAAGGGACATCTCTGTAGCTTAAAGAGACATCTTTCTAGTTTAAAGAGACATCTCTCTAGTTTAAAGAGACATCTCTCTAGTTCAAAGAGACATCTCTCTAGTTTTAAAGGACATCTCTCTAGCTTAAAGAGACATCTCTCTAGCTAAAAGGGGCATCTCTCTAGCATAAAGGGACATCTTTCTACTTTAAAGAGACATCTCACTAGTTTAAAGAGACATCTCTCTAGTTTAAAGAGACATCTTTCTAGCTTAAAGGGTCATCTCTGTAGCTTAAAGAGACATCTTTCTAGCTTAAAGGGTCATCTCTGTAGCTTAAAGAGACATCTTTCTAGTTTAAAGAGACATCTCTCTAGTTTAAAGATACATCTTTCTATCTTAAAGGGACATCTCTGTAGCTTAAAGAGACATCTTTCTAGTTTAAAGAGACATCTCTCTAGTTTAAAGAGACATCTCTCTAGTTCAAAGAGACATCTCTCTAGTTCAAAGAGACATCTCTCTAGTTTAAAAGGACATTTCTCTAGCTTAAAGGGTCATCTCTGTAGCTAAAAGGGACATCTCTCTAGCATAAAGGGACATCTTTCTACTTTAAAGAGACATCTCACTAGTTTAAGGAGACATCTCTCTAGTTTAAAGAGACATCTTTCTAGCTTAAAGGGTCATCTCTGTAGCTTAAAGAGACATCTTGCTAGCTTAAAGGGTCATCTCTGTAGCTTAAAGAGACATCTTTCTAGTTTAAAGAGACATCTCTCTAGTTTAAAGATACATCTTTCTATCTTAAAGGGACATCTCTGTAGCTTAAAGAGACATCTTTCTAGTTTAAAGAGACATCTCTCTAGTTTAAAGAGACATCTCTCTAGTTCAAAGAGACATCTCTCTAGTTCAAAGAGACATCTCTCTAGTTTAAAAGGACATCTCTCTAGCTTAAAGAGACATCTCTCTAGCTAAAAGGGACATCTTTCTACTTTAAAGAGACATCTCACTAGTTTAAAGAGACATCTCTCTAGTTTAAAGAGACATCTTTCTAGCTTAAAGAAAAATCACACTAGCTTAAAGAGACATCTCTCTAGTTTAAAGAGACATATCTCTAGCATAAAGGGACATCTTTCTACTTTAAAGAGACATCACACTAGTTTAAAGAGACATCTCTCTAGCATAAAGGGACATCTTTCTACTTTAAAGAGACATCTCACTAGTTTAAAGATACATCTCTCTAGTTTAAAGAGACATCTCTCTAGTTTAAAGAGATATCTTTCTAGCTTAAAGAAAAATCACACTAGCTTAAAGAGACATCTCTCTAGTTTAAAGAGACATATCTCTAGCATAAAGGGACATCTTTCTACTTTAAAGAGACATCACACTAGTTTAAAGAGACATCTCTCTAGTTTAAAGAGACATCTCTCTAGCATAAAGGGACATCTTTCTACTTTAAAGAGACATCTCACTAGTTTAAAGAGACATCTCTCTAGTTTAAAGAGACATCCTTCTAGCTTAAAGGGTCATCTCTGTAGCTTAAAGAGACATCTCACTAGTTTAAAGAGACATCTCTCTAGTTTAAAGAAAAATCACACTAGCTTAAAGAGACATCTCTCTAGTTTAAAGAGACATCTCTCTAGCTTAAAGGGACATCTCTGTAGCTTAAAGAGACATCTTTCTAGTTTAAAGAGACATCTCTCTAGTTTAAAGAGACATATCTCTAGTTCAAAGAGACATCTCTCTAGTTTAAAAGGACATCTCTCTAGCTTAAAGAGACATCTCTCTAGCTAAAAGGGACATCTCTCTAGCATAAAGGGACATCTTTCTACTTTAAAGAGACATCTCACTAGTTTAAAGAGACATCTCTCTAGTTTAAAGAGACATCTTTCTAGCTTAAAGGGTCATCTCTGTAGCTTAAAGATACATCTTTCTAGCTTAAAGGGTCATCTCTGTAGCTT
Organism: Cyrtodaria siliqua; assembly: GCA_037043455.1. Classification (NCBI taxonomy): domain Eukaryota; kingdom Metazoa; phylum Mollusca; class Bivalvia; order Adapedonta; family Hiatellidae; genus Cyrtodaria; species Cyrtodaria siliqua. The sequence goes on along the minus strand of JAWPHD010004596.1, from coordinate 13,165 downwards.
AAGGAGACATCTTTCTAGTTTAAAGAGACATCTCTCTAGTTTAAAGATACATCTTTCTATCTTAAAGGGACATCTCTGTAGCTTAAAGAGACATCTTTCTAGTTTAAAGAGACATCTCTCTAGTTTAAAGAGACATCTCTCTAGTTCAAAGAGACATCTCTCTAGTTCAAAGAGACATCTCTCTAGTTTAAAATGACATCTCTCTAGCTTAAAGAGACATCTCTCTAGCTAAAAGGGACATCTCTCTAGCATAAAGGGACATCTTTTTACTTTAAAGAGACATCTCACTAGTTTAAAGAGACATCTCTCTAGTTTAAAGAGACATCTTTCTAGCTTAAAGGGTCATCTCTGTAGCTTAAAGAGACATCTTTCTAGCTTAAAGGGTCATCTCTGTAGCTTAAAGAGACATCTTTCTAGTTTAAAGAGACATCTCTCTAGTTTAAAGATACATCTTTCTATCTTAAAGGGACATCTCTGTAGCTTAAAGAGACATCTTTCTAGTTTAAAGAGACATCTCTCTAGTTTAAAGAGACATCTCTCTAGTTCAAAGAGACATCTCTCTAGTTCAAAGAGACATCTCTCTAGTTTAAAAGGACATCTCTCTAGCTTAAAGAGACATCTCTCTAGCTAAAAGGGGCATCTCTCTAGCATAAAGGGACATCTTTCTACTTTAAAGAGACATCTCACTAGTTTAAAGAGACATCTCTCTAGTTTAAAGAGACATCTTTCTAGCTTAAAGGGTCATCTCTGTAGCTTAAAGAGACATCTTTCTAGCTTAAAGGGTCATCTCTGTAGCTTAAAGAGACATCTTTCTATCTTAAAGGGACATCTCTGTAGCTTAAAGAGACATCTTTCTAGTTTAAAGAGACATCTCTCTAGTTTAAAGAGACATCTCTCTATTTCAAAGAGACATCTCTCTAGTTCAAAGAGACATCTCTCTAGTTTAAAAGGACATCTCTCTAGCTTAAAGAGACATCTCTCTAGCTAAAAGGGACATCTCTCTAGCATAAAGGGACATCTTTCTACTTTAAAGAGACATCTCACTAGTTTAAAGAGACATCTCTCTAGTTTAAAGAGACATCTTTCTAGCTTAAAGGGTCATCTCTGTAGCTTAAAGAGACATCTTTCTAGCTTAAAGGGTCATCTCTGTAGCTTAAAGAGACATCTTTCTAGTTTAAAGAGACATCTCTCTAGTTTAAAGATACATCTTTCTATCTTAAAGGGACATCTCTGTAGCTTAAAGAGACATCTTTCTAGTTTAAAGAGACATCTCTCTAGTTTAAAGAGACATCTCTCTAGTTCAAAGAGACATCTCTCTAGTTCAAAGAGACATCTCTCTAGTTTAAAAGGACATCTCTCTAGCTTAAAGAGACATCTCTCTAGCTAAAAGGGGCATCTCTCTAGCATAAAGGGACATCTTTCTACTTTAAAGAGACATCTCACTAGTTTAAAGAGACATCTCTCTAGTTTAAAGAGACATCTTTCTAGCTTAAAGGGTCATCTCTGTAGCTTAAAGAGACATCTCACTAGTTTAAAGAGACATCTCTCTAGTTTAAAGAAAAATCACACTAGCTTAAAGAGACATCTCTCTAGTTTAAAGAGAAATCTCTCTAGCTTAAAGGGACATCTCTGTAGCTTAAAGAGACATCTTTCTAGTTTAAAGAGACATCTCTCTAGTTTTAAGAGACATCTCTCTAGTTCAAAGAGACATCTCTCTAGTTTAAAAGGACATCTCTCTAGCTTAAAGAGCCATCTCTCTAGCTAAAAGGGACATCTCTCTAGCTTAAAGGGACATCTTTCTACTTTAAAGAGACATCTCTCTAGTTTAAAAGGACATCTCACTAGTTTAAAGAGACATCTTTCTAGCTTAAAGGGTCATCTCTGTAGCTTAAAGAGACATCTTACTAGTTCAAAGAGACATCTCTCTAGTTTAAAGAAAAATCACACTAGCTTAAAGAGACATCTCTCTAGCTTAAAGAGACATATCTCTAGAGTGTAAAGAGACATCTCTCCAGCTTAAAGAGACATCTCTTTAGCAGCTTAAAGAGACATCTCTCTAGTTTAAAGAGAAATCACTCTAGTTTAAAGAGACATAACTCTAGTTTAAAGATACATCTCTCTATCTTAAAGGGACATCTCTCTAGCTTAAAGAGACATCTTTCTAGTTTACAGAGAAATCTCTCTAGCTTAAAGAGACATTTCTCTATCTTAAAGAGACATATCTCTAGAGTTTAAAGAGACATCTCTCTAACTTAAAGAGACATTTATCTAGCTTAAAGAGACATTGACGTCCGTCCGTTAACTTTTGCTTAAATGACGTCTTTGCATAAACCGCATAAACCGCTTGGCTGATTTTAACCAAACTTCACATGGATGATCCTGAGATCAATGCTGTCAAATTCATATGAATTAGGTCAATACGACATCCAAGATGGCCGCCATTACCATATATGGTCCAAACAGCTTATTTTCTATAACCACTGAACATATTTTGACCGTTTTTCTTTATTAATGATCGCCAAGACTATATCATTTGTACAAATGAAGTTCCCAGGTTCAACAACTTATATAGTGAACAATTTAAAACAGTTTTTTTGAACAACTTACCAGTAAAATATTTTTTCTCTGAAACCACAAGGCAAATAGCTCTCACATATTACATGTAGCATCAGCTTATGGTCTTCTATTAAGTTTGTTCAAATGGTGACCCTGTTGTCAAACTGGCCCCGCCCCAGAGGTCACATGTTTTGCATAGACTTATAATCAACAGTTGCTCCCAACAAGGGTAGAGACAAGTAAATGTTGCATTTTCTTGACATGTTCCTTATAAAATATTATTTTACTGAAAATCATAAATTTGCTCAGTGGTGCCATTGGTAGACCAAAGCGTCAGACCCTATTCTAAAATAGTTTTGAAATATGGTAGTTCGTGTTTGAATCTTATAGACGAAACAAAACTCTTTTTTTCTCTCATTACTATCAACATAACATGATACCATTTTTCCCTCAACAGTTATTTAATTAAAGATTCTATAGTTTTAGAAAGAAAACAATATATTCAAAATCACTCTGAAATAAAGTTTAAATGTACATGCTTTAGAATAATAAAGAACTCGGATTTAATAGTGGTTTGATGTATCCCAGCAATCATTCATTATTGTAACTTGTTTACAATTCTAGGGAGCTGACCCTGATCTGACCAGACAGAACCCATTAATGTCCCATCACCTTGAACTACATTTAGTTTTACAGGGTGATTATAATTCGGCCAAATAGTTATATGGGAAAGCAATACGATAGCAACAGGACACGCTTTTAAACACTTAAACATTTTCCTTTTTTTAAGGCTCTTCAAGCAAATCACAGCTACTTAATATTGACCTTCGTTTTTAAGGTCGATTAGTATTCTAACTTTCATATGCTGTTTAACATTTGCCACAAACACGTTGCATAAACCGACGGTAATTACCACTTTTAAACATGTCTTGGTCATGTGAAAATCTATTCAAATAAGACACAAAGATCATTATATCCCACGTTTCAAGTTTCTATCTTTAAAGAATCTTATTTTCAAATGTCTAAACAATGAAGGCCAAACTAACCAAATTTTGTAAAATGAGTTGTACATCTTCAAAATTGTCACCGAAGGACCATTTAAAGATTTTAGATATCGTAACCTTGAAATTCATCTTTTAATGTCAGAATATAAAAATGCCCATTTTGAGGTAAAAGGACAGCTATGCTAAGGTTTGACCTGATAGCTCTTATAGTTTTCGCGTAATCAATGTGGTTGGGGAAAACAAATATAAAGCGAAATAAAAAAAGATCATATCAACCAACATCCGTTGATATCAGTTGCTATCATAATTATAAAGCATTTGAATGTGAACACCGCCTCTATTAAAATACCACCTACTCTTAGACTATACACCATTTGAGTTCCCAAGTGTATTGTTGTTGTTTTATTGAAAATGCACCTGTATTCAGAGACCAACTTTGCTTGTCCCATTAGTGGTCTCTTATAAATAAATATCTGACTAAAATTCATTTCATCTGCCCATCTATATGCATCACTCATTATATCCATCATGATATAATCCCATTACATATACAATAAAAAGTATGTATTACCAACCCCTTAGGTAATATACGCAATCAAATACTATATCGAGTCTATTACACTACACACCCTACCATCCACAAACACATCCACATATCCACCCTACCAAAATGGAACCACTCACCCTTTCAACCATCATCCACCTATCCATTAACCCACTACAGTTTTATTTACCATCAATCCACCATCTCACCCTTCCAATCATTGTACCAACATATCCTTATTTATTGAATCATTATTATTGCATTAATATATTATCCTGCCATTCATTTATCAATCACTCAATCGTATTGTCAATTTCAAACATTAATTTATTATATTATTCATATCATCCTTATATATTATTGTATTCCCATTTTCACAAGTTTATGTTCCTTCCTTCTACATGTTTCTCATGATTAAAAGCATTGACATATCATGTAAGCAATGCTAATTCAGTGCAATCAAATAACAGGATCTGAAGTTTAGACCTTTGTGAATGCCCCTCATTGTGAAGTTGGTCAATCAAACCTGACTAAGGACATGACCTGGAACAATAACAATTAAGGTAAACAAGTTTTAGGTCAGGCCAGGTCAGGTCAATGAGGCCAGGCTAGTGAGGCCAAGCCATGTTTCAGTGTATGCCAGCACAGATCCTGATATTGCTCCTGTTGTTAAGTGGCTCAAGTCGGACAGTATACCCCAAGGGACATAATTGCAGGTTATTCCCCAGCAGTGCGAAATACATTTGTATGTGGTTGCACTGGGACTTGTTGAATTGATTGATGGTGTATTATTTAAAAGATACTTTATGAGCAATAAAAAGGAATATGTTCAGTAAATTGTTCCTCGAGTTTTGAGAAAAGAAGCGTCAGTCTCAGAACATGACACAAATACTGGTGCACACTCACTAGGCACAGACAAATGTTATTCGAAGCTTAGACAGAAGTTCTGCTGGTATAAATTGAAGGACAATCTGAAACGTCATATCAACGCTTGTGAAAGGTGTATATTACGCAAACGTCCTGCACAAACACCTAGATCTCCATTAGCAGAATATACGGTTGGACATCCAATGGACAGAACCAGCACGACGTAATGGGACCATTACCAACAACCGAAAATTGAAATACATACTGTCTTGTGATCATTGGAAATTTCACTCAGTGGGCTGAGGTGTATGTAATAAAAGACCGACTTGCGAGTACAGTAGCTATTTAAATACTTTATGAATTTCTTTCACGGTTTGTAATGTGTCTTGACATTCATTCAGATCAAGGAGCTAATTATCAATCCAATTTTTTCAAAAAAGTATGTAGACTGCTACAAATCAACCAGACTCGAATTTCAGGTTATAGGCCTATGGTCAATGGCGCACCGGAGAGATTCAACCAAGTTCTTCAAAACATGAAAACAACATATGTGAACCCGAATCAAACAAACTGGGATGAAGATTTGAACTTAATTACGTCCACCTATCGTAGTTGTGTACATACCGGGACAGGATATACCCCAAACATTTTTTTTATTGTATCAAGTAACTTAAAGAGTGTGTTTCTTTGTAACTTTTTGTTCTATTCCTAACAATGTTGTTGTTGAGTTCTACATATATACATGCATCTAGTGAATATATTATCGTGTTATTATTATTTTTTCTAAATGTACAATCTAGAAATATTATATGAAACCATGTAATATATGAAAGTATATTTATCATTAGAATTCTAGCAGGTAGTTAGTACAGTTACAACTAATGATTGGATTTGTAACATAACAGCCCTTTATCTCTTAACATGACATTGTTTAGCTGTTTCTGCCCAATAACTATTATAATATTCAATGTAAGATTTAAAAGCACACTGACCCTTATATGGCCGACATGATCTGTCATCAGATTTTTGTATGTTCAGTATTTTATACTGGGCTTTTGTTTCAATTCCAATCATCTATGAGTAGTTGAGCAATTACAACAATATGTTTAATGAGAACTCATTTGAAACTAGTCAATGATCCATGTTAAACGTCTTCCATGAATTGTATCAAATGTCCTTCTCTATCACATGTAGTTCACAATATAAGAATCAGAAAGTGGAGATAAAGCGAGATATTATATTGCCCCCGTATACAGGGGAGATAACATGAATAGCATTAATGTTTAGCTTTACAACAGTTATCTGTTACAATTTTAGAAGCAATTTAACATAGAAACTCAATGAAAAACATAAAGTGACATTATAAAAGGGAGAAATAATAGTGTGCACTAATGGAGTAAATGGAGAACTTATATACAAAGTGAAAATCTTAATATACATAAAAAATAACAGATGTTGGATTCATCAAGTCCAAACTAAGATATTTTTTGAAATCTGGTCCACCATGTTTTATTTTTTTGTGTGTTTTTTATAATAAAATCATTTATTTTTCCCCATTGCTTTTCAAAAATGTCTTGTTTCATATTCTTGCAGGCTATACATTTCTCAACTTTAAACAGTATTTGAATATAGCTTTTAAAAACTATTAACGTAAGATTAGTGTTTTTTAATTTTTGATTGAATATACATTTTCTGGCAGTAAGGAGGAGATTATTTAAAACATTATCATACTTATCATTTCCGAAGATGATGTCAATTACCGACCATATTGTATTAATATCCTAACAATAATTATGAAAGAAATTTGTGCTTGCCAATTTTTTTTACTACATTACATTCATAGAATAGGACTGGTGTTTTATTGTTTCTATATCTTCATTGCAAAAAGAGCAAAGATCTGTATTAGAAATATTCATTTTTTTAAGTAAATAGTTTGTTCCCAAAATTCTATGATTTATTCTGAATTGCAACCATTGCAGATTTGAGTCTTTTGTCGTTTTGAAATGTAGATGAAATAATTTAGACCAGTATATATTTTGTGTAATATGCAAATCATTTATCCATTTTCTTGTTAACTCTGTTGCAGTTTTATTGGATAGCATATACCCCAAACATGATTATGTTAGGCAGGGAAGTCATCATGCCAGTGGAGATATCTCTTGGATGTATACTCAATGAAAGCAAGTGTGAAAGTAGCGTCCAGTATGTAACCCATATAAAAGATGTAACCCATATAAAACATAAATTGTGCAAAATGTATGACATTGCAAGGCATGTTTTGGGAAAAAACGCGAAACGGCAGAAACGTGATTATGACACCAGAACAAGTGCTTGCAAGTACACATTGGGAGATTTAGTCTTATATTTAGACAAATCTAGAACTAAAAGGCATTATAATAAAATTGATCCAAATATATGGCAGGGACCTTACATTGTTCACAGGAAAATTAGTGACATTTTGTTTGAGATAAGAAAGGGACCAACTTCAAAAGCAAAGGTTGTGCATCATGACAGACTGAAACCATATCATGGGAATAGCTTGCCAGACTAGTCCATGAAGCATAAACATGTCATGCCACTGTTAGCAGCCCCTATGAGTTCCAAACACCTGAAGATGGAAACTAACAGTTTGAGGCACGCAGAAGTCAGAGACAGAGAGTTCAACATAAACCATTTCAGTATTGACAATACAAACTTAAGATAGGAGTACTGTTAAATTTCTTTCATTAAGCCTTTATGGACATAGAAAGTTCATTACAACTCATGATGAACAAGGACATACCTGATAATTTCGTGATTAAGTCTTGAACAGAGTGGATGTTTAAATGTTTATCTGAACACAATTAATATTAAACCTTTTCGACTACAAATAAAGGATATTACTTGACATTGTGTTTGTTAATCCAGTACTGCTTCTAAGTTATAATATTGCATGTACACCTGCGAATTGTGTAAAAAAAAGATTTTAGACACAAAATTAATCATCTTTAAGTAGACACAAGAGGCAGCACCTGGGGGTGTTTACTAATTACCCCGAGACAATTAATGCTCAACAGACAATGCAGTCGTGTGAGATCAACCACTTTGAAATTATCGCGGCCGGCAGAACCGGCACTTCTGTCACCAATAGTGAACCTGAACTTGGGAACTCTTCAGTTATTGCCAATCAGATGACCACAACACAATATACTTGTGCAAACATGCCAATATCTCATGCAAGTACTAGTGCGTTCCTGCCAAAACGAATCAAACTGGGAGATAATCTGAGTATCGGCGACGGATCGAACTTACTACTGGCCCACTGAGAGGCAACATTTGACAGAAACCATCGAGGTACTAAATGAGATCCATAACCTGCACCAAAAGCTAGGACAAACACTTGATGAGATCTCCTTAGTTCAGCAACGTCACGTCTCTGCTTCGATGTCTGCCATATTGACAGAGGTCCACATCTTAGGGCAGCAGGTCACTAGACCGGAGACAAGGAGTATTCCGCCTGATTTCTTGGAAGATCTACTTAAAATCAACTCCAGTGCAGCTGAAATATTTGGAAGCTAGTGACATCTTATTCAAGCCTGGATTATATTCTTTTTTTCATAGTGCCAAACTATTTTATGAATTCTGTAAAGAAAAAAATGGATTAGGACTATTGTGTATACCTTGAAAGTCTTATTTTAGAATATGTTTAGAATATATATTTATATATTTATACCAAGTTCTGATGTGTCTATTCGCATTTACAAGTGATATTCACTAAATGGGAATTTAATAGTGCTATTCACAAAATATGGAATCAAAAAATGAGATTCACAAAATACGAAATGTATCTAATTAATAGTTTGCCTTTTCAGATATCACAATGAGATATCACAATGATAACATTTAAGATAATACAGAAACGCGAGATATTGTTCAAATATTATCTTTATAAGACCTTATTGTCACAGTGTTAACTCTGTTGAAATTGAATGAGTTTCATTTTATTTAAATGGCACCAGGACACAGTGTGAATGAAACAAAAATGAACCCTTGTGTGAGATTGTGTTGGAAAATATGAAGAAAAAAAAATTAAGTCTATGACTGACCAACTGTGCAGAATTAAGACTCTTGTTTTAACAGTGTGGCTAGTTTATATGTCTTGAGGATTGTAACATACCATGTGTTTTGTTTTATATTGTTCTTATGATGTTTGTTCTAATTCTTCAAACATATACCAAATCTTTGCATTCATTTCAAGTAAAGCTTAATGCATGTTACAAAGAATTTCTGTTCGTTAAATGTAAATGTTTACTCATTTACTCTACATATTGCATGCTTTACTTTGTAAGAATATTCTGCACAAGTAAACTTTGATTATTACTTAATTAAACTTGTATTTGGTTTTAAAAAAGAGGGGGATTTAAGGTTTAGGATTTAGGTTAAAGTTTTAAGGTTTTAATGGGGACCTTTAAGCCTGGGAGAGGGGTGTGTTGTAATTTTTTACAGGTACCAGTATTCAAGCCTGGTTACTGAGGTCACTATGTCTGTGTTCTGTTAGCACCATACATCTAGATGTGTATCTCTGCAGGGCTAACTCAGGCTAATGCTAATGATCATAATTTATGGGTTAGCACCCCTTATTTGGGAAATGGTCTATGAACCAGACTAATACTAATGTTATATGAGGATGCCAATATTTACGATCATGCTAACCCCTTATTTGGAAGGGACCTTATAACAAGAGATCCAAATGGCCCCGAGTCGCTCAACTGAGAGTTTTTGCAAAAGAGGAAAAAGTAGTTAACAAATGCCATATTACTAGATTGAAAACTTGGTTTGACATAAGGTAAACATGGTAAGGTTGCAAAACTTGGTTCTTCGTATTTACAGAGAATGTTTGTATGGAAATGGATGGATAGGAAACCACGGGGCACAGCCAGGTTTTATCCTAGAAACTTCATTCGTACAGCTTTTAAAGTATATATAAGTCTATGGAAAACTGTGACCCCTGGGGAGGTGCCAAATTAAACCCCAGGGTCACCATTTGAACGAACTTTGTGGGGGATACGCTGATAACAAAATTAAAATATTAAACCTTAGCTCTTGTAGTTTCAGAGAAGATGTTTTTTAAGTTTTTCCCATATCAGTCTATGTAAAGCTGTGACCACTGGGGCGGGGCCAAATTTGACCCAGGTTCACCATGTGAAGAAACTTGGTAAACGACAATAAGCTGATGGTAAATACAAAAGAATAGTTTAAGAGAAGACTATTTTTGAAGATTTTTGAAGTTTTTACCTATATAAGTCTATGTAAAACTCTGACCCCTGAGGCAGGGCCAAATTTGAACAAACATGGTAGATGGATCCATAATCTGATAACAAATAAAAGAAATATTAAACCCTTATCTCTTGTAGTTTCAGACAAGAAGATGTTCTTCCCTACTACTCCATGTACAACTGATTCAACAAGGTAACAAGGGCTCCTAACCTCCCAATTAAAGAAAAACGAACAACTGTTTATTATGAGAAAAAAAATAGGAAAATAAGAAAATTGAAAAAAAAATCAAAAAAAGATTTTAAAAATAAAATATAAGAAAATTAAAAAAAAAAAAATAATCAAAAAAAAAAAAGAAATCAACCCATGAACCAAGGTTTTTTTATAAAAAAAACAAAATATGCCTCCAGTGAGATTTGAACCCACGACCGCTGGAGTTTCCAGTGTACATTACCAAATATTGAAAAAGGGCCATAACTCGATCTTGCTGATTTTCAAATGCATCCGAGCTTTTCACGGATATCAACAATCAGACCAAGTTTGGGAAAGATTGAATACAAAATGAAGGCGCTAGAGGGTTCACAAGGCTGAAAATGGAATTTTTTCAATAATTCAAGGGCACAGAACTCTGGTATTTTTTGGTCCGAAATAGCTGGTTTTCGATCTTGTCCGAGCTTTCATTGATATTAACAATCTGTTAAAATTTGGTAAAGATCGAATAAAACATGAAGGCCCTATCGTCTTAACGAGGCAAAATATAGTAATTTAACTAAATATACATATATGGTAATGGTGGCCATCTTGGATGCCGCCATTGACCTTATTTGTGTAATTTTGGAAGGCACTGACATCAGTATTATCCAAATGAAATTTTGTCAAAATTGGTCAAGCGGTTTCTGAGGAGATGTCGTTTACAAATTCCCTATATAAGTCTATGTAAAACATGTAAAATCTCCATGTACAAACTTTTGGAACCTCGGGGCACAGCCACTTTTAACCCTAGGAACTTCGTTTGTATAACGTATGTAGTCTAGGAGTTGGCGATCATTTATAAATAAAAACTGTTAAAATCTGTTCAGATGTTCTTGAGAAGAAGATTTTTTAAGGTTTTGATTATATATATGGTAATGGCGGCCATCTTGGATTTCGTATTGACCTAATTAGTATAATTTTGGAATAATTTGACCTCAGTATTATCCATGCGAAATTTGGTCAAAATTGTCCAAGGAGAAGTTGTTTAAGCAAGAGCTAACGGACGGATGGACGGACGGACGGACAAAAAGCGTTCACAATAGCTCACTTTGAGCCTTCGGCTCAGGTGAGCTATCTTTGTTCGGGGATTTTTCCAAGATACAAGAGAACAGTAATCATGTGAGAGAGACAATATCATTATTATTACAATTTTGTAAATATTAATTCATCATAATAGTAGTTTCGTAGCAAGTAGAGTTTAAGTAGAAATAAAGTTATGGGATAAAATTGGACTATATATTTCTTTCTACATTTTGGGTAAGAAATTAATTGTAAAAATGCAGACAGGAGCCACATAGTAACAACAACCGGACGTTCACTGAGGTTGCTACGTACAGACACACGTCACAAAGTATGATAGTAAAAACAACCTGACGTTCTCACAGGTTGCTATGTACAGTCACGCGCCACATATTAACAACAACCAGACGTTCAATGAGGTTGCAACGTACAGACCCACGTCAACCAGACGTCCACAACATTTGAAATGTACAGATTCTCATTTTCTACAGCAAATAAATAAGAATTCCATGGTTGGTAACTTAGAATTTCAGCTGTATTTTGGCGAGAGTAAGAAAAGTCATAAATTTATCACTTTTCGATACGAGCCAAAATACAACTGAAATTCTAAGTTACTAAACGTTACTAAACGTGTAATTTGTTACCATGCAAACTGTTTTAAATAACATAATTTACCTGAAAAAAAACCCACAACACATATGGAAACAACAGCTCACGTCTGCCGATGTCAAAGTACAAATGGAGTTGTTTTTTTAAGCCAAACAAATGTTCGGCCTTTAAATAGATTTATATCAGTAATAAATACAGACAATAATAAATACAGACAATAATAAATACATAAATACAGACAATAATAAATACAGACAATAATAAATACAGACAATAATAAATACATAAATACAGACAATAATAAATACAGACAATAATAAATACATAAATACAGACAATAATAAATACAGACAATAATAAATACATAAATACAGACAATAATAAATACAGACAATAATAAATACATAAATACAGACAATAATACATACAGACTACTTTCCTTCGATAATGCATTGCATTCCTAAATTGATAAGTATAAAACATAAATGTGTATAAGGATAAGGGGTAGTTAAAATGGTTGATGCATGACACTTTAAGTCGCCGTACAATGGCGCGTGCATAATATATGTAATGCAGAATTTGGTCATGTTGGGCGGAAAATATTAGGATAGTAGGAAATAGCTGTACATTCGTTGCATGATAATACATTTATAGTCTAAGATAATAACATATTTATGTATGTTTTAGTTCGTATTTTATCCTTGTGCATTTGTCCGTCTTTAAAAGAAATGCTTACATATATATATGTCAGATACAACCTGTTTCTTACTTAACATTGAAAAACTCTTGTCTGCAACTTATAGTTTTTAAAAGATACGATTAAACATTTTTGGGTTTTGTTTCTACAAAAAAAACATAAAATGTTCACGACGACGCGTAACGCTAATTTGTACCATTACCGTGCACACATCAGTTTACATGTCTCAGTGATACCAAGGACAAACCCGCTATATAAACCCTTACAATAGAAACCATATGTAGCCTATCTGTTTGATGCCATTATTTACATAAATATTCATAACTGCGGGTGATATGTTTTTCAATACTAGTGTGAGTTAGC
>JAWPHD010004595.1:0-183512 GCA_037043455.1 Cyrtodaria siliqua | reverse complement strand
TGGGGTGGTGGTGGTGGTGGTGGTGGTGGTGGTGGTGATAGTGTTTGTTATTGTTGGTAGTGCTGGTGGTGGTGATGGGGTGGTGGTGGTGATAGTGTTTATTGTTGTTGTTAGTGCTGTTGTTGTTGTTGGTGGTGGTGTTGGTGGTGGTGGTGGTGGTGGTGGCGGTGGTGGTGGTATGTTTAACAGCACTAATTTAATATGTTTGTAATATAAATTCTGGAAGTGTATATCACAATGAATAGTGTATGTGTGTAAGTATGTGTGTGGTAGCAGTATTAGTAGTAGCTGTAGTAGTTTTAGTAGTAGCAGCAGTAGTTAGACCTGTCAATCACAATTACTGTACATTGAATACCAGAAATATATTAACTATGGCTTCAGCTGAGCGTTAACAAATAGAACAGTTATTCATTACCTATAGATTTTCAAAACTGAAGTGGCTATACAATATTTGGTACACTTTATATATGTTTACTACGCTGTGTGTTGTTATTATTTCATCGACTAGGCAAATGTCGGTATATTTTCAAATATGTGTAGTGTAAATCGATGCTATAGGTATTGTATTAATCGCAAATCTACAAAATATCAGGAAAGCACACTCGCGTTAAGAAGTCACTTTGTAGATGTATAAATGAATTATCTAAATACACATTTCTTCAATAATTCATTCCAAAAAACACACGTTATTTCAGAGATAAAACGTTAAAGTATCGTGTTTTATTAGGGAAAACTAGTCTACGGACGACAGTACCTTTTCATCCTTGTTATAAATTACTTTATTGTCGTTAAAAACATATTATGCCCGCGACGAAAGTGTAGCTGAATGATTTATCTTTTAGACAGTGTAAAATTCAATAAAATCCGATATCTATTAAAAAAGTTAGACGGGTTTTAATTCACTCGTATTCTCCGTCTGTTATACATATTTCATCACACTGAAGTTCCTATACCACCTGTGTATATTTTTTATAACACAGTACACACTGACCCCGTGGATAAGACATTCTTACTGCGCTTAATGATTGAAGATTTTTTATTCTGATAAGGATCTCAGAAACTGGAGATTTTAGAAATACGCTCGTTCAGAAATTCGTCTGTTTGTTCATTCTAAACATAGTATTATTTCGCAACATCTTAAAACGTGCCTGTTCATGTCATGCCCTAAAAATAGAGAAACATTTCACAATCGGCAAAAACATGGCTATTTCACAATATTGTATCTGAACCATTTCGCAATATTTCATCATCTGATTACGTCATTCCTGCGCATGCGCGGTCGTGACGCCCAACCGGCGCATGTACTACTACGATGGTCTACCACTCACTAGGAAACTGTTCATCAATAATCTCAAGTTTGTTGTACAACAACTTGGTCTAGATGATGAGAAATTCAATGGGCACATATTACGCAAAGGTGCCGCTTCGACATGTGCTAAACACAGAATGGAAGATCACATGATTAAAACTCTGGGTAGATGGTCTTCAGATTTTTATACCAGATTCATTCACACTGACCAAAAAACAATCAAGGACGCTCATTTGTCGATGTCAAAAATGATTTAAGTGTAACCATGTATATTGTTCTTTATATAGTATCATTTCACGGCAAGTTCGTAGCACTACTGCACTTGCCATGTTTCATTGATTGAATTTTGCATATTGTATCTACGGCTGCACTAGGCCATTGCAATGTTGGTACATATAAAGTTTAGCGGTGCCATAGGTAGTCGTTCGTCAGTATTACGTTTACAACATTATTATGACTTTTGCTCATCTTCTTGTCATTTAGGACTGACTTTGTGTTATATGTAGTGGCATGTAGATCTACTTAAAACACTCAATTTCCATTTGTTTTCGTTATTTTTACATTGTACTCGCATACACATTTATGTTTTATGAGACTTAACTTAACTTTGATACTCAAAACGTGCATACTTGTATATTGTGCTTTCATTTTGTTGTTACAACTGTTGCCCTTCATAACATGGGCATGCCATCGTAGGCTCATGCATACGTCTATTCAGAGTCTATGCAGTTTGCCTTCATCGTAGGCTCACACATTCATTGTTTACTGTCTGCCATCGTAGACTGTAATTAACATCTCACGTCTCAAGCCTGCCATCGTAAGCGTATGCATTTACGTGCCCGTTTCCTACCATCATGGGTTTGTGTATCTAATGCCCGTTGCCTACCATCATAGGTTTATGCTTTCAATGTCCGAAGCCTGCGGAGGCCTGCCTCCGTAGGCTTACTTCTCACGCCCATTGCCTGCCATCGTAGGCTGGTGTATCTTACGACCGTTGCCTGCCATCTTCAGCACATGCTGTCGACGTCCGAAACATGCCATCGTAGGCTTATGCATCTCATGTATGTTGCCTGCCATCGTAGGCTTTCTGGATCTCATGTATGTTGCCTTCCACCTTAGGCTTATGAATCTTATTGCCTGTAGCCTGCCATCGTAGGCTGATATTAGCATCTTACGCCCGTTGCCTGCCATGGTAGGCTCATGCTGTCAGCGTTCGAAGCCTGCCACCTTACGTTTTTGCATCTCATGCCTGTTGCCTGCCATCGTAGGCTAATGCATCTTATGCCAGTTGCCTGCCATCGTAGGTTCATGCTGCCACCGTAGGCTTATGCATATCATGCATGTTGCGTGCCATCGTAGGCCTCTGTATCTCTTGATTCTTGCCTGCCATCCTAGGCTGATGCATCTTACATCCGTTGCCTGCCATCGTAGGCATTGCTTTCAACGTCCGAAGCTTGCCATCGTAGGCTTATGCATCTCATATATGTTGCCTGCCACCGTAGGCTTATGCTATCCACGTCCGAAGCCTGCCACCGTAGGCTTGTACATCTCATGCCTGTCGTCTGCCATCGTAGGCTGATGCGTCTTACGCCCGTTGCCTCCATTGTAGGCTCATGCTGTCAATATCGGCAGCCTCAGGCATATCGTGCCCATTACCTGCCATCATAGGCTGATGTATCTCATGCCCCTTGTCTGCCATCATAGGCTGATGCATCTTGTCCGTTGCCTGCCACCGTAAGGCTCATACTTTAACAGTCTAAAAACAGCCATCACAGGCCTGTGCGTCTATATGCCCGTGGCCTGCCATCGTAGGCCTATGCATCACGTTCTTTGCCTGCCATCGTAGGCTTATGCATCCTATTCGTGTTGCCTGTCATCGTAGGCTTATACATCCAATGCCCGTGTCTGCAATCGTTGGCTCGGGTATACCCCGCCTGCTGTCTACCAGCGTCGACATCAGCCTCTTTTTCTGCGTCTGCTGCCTGATGCACAGTATCGCGTTCACTGTATTCGTATGTATGGGAAGCCATAACCGTCAAAATGTTGATATTTACAAACCATTCAATGACAGGCCATTTAATTCAGCATGAAGTCATTTGATGACGTGCATATTGATTCGATGCGACGTGTTAACTCGGTTCATTCGTTACAAAGTGAATTGATACAGTTCAAAGTGAAATGATACGATGTAAAATTTCAAACCATACGACGCAAAGTCATTTGATGACGTACATATTGATTCGATGCGACGTGTAAACTCGGTTCATTCGTTACAAAGTGAATTGATATGGTTCAAAGTGAAATGATATGGTATAAACTCGGTTCATTCGTTACAAAGTGAATTGATACGGTTCGAAGTGAAATGATATGGTGTAAAATTTCAAACCATACGACGCAAAGTCAATTGATGACGTACATACTGATTCGATGCGATGCAAACGCAATCCGTTCGACACAAACTGATTTCATTACGTGCAAAGTGAAACGGTGCGACATCTGGCGGCGATATTTGCCACATCACTTGCATGGTTATTTCCCCTATATAATATATGATAAATCATAGTACCAAAAGTACTGAGAATGCAAAGTTTGATAGGAAAGACTGTATGGATATTTGCACGATCAAATTTCCATAAATTTTACATAGTTTTAGCCAACTTGGCGATCTTTGGTGACCTACCAAAATCTTAGAGGGTCAATCCATTCCAAATATATTGTGATCAATTGTCATTAAACTGTTTCAAATCTAGACTAGAATAATTTTTTTATGAAATTGCTGATGGATAGACAGATTTGTGTTTTATGGCCAAACTGTCACTCAAGATGACCTCCATGTCTAAAATTGTCATTTACAGATTGGCGTGTATTAAGTAGTCTTCCGGGAACAAGATGCACAAGAGGGCCTGTATCACTCTACTGGCTTGAATAGTCTAAGGCCTACCGAAAACAGTTTTTTTTTAAATCAAAGGCTATAACTCTGATGTGTCTAGTCTGATGCAACTGGTTTTGAACTTGTCCAAGTTCAGTGGCGTAACCTAGAAAACGTCTTCTGCTGAGGGACAAATAACTTAACAAGAGGCACTACCCGTTGATTCAACTTCCCTATGTCTGTCCCACACATTGAAAAGAAACTTTACTGTAGTATTTACTAAAAAATAAAATACAAATTTATTGGTGGAAAGAAGAATTGAAATTGACTATAAGTAAATACACGGGTAAAAGTGACCATAATTTTGATAAATAAACAACAACAAGAAGAAACAGAACAGAACCTAGCTGGACGAAGTAGGTTAAAATGCTGCAGCCATGTGCTGTTTCAAACGGTGTCCGGTTGGGGCCAGATACAATGTTGCATTGTCGTGGGCAACAATACGACAACGCTACATTGCAATACGTTTATGTCGTGATGTCATATTGCAATGTCGCGACAAGGCAATGCAATGTCATGACAACACGACATTGCAATACAATTATGTCGCGATGTCGTAATGCAATGTAGCGTTGTCATGACATTGCATTGCGTTGTCGCGACATTGCAATATGACATCGCGACATCATTGTCGCGATGTCGTGACATTGCGTTGTCGCGACATTGCAATATGACATCGCGACAATTATGTCGTGATGTCGTATTGCAATGTAGCGTTGTGGTATCTCAACGCGATGTCGCGCTGTCGTGACATTGCATTGCGTTGTTGCTACATTGCAATATGACAATACGACATGACATAATTGCAATGTAGCGTTGTCGTATCTCAATGTTGCATTGTCATATCGCAATGTCTCGATGTCGCATTGTCGGACTTCGCATTGTTGCCCACGACAATGCAACATTGTATCTGGCCCCAACCGGACACCGTTTGAAACTGCTACTTATAGTCAATTTAAATTCTTCTTTCCACCAATAAATCTGTATTTTATTTTTTTAAGTAAATACTTTTATTTTTTTAAGTAAATACTACAGTAAAGTTTCTTTTCAATGTGTGGGACAGACATAGAGAAGTTGAATCAACGGGTAGTGCCTCTTGTTAAGTTATTTGTCCCTGCAGCAGAAGACTTTTTCTAGGTTACGCCACTGAACTTGGACAATTTCAAAACCAGTTGCATCAGACTAGACACATCAGAGTTATAGCCTTTGATTTTTTAAACAAGAAATCCGTGGATTCACATGTCTCGCCTAACGGGGGCTGGACTTAAAACGGTCAATGATGCTTAAATGAGGTTGTAAACATTTTAGTAATTATATTAACATTCTAAACAAATATGGTAAAGATCAGATAAAATATGAAGTAACTACAGATTTAACAAAGGAAATACAATATAGCATTTTTCAACAAATCAAGGGCCATAACCTGTCGTTACTAACAATATCTAGCTGGTTTTCGAACTTGTCCGAGATTTCATTGATATATCGCGATTCGACATCATACTGAGGCTTCCTGCCAAATGTTATAGAAAGTTTAGGAGGAGTAGCGCCGACAAGAAATTTAAATGTGAAAGTGCCATAACTCCGTCATAAATCAGCGAACTGGAAAAAAGCGTGATATGCACAACTAGACAACTTACCGATGATTCCTGCCAAGTTTCGTCGAAATCCAACAAGGCTTTAGGAGGAGTAGAGCCGACAAGAAATTTAAAAGTAAAAATGTCAAGGGGCCATCAAAAATCAACGAACCGAAAAAAATAATGAAAAAAAATAAATAAAAAAACAACAAAAAAACAACAACAAAAAACATTTAAAACAATAAATCAATCAATATATCAAATACAAAAAAAAAAAAAAAAAAAAAAAATAAAAAATAATAAAAAAAAAAATAAAAAAAAAAATATATATTTAAAACAAACTTAGACAAACAATTTTTACAAATAAATAAAAAAAATATACTAATAATAAAAAAATGCAAAACATTTGGTAAAGTTTGGTAAAGATCAGATGAAAAATGAAAGCCCTGTCGTATTAACGAGGCAAAATATAGCATTTTTTAACTAAATCAAGGGCCATAACTCCACTGTTACTAGTCCGATCTGGCTGGTTTTCGAACTTGTGCGAGCTTTCATTGATATTAACAATAAGTTTTGTAAAGATCGGATGAAAAGTGAAGGCCCTTGGCCAGTAGAGCTAAAAATTATCAGCTCCAGAAAGTATGTCAAGGTCATAGATGAAATCCATGCATCCAAAAAGATGCACTACCCAAGACACAACTATGTCAAAATAGAATATGTTTTCTTCCAAAGATTAAGCTATAAATTAGGTTTAAAACATCTAGTGCATAATTATAATTCATGAGAGAGTGATGTAATTGTAACAATTAAAGTTATCTGCCCTTTGCTTGGATGGTGAAGGTCACATCCACATTTGCTTTGTCACGTTGCCATGTACCACTCAAGATACAACTGTAAGCAAAGTTTTAAAGGTCTTAGTGCATACAGTTTGTGAAAAAGTGACTTAAATGCAAAAGTTGAACCTAAATATTATTAAGTTATCTGCCCTTTGCTTGGAGGGTCAAGGTCACTTCCCCATTTGCTTTGTCACGTTGCGATGTACCACCCAAGATACAACTACAAGCAAAGTTTGAAAGGTCTAGTGCATACAGTTTGTGAGAAAATGACCTAAACGCAAAACTTGAATGTTGACGCCGCCGCCGCCGGAAAAGCAACACCTATGTCTCTTTTTTTCTTCGAAAAGGCGAGACAAAAACTGTTTTCCGGCCATAGACTATTCAAGCCAGTAGAGTGATACAGGCCCTCTCATGCATCTTGTTCCCGGAAGACTACTTAATACACGCCACTCTGTAAATGACATAATTTTAGACATGGAGGTCATCTTGAGTGACAGTTTGGCCATGAACACAAATCACAAATCTGTCTATCCATCAGCAATTTCATAAAAAAATATTCTAGTCTAGATTTGAAACAGTTTAATTACAATTGATCACAATATATTTGGAATGGATTGACCCTCTAAGATTTTGGTAGGTCGCCAAAGATCGCCGAGTTTGCTAAAACTATGTTAAAATTATGGAAATTTGATCGTGTAAATATTCATACAGTCTTTCCTATCAAACCTTGCCTTCTCAGTACTTTTGGTACTTTGATTTATCATAATATATATGGTACTTTGATTTACCATAATATATATATGTTATGTAGGGGAAATAACCATGCAAGTGATGTGGCCAATATCTCCGCCAGATGTCGCACCGTTTCACTTTGCACGTAATGAAATCAGTTCCTGTCGAACGGATTGCGTTTGCATCGCACCGACTGTGTTTTCGCCCGATCAATTTATTTACCACCAGACTAAATGTGTTTGCGTTAAACTGATTCATAATGCATCATGCTGATTTACTTTGTTCTGTATCACTTCACATTTTTCGATGAATCGTTTAAGTTTTCATCGTACCGACTTGTATTTGATTGTATTGCATTAGTTTTTTTGTCAAATGGTTGGTCATTGCACTGAATGATTTCTATTTGCGTCGTATGGTTTGAAATTTTACACCGTATCATTTCACTTCGAACCGTATCGGTTCACTTTGTAACGAATGAACAGAGTTTACACGTCGCATCGAATCAATAAGTACGTCATCAAATGACTTTGCGTCGTATGGTTTGAAATTTTACACCGTATCATTTCACTTCGAACCGTATCAGTTCACTTTGTAACGAATGAACCGAGTTTATACCGTATCATTTCACTTCGAACCGTATCAATTCACTTTGCGTCGTATGGTTTGAAATTTTACATCGTATCATTTCACTTTGAATCGTATCAATTCACTTTGTAACGAATGAACCGAGTTTACACGTCGCATCGAATCAATATGTACGTCATCAAATGACTTTGCGTCGTATGGTTTGACATTTTACATCGTATCATTTCACTTGAACCGTATCAATTCACTTTGTAATGAATGAACCGAGTTTACACGTCGCATCGAATCAATATGTACGTCATCAAATGACTTCATGTTGAATTAAATGGCCTGTCATTGAATGGTTTGTAAATATCCACATTTTGACGGTTATTGCTTCCCATACGTATGTATCAATCACTGCATTCACACTTGTTCCAATTCATACCTACGGGTTTGCTGATAGTTTTAACAGATTTTGTTATGTATTATGAGTATCCTCGACCTCTTAGTTTACGACCACTTAACGACAGTTGGCTACATATATCAGTAATGCATTATATATTTGACATAATATAATGTTAGCTAATCTAAACTATTCAAACTTGAACAAAAACTACCGCGGCTTTGATTAAATTTTGTTCATTTTCCATCCGATAACATTTGTAAATGGATGACGTCAACTTGTTTGTTTCCAGTGAACGGTATGTGTTTCCGTTCACCTTATTTACTATAGCTTTTATCTCGAGATGCAGTATTTTCATACGCGCAATGTTTGTGCAAAATGTGTTGACCAAAATTCACACTAGCTGACAGAGTAGAAAACAATGCAAAAATATCACTTATTTTCTATGAAAAAAATATGAGTAAATGTCTACCCTAATCACCCTAAACTCGATTTTTTTTAATACTGTGGAGCTTTAAAATTATTGCCTTCTGCTGTTTTCAAAACATGTCCGTCTGCTTGTCAGGAATTTAGGTCACATGTCACGTAGGAAATGTACTAACATAACAATTACCAGATATTTTTAACACAAACACCGATATTGCTGCATGTTTTATGCAGGGACCTCGCCCTTGATATTACCCATTTACTACTTTCATTTTACAAGTAAATAAAACTTGTTGATATATAATGAAAGGCAAAGGATTAAATCATCACTACATCACAAAATATTTTATTTTGTTTAAGTTTGCTTTAAAATGGGATGCATTTAATGGCGAAAACACTGGTAAAGAGATTAACTATCTAGGAAAATTATCCGTAGCCTTAATTTGTTTTATTATTTGCGAGTGTTTTCTGTTGTTGTTCTAAAGAACTATTCATTTAGCAGACGATCATACAAAATGATGGCGAAATTTGCATAATAAACGTGCGCAGACGTAATTTCCGCCATCGGTCGAAATCACATGGTAGTCGAAAACAGATAGAAAGACGACTATAAGACATGTTTTACTTTTCATTTTCTATTTATGATACCTTCGCCATGCACACTATGTTCATTTTCACACCAATGTTCCGGTGTTTGCCCTCCATTACGGGTTTCTTCAGTATTGCTCAACCAGGTCTGCATTCTTGGGGATGAACCTCCTTTCTTACTTTCAACCAAAATAAGGCATCAGCAAGCATGGAGGTTATAGAAGCACAGCCTTGCCCCCAAGAAAGAATGAAGCAAGCTGGCTCGGTCACACCATATTTAGTACTTTACAGTGATACTAGTATTGTAACATATTCACAGACTGTCTAATCTGTAATTTACATAATGCTTGTATTATGTTGTATTCGCAGTATTATCTGGTCTTGGTTTTTTTGAGCCAGTTTTTGCCAAATAATTTATTTTAAAGATGGTTTCTATGAATTTATTCCATACCTAAATGAAGTTTCAGCATAAATTGTTGTTTATGAAAATAAACATAGTTTATGTGGAAATGTAATTTACAATTTCATTTCTTTGTTGACCACTATATGTAAAATGTACTTTTATTTTATTGTTGACATTTTCTTAACCGGTCTTTGCGCAGGTATATTTAATATTATATATATAGTACATATATAAATAGACCTCATTATCATTTTAATAATGTGACTAGAATATGTACTTTCATTGGGTCCTGAACGAGCATGAATTAGTTCGCTGATTCAGCGTTTGCTGTTGTTTTGTAGACCTTAACCGCCATCCGTCCTAGTTGAGCAATGCCTACTTGGTTCTGTTCGAGTCTATTTGTTTCTTTCCATTGCGGGGCAATCGGCTATAGAAGCGCAGCCTTGCCCCCGAGAAAGAGTGAAGCAAGCTGGCTCGGTCACACCATATTTAGTACATTGCATTGATACTTGTACTGTAACATATTCACAGACTGTCTAATCTGTAATTTACATAATGCTTGTATTATGTTGTATTCGCAGTATTATCTGGTCTTGGTATTTTTTAGCCAGTTTTTGCCAAACAATTTATTTTAAAGATGGTTTCTATGAATTTATTCCATTCCTAAATGAAGTTTCAGCATAAATTGTTGTTTATGAAAATAAACATAGTTTATGTGGAAATGTAATTTACAATTTCACTTCTTTGTTGACCACTATATGTAAAATGTACTTTTATTTTATTGTTGACATTTTCATAACCAGTCTATGCGCAGGTATACTTAATATTATATATATAGTACATATATAAATATACCTCATTATCATTTTAATAATGTGACTAGAATATGAACTTTCATTGGGTCCTGAACGAGTATGAATTAGTTCGCTGATTCAGCGTTTGCTATTGTTTTGTAGACCTTAACCGCCATCCGTCCTAGTTGAGCAATGCCTACTTGGTTCTGTTCGAGTCTATTTGTTTCTTTCCATTGCAGGGCAATCGGCTATAGAAGCGCAGCCTTGCTCCCCGAGAAAGAGTGAAGCAAGCTGGCTCGGTCACACCAGATTTAGTACAGTGATACTTGTACTGTAACATATTCACAGACTGTTATCTAATCTGTAATTTACATAATGCTTGTATTATGTTAAACTGGTCTTGGTGTTTTTGAGCCATTTTTTGCCAAATAATTTATTTTAAAGATAGTTTCTATGAATGTATTCCATTCCTAAATGAAGTTTCAGCATAAATTGTTGTTGATGAAAATAATCATAGTTTATGTGAAAATGTAATTTACAATTTCACTTCTTTGTTGACCATTATATGTAAAATGTACTTTCATTTTTATTGTTCATAAATATACCAGTTATACAATATAAATTACAAAATATAGAATATGAATGAAGAATTATAAAATATAAATAAAAAAAGTATAGAATATGAATAGTATGCAATATAAATGAGCAATTATTGACTATTGCAACGTGTCACGTGGCATACACATGTGTATATTAACTCCATATGCAAAAATAATGAATGAATGGTGTTCTACGGCACGTCGACACATAAATATATCATACTGTGAGCAAAAACTGATGAAAGATGAATGAATGAATGAATGAATGAATGAATGAATGAATGAATGAATGAATGGTGTTTTACGACACGTCGACACATAAACAGGTCATATTGTGTGCAAAAACTGATGAAAGATGAAGAAATGAAGTAGTAATTAAAAAATAATGAAAATGTATACATATAAAACTATTTACAACTAAGGGATGATAAGGTAGTAATATAAACTTTATATGTAAATCAACAAATGCCCGCCAACGGGTAAATAAACAAAAATACATACATGAGTACATTTCTGCATGTGAATGGTGTTTCATATTGTTATAATATATATCTACGTTTTCTGTCTACAGTAACGTTAGTGATGAAAGACATGTTGATGTTTGTTTGCTTATGTAACAGTACTGATAAAAGGCACGTTATGTTTGTTTGTTTGTTTGTTTATTTATTTACATTTTCTTTCATTCCCCCTATCACACCCATGACGTACGATTCTATACAATTTATTCGAGCTCGGAGTAAACAACACGGAATTGTGCTAAATTATGTTGTTGTTGTTGTTGTTGTTGTTTCA
Source organism: Cyrtodaria siliqua (assembly GCA_037043455.1). Lineage (NCBI taxonomy): Eukaryota > Metazoa > Mollusca > Bivalvia > Adapedonta > Hiatellidae > Cyrtodaria > Cyrtodaria siliqua. Next base: position 171,560 of record JAWPHD010004595.1, on the reverse strand, counting down.
CATACGTTATAAAAGTCCAGATTTTACAACTTAATGGTTATGAGAAAATCTATACAATTCAAAAATTGCATGACTACTGTACCAACACTACTATACTTAAATCGTTTGCTTATTTGTATAGACGTGTCTTAATTTGTAATTTCATGTTCACCTGCTCATGGCGAATATTCGAGTATTAAAGCGATCAAATTTAGCGTAGTATACAATTCACTATATAGGCTTACCACCACCAATTGCATATAAACCTCCGAGGTCGAATGTAGTTCCTATAATAAAAAGTAATCCTTTCTTTTTTGTTGGAAATGGAGATTATAAGAAGGGGACCATAGCCCATTTCTGTTATATTTTGTTGTTGTATGTATAAGAAGTGTATTGATAGGTATTACTGGATTACGCCATCATTAAAATAATATGTGTTTGCTGTTTCCCGACCCAGGATTTCATAAATGGGTAGGTAGCCCAGCCAGCAAGACCACATCGGCCCAACATCGGGCCAACATTGCCTGCTACATCGGTTAATCTCATCGGCCCGATGTCATTTTTGCAAAGAGGCGCGCCAGCTACATCGATGTACTAGTCGGCCCGACGGCGGCATTACATCCGACCAACATCTTATTCTAGATCGGCTCAAAATCGGCAAATCGTTGTATCTATCTTGGGCCCGTATTCATAAAGCAACTTAAGTGAAAAATTTAAGATGTTCACATATTTTTTGAATATCCTTATTTACCCCTCAGGTACACTACAAACCATGTATTTTAAAATAAATATTTAGCTGCAGGTTTTATTTATCCATAACCTAATAAACAATATTTAAAACATGTCTTAAATCGATAGAAAAGGGTGTTTAAAAAATTGATAAAATTTGACTTAAGTTAAGATATTGCTAAGAAGCTTTATGAATACGGGACGTGGACTACTTTTTGTACGTAAGTAACAGTGGACACTTTTGAATGACCTCTGAATCATGCTTGAAGTTTGTCAAACTCATGAGGTCTGACGCGTCGACAACAATGTCGTTTAAACAAGTTTAACATTCCGACCTGGTTTGGTAAAGGATAGAAGGATGCAAAATGGAGGTGCACTTGTGGCAACAAGACAAAATATAGTATTTTTCATTAAATCATAACTCTGATGTTTTTAACCCAATCTTGATAGTTTTTTCGAAATCGCAGGGCTCGATCAGATATATGCCATTTAAGGTGTAACACAAAGTAAATAAAACATAACTCGAACAAAGAATAATACATTTTATGATTGATCTGCTAAAGAATAATATGTGAGCATCCATAATATTGATAATTTTGCGATATTAACATTATTTAATTGAGAAAGCTCAGTGTGTTTTTCACAAAACGGCACCCGTAGTAACGTGCTGGCCGTGATTTTGCAAGATTTGCATATTCTAAAATTATCCTGGCTAGAGTGATATTTATAACATATCTGCAAAGCATATAATGCACGCTTGTACAAAGTAAATCAAAGCAATGAAGTTTGTTGGTTTTCTTTTCATACAAAGGTTATATCACTTAAGTTTACTCGATTATGTTTTTGTTCCCAAACTAAAATTCAGAGTTGTTACAATTCAAGTTCAGTTTAAAAGGTAACAATCCACGTTAACAATCCAATTGTAACAACGCGAGTTCAAACTTTACAACAAAGTTATGACTAGAGTTTATATTATGAGTATATTGCAATGGTATTGACTAGAGTTCAAGCCTTCCCAAGTATATTAAAGTTACCACTAGAGTTCCTGTTAGGTGCCATATAACCTTTCATGACTTGTTGCGCCGTAAAACCGAATTCAATTTCATGTTCCATTCTATTTTTATATTACTAATGTCTGTTGTTATAACTCAAGTTCAGTTTAAAAGGTAACAATCCACGTTAAAGAAGTATAATCCAATTGTATCGACGCGAGTTCAAACCTTTACAATAAAGTTATGGTTAGAGTTTATATTGAGAGTACATTGCAGTGGTATTGCCTGGATTTCAAGCCTTTAGAAGTACATTAAAGTTATGACTAGAGTTACTGTTAGGCGCCATATAACCGTTCATGTCTCGGTGCGCCGTAAATCCGAATTCAATTTCATGTTCCGTTCTGTTTTTATGTTACTACCGTCTCAGATACTTTGTTTCTCCTCCTCCTTCCCCCATCTCTGTCACCGGCTGTCCGCTACCATTCTCTTGTGGTCAATTCCACCTGCACCTATGTTGCTGCCCTAATATTTTTCTGCACAGTTTCTGTGCTAAATCAAAGTTCTGGAAGTACTGAGAATGCAAGGTTTGATAGGAAAGACTGTATGAATATTTGCACGATTGCTGAACATTTAAAATTTCCATAAATTTGACATAATCGTCACAATTGGATTATACTTCATAAACATGGATTGTTACCTTTTAAACTGAACTTGAGTTGTAACAACTCTGAATTTTAGTTGACACTTAAACAGAATTAAGTAAACTTAAGTGAAAATGTTACGTGCTGGTAGCGTTTAACGTTTAAATAAAATGGACTCCGAGGAAAATTAACTTATATGGACATCCTATTGATTATCTAACTCTTGAAAACTAAGGGGTAAACTACAAAGTATCAAATCAGAAATAATTTATTAACTTATATCTTAGTAAGAAAACATATAACGTAAAATTATCAGTAACATATAACAAATAACAACTTTCCTTAATAAATAATAATACTCTCTTTGACTAGAAATACTATAATATTATATTCTCTATATTAAATATTCATGTCAATTCAAAACCTTCTAAAAGTAAATCGTTTTAAATTCTAAATTTACTATTGACTATATTTATTAAAGTTACTATAATCGAATTTAAAGCAAAAATAACGTCTAAGTTCAACCTAAACACACTATGTGTTACCTTAAGAAGAAAATTCGGAGTCCTAGATCTGTAGGCGATCTAGCTATTTATACTGCACAAATAAAAATGTGCGGTGCGCAAATGTGCACTGTGCACTAACAACGCTAGAACGCGCAACGTCAAATGTGCGCTTTTCCTGTGCGCTAAAGGACTCACACCACTATTGTCTCCCTTGAATACTCGTGCCCTACAGATGAAGGAGGTAGATAAAAAAAACAAGTTCGCTTTTCTACATATTACAGGATACATTGATTTATCTTTACCAGGTTCTAAATCTACAGCATTTTAGGAAGAAATCACAGGAAAATGCATGTTGATTAAGATTTCTAGCTAATTCTGCCTCATTTTACACATCATGGGTCTAATTACCACGGGGTTGTATTTTTGTCTACATTTTGATAGGTGTCACGCAAACATGAAATTAAAAAATGTTCAATCTGGTAAATATTTGTTAAATGTGTTTTAAATTGCAGATATTGGATCAATGAAGAATTTAAGCATAAATACATGTTGTAAAATCTGTTTATCTCTATGCCACGAACAAAAACATTACAATGGGACCATATGGAAAATTAATTGTGGTGTGAGACGTTAACGCGCATACAAATAATTACGGTTTGATACTCGCCTATTTCAAACATGAATTAAAACACCTTTATGAATTAAAGTAGGGTAAGTAAAGTTTCATACACATAGAATAATGATTAAATAACCTGACTCTTACATTTAAAACAAATATTCTCTTTGGAATAAGAAAAAGATCGAATTCACAGATTTGAATTCGCCGCACAAACAGTTGCTATGGTAAACAATCCCATCATTCAACGTAATTCCGGATCCAATATGGTCGCTGGAAAGATTCATTTGTAAATGTGAACAAGATTGCTGCTTTCAATTTAAGTGATAACAGCGATAAAACATGGTAACCTGATATGATAGTCGTAAGTTAATCCCTAAGTTAAGTTAATATGATAAATATGCGTATAATGAACACAATGGATATACAATAAAACTGCGATAATATGCGTAACGCTAAAGTGAAAGTAGAGTGAAACATCGGGGCATTACAATATAACCCTTGTGTGAAAAGAAAACCAACAAGCTTCATTGCTTTAATTTACTTTGTGCAAGCGTGCATTATATGCTTTGCAGATATTTTATAAATATCACTCTAGCCAGGATAATTTTAGAATATGCAAATCTGGCAAATTCACGACCAGCACGAGACTACGGGTGCCGTTTTATGAAAAACGCACGCATCTTTCTCAAATAAATAATGTTTATTTACTTTGTGTTACACCTAAAATGGCATATATCTGATTGAGCCCTGTGAGTTCGAAAAAACTATCAAGGTTGGGCTAAATACATCAGAGTTATGGCCCCGGATTTAATGAAAAATACTATAGTTTAATTGTCTTGTTGCCACTTAGTGCACCTCCATTTTGCATCCTTCTATCCTTTACCAAACCAGGTCGGAATGTTAAACTTGTTTAAACGACATTGTTGTCGACGCGTCAGACCTTATAATTTTGACAAACTTCAAGCATGATTCAGAGGTCATTCAAAGATTCCACTGTTGCTTACGTACAAAAAGTAGTCCTGGGCCCGTATTCATAAAGCTTCTTAGCAATATCTTAAGTCAAATTTTATCAATTTGTTAAACACCCTTTTCTATCGATTTAAGAATGTTTTTAATATTGTTAATTAGGTTATGGTTTATTAAAAATATTTATCTTAAAATAAATGGTTTGTAGTGTACCTGAGGGGTTAATAAGGATATTCAAAAATATGTGAACATCTTAAATTTTAACTTAAGTAATATTTTCACTTAAGTTGCTTTATGAATACTGGCCGAGGATAGATACATCGATTTGCCGATTTTGAGCCGATCTAGAATAAGATGTTGGTCCGATGTTATGCCGCCATCGGGCCGACTAGGACATCGATGTAGCTGGCGCGCCTCTTTGCAAATTAGACATCGGGCCGATGAGATAAACCGATGTAGCAGGCAATGTTGGCCCGATGTTGGGCCGATGTGGTCTTGCTGGCTGGGCTACCTACCCATTTATGAAATCCTGGGTCGGGAAACAGCAAACACATATTATTTTAATGATGGCGTAATCCAGTAATACCTATCAATACACTTCTTATACATACAACAACAAAATATTACAGAAATGGGCTATGGTCCCCTTCTTATAATGTCCATTTCCAACAACAAAGAAAGGATTACTCTTTATTATAGGAACTACATTCGACCTCGGAGGTTTATATGCAATTGGTGGTGGTAAGCCTATTTAGTGAATTATGTACTACGCTAAATTTGATCGCTTTAATACTCGAATATTCGCCCTGAGCAGGTGAACATGAAATTACAAATTAAGACACGTCTATACAAATAAGCAAACGATTTAAGTATAGTAGTGTCGGTAACTTTTAGAATGCGTTACTGTAGTCATGCAATTGTATAGACTTTCTCATAACCCTTAAGTTGTATAATCTGGAATTTTATGACGAATGTGAATAAACAACAACAACAGCATAATTTAGCACAATTCCGTGTTGTTTACTCCGAGCTCGAATAAATTGTATGGAATCGTACGTCATTGGTGTGATTGATTGAGGGACTGAAAGAAAATGTAAACAAACAAACAAACAAACAAACTAAACAAACATAACGTGCCTTTTATCAGTACTGTTACATAAGCAAACAAACATAAACACGTCTTTCATCACTAATAGTTCTTGAGCTGGCTGTAGAACCCCTCATCCCACCCCACTCCCCGCAGGAGGAATTTTGTAGGGTATGATTTTCTGAAAGAACATACATTAAGCTTCAACATGAGACGTTGGGGCTTTAGTGAGTTTTGAGGGAAAACGTTGCGTTTTTAGACGAAAATCGCCGAAATCTGGAATTATTTTTTAGAAAAAGACTGGAATATATTAGAACCAATTTAGATTGATGGAATCATTCTCGGAACGCATCTCTACATGTCCCACCATATAATTTATGGATCCGATACTTGAATATCGAGATTTTCGGTAAAAATGTTTAAAAAAATGAATAAAATCGCCCATTTCTGTAAAACATTGGGGGTATTTAACTAAAAATTAGAAATATACCTAATACAATAGAAAAAAGAAATATTGTAACCTTTTTGGGCAGGGTAAATTCCAGTGATTAAATAGAAAAAGTTCCAAACCGCAAGATGTTTGGAAATGCCTTAATTTTTGGTCGAAAAATGTGTATTTTTGTCAAAAATCGCCGGAATCTGGAATTATTTTTCAAAATTAGTTTGAACATAATCTTATCAAATTGAAGCAATAGAATATTGCACAGCATACATATTCAAGTTTTTTCCTGGCATCATATATAACATAAATTATGTGCTCAGATATTGGCATTTTAGGGCAAAATGTTGGAAAAAATGACAAAAATCACTGATTTCTGTAATCCATTGGGGTATTGGGTTAAACATTAGAAAAAAATATTTAATACAATTGAATAAAGACATATTGTAACATTTTGGATAGACAAAGGTCCAATAATTAAGTAGAAAAAATTCCTGAACAATATGATGCTTAAAATATTGCCTTAATTTTCAGGCGAAAAATGTGTATTTCCGTCAAAAATCGACGGAATCTGGAATTATCTTTTGAAAATAGTTTGAACATAAACTTATCAAATTGAAGCAATAAAATGTTGCACAGTATACATATCCAAATCATTTATTGTATCAGATATAACATATATGCTCAAGTATTTATATTTTAGGGCAAAATGTTGAAAAAATGACTAAAATCGCTGATTTCTGTAATGCATTGAGGTATTGGGAAAAAATTAAAAGTGCATAGAAAGAAAGGAAATTTTATATCATTTCTGCAGTCCAATGTGCAATAATATACCTGAAAACCCATAAGAAGGTGGTAAATGCTGCTTTATTTTGTTGGAGGAAAATGTGTTTTTAATAAAACATAAACGAAATCAGGATTGTTTTTCTTTAAAAAGTAATTTAAACATATATACTTTGCCACTGACCGTTCCAAGGCGGTAGCCCTATTGTCAACTCTTTTGTGTTTGTGATGTCGTTTGCATTTATTATTACTTTTGCGTTCTTGTTTGTCTGTTTGCATGTTTGTTTCTATGTTTTGTGTTTGACTGTCCTCCTTGAATGCTACTTTCCCTGTCCGATCTTTTTATATGTCTTTATACGTGTTACAACGACAGATGAGAGGAAAAAGGTGCCGTCTTTCTTCTATGGAACATTCCTACTCTCACCTGGCGATATTGCTATTGACCCATCATATGTTTCCAAGGAGTGCATGGCACGCTGACATTTTATTTGCTTTTATAAGCAAACAAGCCTGCTCTAGCTGATACCTTATAGGAATTTGTTAAAAAATGACATGACAGAACCTCCAGAACAAATACAACACATCAATATACTAGTTCTTGAGCTGGCTGTAGACCCCCACTCCCCCATGGGGGATTTTGTAGGGTATGATTTTCTGAAAGAACATACAATAAGTTTCAAAATGAGACAGGTGTGCCATCAATTTTGAGCGTTGGGCTTTAGTGAGTAACGTGCATGTAAACTATGTTACCTTACATTACAATTAAAAGTTCAATGTACAATAAAAACGTTGAATATAAAATAAATCAAAACCATGAAAAAACCTAATACATGTACTTTTATTAATATAAGTTGAGAAGCGCTTCAAACTTAATGAAACTATTCTGTAATTTACGTTTCACCACATGCATTACCAAAAAAACTTATTTTTAGTGCAAATAGGTTGCTGTAAAAACTGGTGTTCGTCTGTAAGTAAGGGTTTCTATATATCAAAATGTTAATTAGGCTGTGTATAATATGCACAAAACCTGTGCGTTGGCCCAGCGGCCATCGGCCGAGGGTCGCTCAACGCTATTTCCCTCTATACATATATAACTATACTGTATAAAGCTCTAGGTGAGTTACGAGGTTCGAGCCCCGAACTCGGTAGACTCCCCACTGATACAGCCTAGCGATTGAATGCCACGCGTTGCCGGGACCTTTGCCGACGGCTGCCCTCTAGGCCCGTTGTGTCACCCAATCTGTAAGTCGGCCGAGCGGCCGTCGGCCGAAGTTCGTTCAACGATATATCCTTCTATATAACTCTATATAGCTCTATGTGCCATGTTCGAGACTCGAACTCGGGTAGCCTTTTCCCTAATAAGGACTAGCGACCGAGTGCCACATGTACTGGGAACCTTTGTCGACGGCTGGCAACCGGTCCCGTTGTGTCGCAAAATCTGTGGGTCGGCCCAGTGGCCGTACGCAGAGGGTCGATCAACGCTATTGTTCTATTTATAACGTACACTGTATATAGCTCTATGTACCATGTTCGAAATGCCGGTAACGTGGTAAAGTCCAAGTCGCCAGTTGGTACACGTACATGTTCCAAAATGCTCTACACATAATGGGCTTTCAGAAAAATAGGGTGTACAATATTCCCCCTGGGGTGAGGGTTGCTCCTACTAGCTTACAGTCTATTTTTCTATTGTACAGGTATTATATATTTTTTCTAGATTTTAACCCAATACCTCCAATGGATTGCAGAAATAAGTGATTTTAGTCCTTTTTTCCAACATATGTCAGCAGATATGTTATATAAGATGCAAAGAAACACTTAAATATGTATGCTGTGCAACATAATATTACTTCAATTTGATAAGTTTATGTTAAAACTATTTTCAAATATAATTCCAGATTCCGTCGATTTTTGACAAAAATACACATTTTTCGCCTAAAAATTAAGGCATTTTCAAGCATCATACGGTTCTGGACTGTTTTTCTACTTAATTATTGGACCTTTGTCTATCCAAAAATGTTACAATGTATCCTTATTCAATTGTATTAAATTTGTTTCTATATTTTATCCCCAATACCTCCAATGGATTACAGAAATCTTTGATTTTTGTCATTTTTCCAACATTTTGCCCTAAAATGCTAATATTTGAGCACATATGTTTTATATTGTATCAGGAAAAACTTGAATATGTATGCTGTGCAACATTCTATTGCTTCAGTTTGATAAGTTTATGTTCAAACTAATTTTAAAAAATAATTCCAGATTCCGGCGATTTTTAACAAAAATACACATTTTTCGCCCCAAAATTATGGCATTTCCAAACATCATGCGGTTTGGGACTTTTTTCTACTTAATCACTGGACCTTACCCTGCCCAAAAAGGTTACAATATTTCTTTTTTCTATTGTATTAGATATATTTCTAATTTTTAGTTAAATATCCCCCAATGTATTACAGAAATCAGCGATTTTATTCAATTTTTTAAAATTTTTACCCAAAATCTCAATAGTTAAGTATCGGATCCATAAATTATATGGTGGGACACATAGAGATGCGTTCCGAGAAAGATTCCATCAATTCAAATTGGTTCTAATATATTCCATTCTTTTTCTAAAAAATAATTCCAGATTTCGGCGATTTTCGTCTAAAAACGCAGTGTTCTCCCCCAAAATTCATTAAAGCCCCAACGCTCAGACATGTCTCATTTTGAAACTTACTGTATGTTCTTTCAGAAAATCATACCCTACGTTACTGTAAACAAGGTACGAGGACAGAAACGTAGATATATATCATAACAATATGAAACACCATTCACATGCAGAAATTGTAGATACCCTGAATGTAGCTTTAAACACAAGTTGGTTTCTTTTCACAGTAGTAACCCATTGGACACCATAAACAGTGGCATGCACTCATCCATACCATACCCGATAGCAATCCGTTTGTAGCTGTTCAGCTTGAGCGTATACATTTTTTAATTTGTCATTGTTTTAAAATGGAAATGTATATATGGAGAGGAACTATCGTTGTCTTTTGTCGGTATATTGGTTGTTTTATACCTCTTTCTCTCTCTCTCTCTCTCTCTCTCTCTCTCTCTCTCTCTCTCAACTTTCTTCATATAGCTAAGCATGTATATTGTATTGTATTTAAGAATTTATGACCTGTGTATAACGGGTTTGTGCACACACATTTCAGTTGAAGCCGTTGTGTAGCTGTCTTGTCATTGGCCGTTCAAAGATAGTCTTCACATGATATGTGTATATAATGTGTGCCGCCTGGTATAATGTTCGGCCTGTTTGTTTTGAATCACCTCCGTGGCCTTAGTGGTAAAGACGTTGCGTTTGAAACGTTCTCGCCTCTCACCGCTGCGAGTTCGAATCTCACTGGGATCTCGACTTTTACGCGAGAAAGTGTCGATTCTTACGGATGGCGGGAGGTATACAGTACTAGTTCTACCCAAGAAAAAGTGGATGGTCTGCCTGCATCCACCACGGGAAAATCGACCTTCATATATAGCCTAAAATGTGCTGTATTTGACGTAAAACACCATTGAACTTCCAACCATCCAATTAATAAAACAACTTCTTATCAACCTTTATACTACGGAATGGAAAAATTCTCGGTTAACTTATTATTACGTCATGGAAACCGCTGCACCGGCGAATCAATAGGTTTAGATGTGTTGTTTTCGTATAAATAGCTGAGCGCAAGAGTTCTAACAATAAAACTGAATAAAATGTTTAAACACGTAGCAACGAACGTTGTTAAATTGTGCTGCAGTAAAGGCTGCGATGCGGTTTTGAAAAGACAATTAGCGAATGCATCTATAGCTCTTGTCAAGGTATGTTCATGTTTATTTATACGTATTAAAATGGAATATTACTATTAATTGTAACTGCTAAGTAAACGCTAGTTTATATGTTTACCTCGATCTAGCTTATAGTTCTTAATAGTCCCGTTTAAAAGGGAAATCGGGCTCAAGTTATATATATACTGGCGGTCAATAAAAACGCACAGTAGATTATATGGGTGTTAAATGTTGTTGCATTTGTTAATTAATATATCCTTCAGTTTCAAAATATACACTTACGCAATAACATGTAACGCCCATGTAATCTACTGGGGCGTTTTCATTGATCGTCAGTACATATACTCTGTAAAAAATGTTTTGGACCATGGCAGTGTTCGAACCCGTACAATGATCGCTGAACCATGACATTCGACCATAACCCTTATTATCTCAGTTGATAATTCACACTAGATCAACAATCAACAATAATTATCGTTTACAATGAAAGTTTGCGAAAAAATAATAATCTTTTTATTGGTTACTCGAATGTGTCCGTAACTGTTACTTTTAATGGACTTTGCAACATTTTTTACAGACCCTTTGTGTGTTCGCGATATTTTTTTAAAATCAAATCTTGTTTGGAATTTAATGTTTCTGGTACCAAATTAACCGGGTAGTGTAGACCTTGGATACTAAAAAAAGATACTTAAATTCTGTTCACTAGTTTTATTTTTATATGACTTTATATACCCTGGTCCAAAACTTTTTTTACCGAGTATATAATATAAACCCCAACGGATGGCGCTTTCTCAGTTTATCACTACTGAGCAAGTCAACCTGATAGGTGAAAGTATGTCGTTATTGACAATTACATATAAATCGCCTTTAGGCATTGATACTATTTTTTTGATAAAATAACGATGGGTTTTATATAAAAAAAACACCATGGTTAGATACATCCGTTTATTATTATTAATGTGTTCAAACATGTGTAACTGAGTGAATTCGCATGTTTTTGTGCATGTTGTTTTGAGACATTTTCAACACATGTAAGGTTATATATGACGGTCGATTTGTTTGTGGTGGAAGCTGACGACCCACATTTCCTGGGTAGAACCAGTACTGTACCGCCATTCGTAAGAATCGACACATCCTCACTTGACAAGTCGAGCTCCTTGTTGGATTCGAACCCACATCGGTGGGTTTTATTTATAAATTAGATTGATTTATGTATTATGTAAATATGTTGAGTATATTTGCATTTATATATTTGTGTTCTACCATTATCAGTTGTTTTATTTACTCAGTACATTTAAAAACGCACCATTTTTTATTTTCGATTATTTTTAGTCCGCTGATTTTTTTGTTCAAATCAAGATTCTATTTTACGTCAGTACACGAGTCTCTTTGTCCCAAAGGTTAACATGGAGATAGACAGTCGCATAAGATGTGTTCTACTTCTTTTAAATATATTTCAAAATCTATAAATTCCAAAAGTACCAAGTGTTGCGTTTTTAAATGTTCTGAGTGTAGTTCTGTGAGAGAGAGAGAGAGAGAGAGAGAGAGAGAGAGAGAGAGACTTTGGTTGAACTCATCCGACGGACCGAGCGTCTGATTCATGTGATTTCTCTACTTTTTCAGGTGACAGATGAAATGCAGCATGAGGCGCCACACGGAACCTGTTCCGTCAAAACTAACCAGAACAACAAATACAATACGCAAGTGGTCATCAGTGAAATCACGCCTTCCAAAATCGCCTTTAACCTGGAAGGTTTGAACTCAGAGTTGCAAGAGACGTTAATTACTGGATATCTACCAGAACTGACAAAACTATTGGACGAGGGAGATTGTGAGAAAATCACGTTTAACAATGTATGTGAAAGTGTTTACAGATACTGTATTAATATGCAGATACGAAGGCATGGGTACACAAGCAAATTCACAAGGTATAATCACGACAAAGGCATGGCTATATTTGAACTGATCAAAGATCACACATATTAATGAGAATCAAACATTGCATAGCTTGAACTAGTCGAAGATCATAATAGAGAATCAACGCTGGCGTTGTTTTGGAACTGATCATGGAATATTCTGCTGGATATATGTGAACATCTACGTTTGCTTCTGTGAACAATGACACGGGCATCCGTTACAAACGGTCCCAACAAAAGTCATTGCCATGCAATGACATACAAACATGGTTGCACCTTGGAACGGACAGTGGCAAAAGAAGAAGAAAAAACGCTGAGTAGAGACCGAGTCGAATTGATACGTTTATAAACGTATTTCATTCCGTATATAACCGCGTACATACGAGATTACATACAAGTCACAGCTCGAATAGGGTGGCGGACATATCGACGGACATAACGTCGACCATGATATGAAAACGGACATAGAGCGTATAGTTAAAAGCAACACTATTAAAGCAACAACGAAAACATTAACTCGGAGATTGAATACTGACTTATACATGTGGCTTACGAGTGGAACCATATCAAAGAGAAAAGATACGTGATTTTTTAAATGCGACTTTATACATGACAGTTTCATATGTGCGAACTTATATATATATGTACACGTGCTTTATGTGTTACGTATATCTCGAGGTATTACCATTACTAGTTCGTGTGTTTTATTTTTGCACGAACGTATTTGCTGTTTTATATACATGATATTGTTAAGTAATCCAAAATAAAGAAATAAAATAATTAATGTGTGTTGATCATTGAATTTTTAACACAATAATAATAATAATGGTTTCGCTTTTCAACCCAAAAATATATTATTAACCTGACTCCTGGTCTGTGTACTACATGTACCTTTATTAGCGTAGATATACTTTCCATCTCATATTATTTGTTCTGAGTAATGGCATGCATTTGATATCTGCATATCATGTGAAAGCATACAGAAACAGCGGAATGCCGCCCCCGTCCTGTTGAACGTAACATTTCATTCTGCTGATCTCTAGCTCTGAACAGAAGCACTTTACGTCTCACACCACAATTAATTTTCCATAGGGTCCCATTGTAATGTTTTTGTTCGTGGCATAGAGATAAAAAAGATTTTGCAACATGTTTTTATGCTTAAATTCTTCATTGATCCAATATCTGCATGCTATTAACTTTTAACGAATATTTACCAGATTGAACTTTTTTTAATTTCATGTTTGCCTGAGACCTATCAAAATTTAGACAAAAATACAACTCCGTGGAGATTAGACCCATGATGTGTAAAATGAGGCAGAATTAGCTAGAAATCTTACATCAACATGCATTTTTCTGGGATCTCTTCCTAAAATGCTGTAGATTTAGAACCTGGTAAAGATAAATCAATGTATCCTGTAAAATGTAGAAAAGCGAACTTGTTTTTTTTTATCTACCTCCTTCATCTGTAGGGCACGAGTATTCAAGGGAGATAATAGTGGTGTGAGTCCTTAAGATGAGGAAGATGAGAAGAAGAACTGTTTGTATCAATGCCACGGACCTTTTGCGCTTTGTATAAAGGACAGCGTTTCTTTGAACGTTTTTCATTCTGCTGTTCTGCAGTTCTGTTGGCAGACTGAAAATTTTAATTCTACTCTTCTGCCATTCTGCTGACAGAATGTGTTTTATTTTCATTCTGCTGTTCTGCCCATTCTGCTGGCAGAATGAAAAAAATCATTCTTCTGTTCTGCCGTTCTGCTAACTTTACCCATAGGAATCGGACGTATTGTAAACAATACAGTATCCCAAAATGTAGGTCCACGTTTGTATATAAATTTATATAAAAATAGAAATATATTTTAATATACTAGTAGTGGATAGTCAATGTGATTTATAACATGCGTTTACAATATGTCCGATTCCTTTGCTTTACCATGCATTGATACAGTGAAAATCGTAGCAGCAGCACAACTGACCTTGTTTTTGTAATGTTTTTAAAAACGGACGACGCAGAAAGTCCAAAGTTCTATAACTCTCTTAAATTTGTCCGCGAATGATGTTCCTATAAATACTTTCAAGAAATGGATATTACATGTAAATAGTCACCGACATGTAGGGTAACATGTTCAAGTGAGTAACTTTGAAAATAATCAAAAATTAAAAGTCTAAACATTTGGAAAAAAATCATTAAATTGAATGGAGTGTGGTTTTCTGTTTATAAGGCTAAATTTTTTCTTAAAGGGGCACACGGCAATCTTGATTTTGTAAAACTCACGGCGTCCCGTTAGTTTTTCTACATAAATTGTATTTGTTCAATCATTAATATTAATTATAAGAATAGTATAAAGCAAATTGATTATATTGCATCCATAATATATATAAGCCTATAAAAGAATAATAAAGAAATTGAATACAGCAGGTTTAAAGTAAAAATATTACTTGATTACTAAAGCGTGGGGTGCTAAATTGAAAGATTGATAAGTACTTTAAGATTGCCGTGTGTCCCTTAAAAAAAATAAAATAAAAAAAAGTACAATGGTGTTCAAAAGTTTAGTTGAACTGGGGTTTTAAGGCATACCAACACAAAAAGGCCCACTCTTCATTTACATATAGATACAAATATGCAGAATGGGATTAGAACCTGAAGTTTGCAAAAACACACATAAATGTTCCTTATTTGATTTTTTTCTCAGAGACTTTTTTTGACTTTTTTTGCAATTATACAGGAATTTATTTAACAGAGACACACGGCAATCTTGATTATTTACAAACTCGCGACATCCCGTTAGTTTATCTACATAAATTGCATTTGTTAAATCATTAATATTAATTTTGCATATTACTAACTGTTGATTTGTAGTACAGCGTGCGAACACTCTAGCTACAGCCTGCGAACGCTGTAGTGAAGCGTGCGAACGCTCTAGCTACAGCGTTCGCACGCTCTAGCTACAGCGTTCGCACGCTCTAGTATCCCGCCATCAACAGGCACATTTTACAACAGATGTACACCATTTCCCACCCTAATGACAAAGGCGTGTATATATCGTCCCATTCGTGCAAAAACGTACCATCCGACATTTTGGCCAAAAATGACTTTTTGACATATTTCATTATAATTTCATGTAATCTTCATACTGTATAAAGATCTAAGCTATATGACATATATGTAATAAGAAGGCCATTCACATTTCTGTCATTTCCTTGGTGCAAAAAGGTACCAAATGTGTGTCATTATGGTACCTTTTTGCATTAATAAAACAATACATTATATATTATTTATTTTGTGCAAAAAGATGCCAATTGACGTATGCCATCATATGGTACCTTATTGCACACACTAGTACCTTTGTGCATTTATCATTTTAATGGTGTTTTTGGTTATTAGATCTTTGGGCGAGGGTAAAATTATATTTTAAAACTAACCTGACGATGTTTCACTTAAAATGTACAGTATTACCAAGACAACTATAATATCATCCCATTGGAGCAAAAAGGTACCATCTGACAATGCCGAAATGTTTCATGCAAAAAGGAACCAAGTACAAAAATGACAAAATTCATCTTTAAAAAGAAAGATTAGTGAAATAAACATTTACTATCATCTTCTTAATAGTATTTTTCCCAGTTGTGCAAAGTTGCATCATTTAAATAGCAGTATGTGATTTTTCGCAACAATCCCAAACTTCAATTGCGTTTTTCTCAAAACTATGAAAATGTCACTTGGAACCTTTTTGCACCAATGGGACGAATTATATATATACCTTACATGTTTTGAGAATCTTTAACTCTATATTAACCAGACAGAATAAACCCCAAAACTTGAGCGTTGAATTAAGAGTACTTATAATTCATTTTACGCATATGTAATCACGAGTATTTTAAGAACCATTGAATGAATCCATACTTTTATTCGGCAAATATACCTCAGTATGTGACATGAACACCTGGATAGTTTTGATAAACGGTTTTGTAGCGTACTTTTGCCG
This sequence comes from Cyrtodaria siliqua, assembly GCA_037043455.1. Classification (NCBI taxonomy): domain Eukaryota; kingdom Metazoa; phylum Mollusca; class Bivalvia; order Adapedonta; family Hiatellidae; genus Cyrtodaria; species Cyrtodaria siliqua. The sequence continues at coordinate 155,116 of JAWPHD010004595.1, read as the reverse complement.
TTATTGGTGGGTTAGTTTCTTTTAATACAACGATCTTTGTAATTATGTCACTATCTTTTTGTCGCACACTAGCTACAGCGTGCGAACGCTCTACTAGAGCTCTACTAGAGCATTCGCCAGCTCTGCTAGAGCGTTCGCACGCTGTAGCTAGAGCGTTCGCACGCAGTACTCTACTAGAGCGTTTGCCAGCTCTGCTAGAGCGTTCGCACGCAGTACTACAGCGTTCGCACGATCTAGTGTGTCGCATAGTCGCACGCTCTAAACGTTGTAGTAGAACGTGCGAACGCTTTAAATTAGTTTTTGTCCATGTCACGTAGACAAAAGCGGATTCCCGGGAAGAAAAATCTCCCGCACTTAATGTCAGCGAAGCGAGCATGAGCGCAGGCGACGGGAGTTGTTTAATTTAGGTTAAGTGATGTGACAGGTAGGTATAAACTGTCGGTATATCATGTAACAAGTAAGTGAAATACTTAGATGTCGTCGGGTACACTCTTACAGTGTACATAATTATATGGTAAGAGGTGAGTTTTAAAAAAAATAATCGGAAAAGACTTTCCGAACATATCAGAAAATAACTGATACAAACTCTTACAGTTCAGTTATGAATTTATAATTACATAATGCAGATTTGATAACGGGGAAAAACTTCAGTGATGAACTGACATAACAAGTTGTGCTCTATAATATCATAGAGTTTTATATGTAAGATTACATTGTGTAAATAACATGTATCTATGGAGAAGAAGGACGCTATAGGTGGCCTAGAAATGGGGACAAGATATGGTTAAGCAAGAAAAATGTTTTGAAAGTAATTGACGAGCCAACGGCAACTGGAAAAACATGCAGAGTGTTCAGCGTTGATGAAGAAACCGTTTCTTTAATGCAGGAATCTAGAGTGGTATTTTCCCCATCATTTATCGTGACAACTAAGAACTGATTTTTTTCCCATAAACAGTTGTCAGATAGTGACAGTAAAATAGTTGTATTTGTTTAATATTAAACTTTGTTATAACTGTTCATGTTTAGAAAGTTTAAGTAACATTTGAAGAATTTAATTGATAGATTTTTCAGTTTTCTTAGCAATATTTGAACAATATTTTTTTTTACAAAAATGCTTATTCTAGTATTTTTGTTCTTTTGACTATGTTTAATGATCAGTAACAGAATACTTATGTTACTCGTACATGCTTGATATAATCCAGGTAACCTGTGTCCCGGTATCGCCCAGGCGTGGGGACAGTTTTCTCGAGCTGCTTCTACGGGCGGCGGAGTGACGGCGAGAACACGTACCCCTACCCCTGAGGTATTTATGTAATATGTTTTATCTTGATGACTTATTCAATCTGTTAAATCATTTACGAGTCGGTTATAATTTCCTTAAAAATGGAAGTAGACTCTATATTGAAATACAAAGAATTTTTAGTGCACATTTCATATCGAGTTGACATAGAAAGATGTAGCTAGGACGAAATCATTTCTTTTTGTTTAATTCACTTATATACGTTCATGTTGAGAGACAAGCGTTTCATTCAAGTTATAATTTTCTGCTGTTATTTTATTTTTGACATCATGTTATTTGACCAAGCATCACTCAATGAGAAGATAAACAATTTATTCAGTTACACTGAAATATGTATCTAAATATAAAGAGTTCACTAACATACGATATACAAGAAACATTAATTACAGAAATAAATAAAAGAGATATGTCTCGAAAATGACATCAGATATTTACCAGTTGTGTCACAGATCATAAATTAATGTGGAAACTATGATATTTGCACTGGTAAAACTTTAGATTTAGTTCGTCCAAATGCCATGGTTTCCGAAAATGCACAGAAAACAATTTTTTAAGAACCTCGAAAACCGACATTCTAAAACCTCAAGTGTCACCTTTAAGCGAGAATGTGTCTTGAAACGACTCGCCGCAGAAACTGATTGACCAATTTGACCAAAATCCACAAGAATGATCCTTCAATCAATATAGCCTACTTTCAAAGAGTTGTCGGTAAAACTAGGTATACACACATCTAGTCACCAAGACACACCACCAAATGATGGTACATACAAACATCAAGAAACACCATCATCTGATGACATACACATACCAAGTCACCAAGACACACAATCACATGATGGTACATACAAACACCAAGACACACCATCATCTGATGGTAAATACACACACACAAACACAGTCACACCATCATCTGATGATTCATACAAACACCAAGATACCATCATCTGATGGTACATACAAACACCATGTCACCAAGACACACCATTTTCTGATGGTATATATAAACACCAAGACACACCATCATCTGATCGTATATATAAACACAAAGACACCAAGACACACCATCATCTGATCGTACATACAAACACAAAGACACCAAGACACACCATCATCTGATGATACATACAAACACCAAGTCACACCATCATCTGATGGTACATACAAACAATAAGTCGCCAAGACGCACCATCATCTGATGGTACATACAAACACAAAGACACCAAGACACACCATCATCTGATGATACATACAAACACCAAGTCACACCATCATATGATGGTACATACAAACACAAAGACACCAAGACACACCATCACCTGATGATACATACAAACACCAAGTCACACCATCATCTGATGGTACATACAAACAATAAGTCGCCAAGACGCACCATCATCTGATGGTACTTAGAAACACCAAGACATCTGATGGTACTTACAAACATACGTTACCAAGACAAACCATCATCTGATGGTACTTACAAACAATAAGTTACCAAGACAAACCATCATCTGATGGTACATACAAACACCAAGACACACTATCATCTAATAAATGAATGGTGTTTTACGGCACGTCAATACAAAAATAGGTCATATTGTGCTCAAAAACTGATGAAAGATGAAGACATGAAGTAGTAAAAAATAAATGTAAATATATAAAGATAAAACTATTTACAAATAATGGACAATATGGTGGTAATATAAACTATGTATGAATGTAAATCAACAAATGCCCGTCAACGGGTGTATAAACAAGTAAATATATATAAGAACATATTATAATGATTTATAAAGTCTTGTTTATTATAATGATTTATATAGTCCGATTTCTTTCAGGAAATCTAAAACAAGACTAAAATCTATAGTATCAAATAGTTCTTTCATAGTATTAACATCATAGTACCTTTGACGCATAGGATCAAATTCTACACATTCCAACAAGATGTGTTTGACCGTTAACGGTGCAAAGTAGGGTATACATTCTGGTAATTGCTCACCTTGTAATAAATAGGAATGAGTATAACGTGTATGCCCTTTTCTGCACCGGGCTAGGACAACTTCTCGACGAATGGGTCTGCTAGACCGAGCAACGGTTTAATCGAATGGAGTTTATTGTTAACTGACAAATCCCAAGCGGCTTGCCAAGAGTTATGAATATATGTGTTAATACAACTTTTAATATCAGTATAAGGTATTTTGGCATTAGCTATATGTAAACTTAATGCTGCTTTAGCAGCACTATCAGCTCCATCATTACCACGTATTTCTATATGGCTTAGAAGCCAGCAGAAAATAATAACATTATCAACTATAAGAGAATTGTACTTTTCTAAAAGTTGAAGCACAACTGGGTTATCATGTTTCATATTACCCAGGGCTTGAAGAGATCAAAGGGAATCAGAAAATATTACAAAATGGTCATCATCAGATTCCTGAATACAGTTTAAGGCAAGTTCAATTGCCTTACGTTCAGCTGAAAAGATAGAGGTCTTGTCAGGCAGGTGGCTCTTTATGCTGTGTGTGTGAACAACAGATACTGCAGTTACCTTATCTCCATCTTTAGAACCATCTGTGTATATATGTTGAAAGTTACTGTATTTCGATTTAATTGCATTAAATTTGCTTTGAAAGACAGTAGGGCCTGTACAGGATTTGTTACTATTACAAACTATCATCTAATGGTACATAAAACACCTAGTCACAAAAATACACCATCATCTGAAGGTACATTCACACACCCAGAAACCATAATCTGATGTTACATACAAACACCATGTCACCACTACACATCATCATCTGATGGTACATACAAACACAATGTCACCAAGACACACCATCATCTGATGGTACATACAAACAAACACCAATACACCAAGTAACACAAGCACCTGATGGTACATACAAACACCAAGTCACCAAGTTACATCATCATATGATGGTACACACAAACACCAGGTCACATCATCATCTGATGGTAAATACAAACACCAAGACACACAATCATCTGATGGTACATACAAACACCATGTCAAAAAGACACAACATTGTCTGATGGTACATATAAACACCATACAAACACCAACACACACCATCATCTGATGGTACATACAAAAACCAAAACACACCATCATCTGATGGTACATTACAAACACCAAGACACACCATCATCTGATGGTACATACAAACACCAGGTCACACCGTCATCTGATTGTACATACAAACTCCGTGCCACCAAGACACACCATCATCTGATTGTACATACAAACACCATGTCACCAAGACACACCATCATCTGATGGTACATACAAACACCAAAGGCACACCATCATCTGATGATACATACAAACACCAAGACACACCATCATCTGCATGATGCTACATACAAACATCAAGACACACCATCATCTAATGGAATATACACACACCAAGACACATCATCATCGGATGGTACTTACACACCACGGTACCTACACACCATCATTTGATGGTAAATACAAACACCTAGTCACCAAGTCACATCATCATCTGATCGTACATACAAACATCAAGATACACCATCATCTGATGGTACATACAAACACCAAAGACACATCATCATCTGATAGTACATACAAACACCAAGACACATCATCACCTGATCGTACATGCAAACACCAAGACACATCTTCATCGGATGGTAATTACACACCACGGTACCTACACATCATCATCTGATGGTACATACAACACCAAGACACACCATCCTCTGATGGTACATACAAACACCAAGTCCCACCATCACCTGATGGTACATACAAACACCAAGACACACCATCATCTGATGGTACATACAAACACCAAGTCACACCATCATCTGCTGGTACATACAGACAATAAGTCACCATGACAAACAATCATCTGATTGTACTTACAAACACCAAGACACACCATCATCTGATGGTACTTACAAACAATAAGTCACCAAGACAAACAATCATCTGATGGTACATACAAACACCAAAGACAACCCATCATCTGATGGTACATACAAACACCAAGACACACCATCACCTGATCGTACATACATGCAAACACCAAGACACACCATCCTCTGATGGTACATAAAAACACCAAGTTGCACCATCACCTGATGGTACATACAAACACCAAGTTGTACCACCATCTGATGGTACATACAAACACCAAGTTGCACCATCACCTGATGGTACATACAAACACCAAGTTGCACCATCACCTGATGGTACATACAAACACCAAGACACACCATCATCTGATGGTACATACAAACACCAAGTCACACCATCATCTGATGGTACATACAAACATCAAGACACACCATCCTCTGATAGTACATACAAACAACAAGTTGCACCATCATCTGATGGTACATACAAACACCAAGTCACACCATCATCTGATGGTACTTACAAACACCAAGACACACCATCACCTGATGGTACATACAAAAACCAAGTCACACCATCATCTGGTGGTACTTACAAACTAAGACACACCATCACCTAATGGTACATACAAATACCAAGACACACCATCATCTGATGGTACATACAAACACCAAGTCACACCATCATCTGATGGTACATACAAACATCAAGACACACCATCCTCTGATAGTACATACAAACAACAAGTTGCACCATCATCTGATGGTACATACAAACACCAAGTCACACCATCATCTGATGGTACTTACAAACACCAAGACACACCATCACCTGATGGTACATACAAAAACCAAGTCACACCATCATCTGATGGTACTTACAAACACCAAGACACAGAATAATTTCTGACAAGGATCAACATCATGTCATACTGATCATTTTAGAAAAAGTCCCATATCAATAAGTCACACCATTATCTGATGGTACATACAAACACCAAGACACACCATCATCTGATGGTACATACAAACACCAAGTCATACCATCATCTGATGGTACTTACAAACACCAAGACACACCATCACCTAATGGTACATACAAACACCAAGACACACCATCATCTGATGGTACTTACAAACACCAAGACACAGAATAATTTCTGACAAGGATCAACATCATGTCCTACTGATCATTTTAGAAAAAGTCCCATATCAATAAGTCACACCATCATCTGATGGTACATACAAACACCAAGACATACCATCATATGATGGTACATACAAACACAAAGTCACACCATCATCTGATGGTACTTACAAACACCAAGACACACCATCATCTGATGGTACTTACAAACACCAAGACACAGAATAATTTCTGACAAGGATCAACATCATGTCATACTGGTCATTTTAGAAAAAGTCCCATATCAATAAGTCACACCATCATCTGATGGTACATACAAACACCAAGACGCACCATCATCTGATGGTACTTACAAACACCAAGACACAGAATAATTTTTGAAAAGGACCAACATCATGTCATACTGATCATTTTAAAAAAAGTCCCATATCAATAAGTCACACCATCATCTGATGGTACATACAAACACCAAGACACACCATCATCTGATGGTACATACAAACACCAAGTCACACCATCATCTGATGGTACTTACAAACACCAAGACACACCATCGCCTGATGGTACATACAAAAACCAAGTCACACCATCATCTGATGGTACTTAAAAACACCAAGACACAGAATAATTTCTGACAAGGATCAACATCATGTCATACTGATCATTTTAGAAAAAGTCCCACACCATCACCTGATGGTACATACAAACACCGAGACACACCATCATCTGATGGTACATACAAACACCAAGTCACACCATCATCTGATGGTACATACAAACACCAAGTTGCACCATCACCTGATGGTACATACAAACACCAAGACACACCATCATCTGATGGTACTTACAAACACCAAGACACACCATCATCTGATGGTACTTACAAACACCAAGACACACCATCCTCTGATTATACATACAAACACAAAGTTGCACCATCATCTGATGGTACATACAAACACCAAGTCACACCATCATCTGATGGTACTTACAAACACCAAGACACACCATCATCTGATGGTACATACAAACACCAAGTCACACCATCATCTGATGGTACATACAAACACCAAGACACACCATCATCTGATGGTACTTACAAACACCAAGACACAGAATAATTTCTGACAAGGATCAACATCATGTCATACTGATCATTTTAGAAAAAGTCCCATATCAACAAGACACACCATCATCTGATGGTACATACAAGCACCAAGTCACACCATCATCTGATGGTACTTACAAACACCAAAACATACCATCACCTGATGGTACATACAAACACCAAGACACACCATCATCTGATGGTACTAACAAACACTAAGACAGAGAATAATTTCTGACAAGGATCAACATCATGTCATACTGATCATTTTAGAAAAAGTCCCATATCAATAAGTCACACCATCATCTGATGGTACATACAAACACCAAGACACACCATCATCTGATGGTACATACAAACACCAAGTCACACCATCATCTGATGGTACTTACAAACACCAAGACACACTATCATCTGATGGTACAAACAAACACCAAGTTGCACCATCACCTGATGGTACATACAAACACCAAGATGCACCATCATCTGGTGGTACTTACAAACACCAAGATGCACCATCACCTGATGGTACTTACAAACACCAAGTTGCACCATCATATGATGGTACATACAAACACAACATCATCTGATGGTACATACAAACACCAAGTTGCACCATCATCTGATGGTACATACAAACACCAAGTCACATCATCATCTGATGGATCATACAAACACCAAGTCACACCATCATCTGATGGTACATACAAACACCAAGTTGCACCATCACCTGATGGTACATACAAACACCAAGACACACCATTATCTGATGGTACATACAAACACCAAGTCACACCATCATCTGATGGTACATACAAACACCAAGTTGCACCATCACCTGATGGTACATCCAAACACAAAGACACACCATCATCTGATGGTACATACAAACACCAAGACACACCATCATCTGATAGTACATACAAACACCAAGACACACCATCATCTGATGGTACATACAAACACCAAGACACACCATCATCTGATGGTACATACAAACACCCAGTCACACCATCATCTGATGGTACTTACAAACACCAAAACACACCATCACCTGATGGTACATACAAACACCAAGACACACCATCATCTGATGGTACTTACAAACACCAAGACACAGAATAATTTCTGACAAGGATCAACATCATGTCATACTGATCATTTTAGAAAAAGTCCCATATCAATAAGTCACACCATCATCTGATGGTACATACAAACACCAAGTCAAACCATCATCTTATGGTACTTACAAACACCAAGACACACCATCATCTGATGGTACTTACAAACACCAAGACACACCATCACCTGATGGAACATACAAAAACCAAGTCACACCATCATCTGATGGTACTTACAAACACCAAGACACACCATCATCTGATGGTACAAACAAACACCAAGTTGCACAATCACCTGATGGAACATACAAACACCAAGACGCACCATCATCTGATGGTACTTACAAACACCAAGACGCACCATCACCTGATGGTACTTACAAATACCAAGTTGCACCATCATCATATGGTACATACAAACACCAAGTTACACCATCATCTGATGGTACATACAAACACCAAGTTGCACCATCACCTGATGGTACATACAAACACCAAGACACATCATCATCTGAGGGTACTTACAAACACCAAGACACACAATAATTTCTGACAAGGATCAATATCATGTCATTCTGATCATTTTAGAAAAAGTCCCATATCAATAAGTCACACCATCATCTGATGGTACATACAAACACCAAGACACACCATCATCTGATGGTACATACAAACACCAAGCCACACCATCCTCTGATGGTACTTACAAACACCAAACCACACCATCATCTGATGGTACTTACAAACACCAAGACACACCATCACCTGATGGAACATACAAACAACAAAAGGTCAATGACCTGTTTTTTGAAAAGTATTTTTAGCCTTGGCGGCCATCTTGAATTTCCGGCCGACCTGAAATTTTGCTAGGATCAATTAGACATCAAGAGCAACATTCCTGTGAAGTTTCATGAAAATCCGTCGAGTAGTTTCAGAGGAGTAGTCGCTACAAGTTTTCATTATATAACTCTATGTAAACAAAGATGGCCACTGGCAGCCATGTTTAACGTCGAATCAAAAAAATGTTTGACTCTGATAACCATCATGTCATGCTGATCATTTTACAAAAAGTCCCATATCAATATCACTTATAGTTTTCAAGACGTAGTCGCTACAAACTTCTTTTTTTAAAAATCTATTTTTAGAAAAATGGTTACTTACAAACACCAAGACACACCATCATCTGATGGTACTTACAAACACCAAGACACACCATCACCTGATGGAACATACAAAAACCAAGTCACACCATCATCTGATGGTACTTACAAACACCAAGACACACCATCATCTGATGGTACAAACAAACACCAAGTTGCACCATCACCTGATGGTACATACAAACACCAAGACGCACCATCATCTGATGGTACTTACAAACACCAAGACGCACCATCACCTGATGGTACTTACAAATACCAAGTTGCACCATCATCATATGGTACATACAAACACACCATCATCTGATGGTACATACAAACACCAAGTTGCACCATCATCTGATGGTACATACAAACACCAAGTCACACCATCATCTGACGGTACATACAAACACCAATTTGCACCATCCCCTGATGTTACATACAAACACCAAGATGCACCATCATCTGATGGTACATACAAACACCAAGTCACACCATCATCTGATGGTACATACAAACACCAAGTTGCACCATCACCTGATGGTACATACAAACACCAAGACACACCATCATCTGATGGTTCTTACAAACACCAAGACACACAATAATTTCTGACAAGGATCAATATCATGTCATTCTGATCATTTTAGAAAAAGTCCCATATCAATAAGTCACACCATCATCTGATGGTACATACAAACACCAAGACACACCATCATCTGATGGTACATACAAACACCAAGCCACACCATCCTCTGATGGTACTTACAAACACCAAGACACACCATCATCTGATGGTACTTACAAACACCAAGACTTACCATCACCTGATGGAACATACAAACAACAAGAGGTCAATGACCTGTTTTTTGAAAAGTATTTTTAGCCGTGGCGGCCATCTTGAATTTCCGGCCGACCTGAAATTTTGCTAGGATCAATTAGACATCAAGAGCAACATTCCTGTGAAGTTTCATGAAAATCCGTCAAGTAGTTTCAGAGGAGTAGTCGCTACAAGTTTTCATTATATAACTATGTAAACAAAGATGGCCACTGGCAGCCATGTTTGACGTCGAATCAAAAAAGTGTTTGACTCTGATAACCATCATGTCATGCTGATCATTTTACAAAAAGTCCCATATCAATATCACTTATAGTTTTCAAGATGTAGTCGCTACAAATTTCTTTTTTAAAAAATCTATTTTTAGAAAAATGGTTACTTACAAACACCAAGACACACCATCATCTGATGGTACTTACAAACACCAAGACACACCATCACTGATGGTACTTACAAACACCAAGACACACCATCACTGATGGTATATACAAACACCAAGTTGCACCATCACCTGATGGTATATACAAACACCAAGACACACCATCACTGATGGTACTTACAAACACCAAGACACACCATCACCTGATGGTATATACAAACACCAAGACACACCATCATCTGATGGTACATACAAACACCAAGACACACCATCATATGATGGTACTTACAAACACCAAGACACACCATCACTGATGGTACTTACAAACACCAAGACACACCATCACCTGATGGTATATACAAACACCAAGACACACCATCATCTGATGGTACATACAAACACCAAGACACACCATCATATGATGGTACTTACAAACACCAAGACACACCATCACTGATGGTACATACAAACACCAAGACACACCATCACTGATGGTACTTACAAACACCAAGACACACCATCACTGATGGTACATACAAACACCAAGACACACCATCACTGATGGTACTTACAAACACCAAGACACACCATCACTGATGGTACTTACAAACACCAAGACACACCATCACTGATGGTACTTACAAACACCAAGACACACCATCACTGATGGTACATACAAACACCAAGTTGCACCATCACCTGATGGTATATACAAACACCAAGACACACCATCATCTGATGGTACATACAAACACCAAGACACACCATCATATGATGGTACTTACAAACACCAAGACACACCATCATCTGATTGTACATACAAACCCCGTGCCAGCAAGACACACCATCATCTGATGGTACATATAAACACCAAGTCACACGATCATCTGATGGAACATGCAGACAATAAGTCACCATGACATACCATTATCTGATGGTACTTACAAACACCAAGACACACCATCATCTGATGGTACTTACAAACAATAAGTCACCAAGACAAACCATCATCTGATGGTACATACAAACACCAAGTCACACCATCATCTGATAGTACATACAAACACCAATACACCATGTCATGCTGATCATTTTAGAAAAAGTCTCATATCAATATCAGTTATAGTTTTCAAGAAGTAGTCGCCACAAACTTGTTTTTTAAAAATCTATTTTTAGCTGTGGTGACCATCTTGAAATTTTACTAGGATCAACTAGATATCAAGAGCAACATTCAAGTGAAGTATCATGAAAATCCGTCTGTAGTTTCAGAGGAGTAGTCGCTACAAGTTTTTACTATATATGTAAACAAAGATGGCCACAGGCAGCCATGTTTAATGTCTAATCAAAACGATTTTTGACAAGGACCAACATCATGTCATGCTGACCATTTTAGAAAAAGTCCCATATCAATATCACTTATAGTTTCAAGAAGTAGTCGCTACAAACTTGTTTTTTTAAAATCTATTTTAGCTTTGGCGGCCATCTTGAATTTCACATCAACGTGAAATTTTGTTAGGAACAACTAGACATCATTTCTGTAAAGTTTCATGAAAATCCATCCAGTAGTTTTAGAGGAGTAGTCGCTATAGAAAAGGTTTATGGACAGACGGACGATGGACAGACATTGCTCTACGGCATAAGCTCAGCTGATCTTTGATCTAAAAACCAAGTGTGTTTTTAGCTCTACTGGCCGAAGGCCAGCAGAGCTTATGGGATGGCGAGTTGTCCGTCGTCCGTCCGTCCGTCCGTCCGTCGTCCGTCTGTTAACTTTTGCCTTGTGAACACTCTAGGGCCTTCATTATTAATCAAATCTTTACTAAACTTTGCCAGTGTCTTTATATCAATAAAAGCTCGGACAAGTTCGAAAACCAGTCAGATCGGATAAATTTCACTGGAGTTGTGGCCCTTGTTTTGCTGAAAAATGCCATATTAAGCCTTGTGAACACTCTAGCACCTTCATTTATTATTTGATCTTTACCAAACTTGCACAGATTGTTATTATCAATGAAAGCTCGGACAAGTTCGAAAACCAGCCAAATCAAATCAGTAAGACCGGAGTTATGGCCCTTGTTTTTTCTGAAAATTGCCATTTTCTGCCTTGTGAACGCTCTAACACCTTTATTTATTATTTGATCATTACCAAACTTTCATAGATGGTTAATACCAATGATAGCTTTGACAAGTTCGAAAATCAGCTAAATTGGTTTAGTAACACCAGAGTTATGGCCCTTGTTTTTTCTGAAAAATGCCATTTTCTGCCTTGTGAACACTCTAGCACATTCATTTATTATTTGATCTTTACCAAACTTGCACAGATTGTTAATATCAATGAAAGCTCAAACAAGTTCGAAAACCAGCTAAATCGGATCAGTAACACCAGAGTTATGGCCCTTGTCTTTTCTGAAAAATGCTATTTTCTGCCTTGTGAACACTCTACGGCCTTCAATATTAATCGGACCTTTACTTAACTTTGCCAGTGTCTTTATATCAATGAAAGCTCGGACAAGTTCGAAAACTGGCAAGATCGAAATAATTTCACCGGAGTTATGGCCCTTGTTTTGCTGAAATATGCCATATTAAGCCTTGTGAACACTCTAACACCTTCATTTATTATTTGATCTTTACCTTGCACAGATTGTTAATATCAATGAAAGCTCGGACAAGTTCGAAAATCAGCTAGATCGGACCATTAACAGCGGAGTTATTGCCCTTGATTTAGTTAAAATTGCTATATTTGGTCTCATTAAGGTGATAGGGCCTTCATCTTACATCCCATCTTTACCAAACTTTACCAGATTGTTTATATAAATGAGAGCCAGGACAAGTTCGAAAACTAGCAGGATCGGACCATTAACAGCGGAGTTACGGCCCTTGATTTAGTTACAAATGCTATATTTTGCCTCGATAAGACTATAGGGCCTTTATCTTTCATTCGATCTTTACCAAACTTTACCAGATTGTTTATATAAATGAAAGCTTGGACATTTCGAAGATCAGCCAGATCGGACCAGTAACAGCGGAGTTATGGCCCTTGATTTAGTTAAAAATGCTATATTTTGCCTCGTTAATTCGATAGGGCCTTCAACTTTCATCTGATCTTTACAAAACTTTACCTGATTGTTTATATCAATGACAGCTCAGACAATTTTGAAAACCAGCCAGATCGGACAAGTAACAGATGAGTTATGGCCCTTGATTTAGTTAAAAATGCTATACTTTGCCTCGTTAAGACGATAGGGCCTTTATCTTTCATTCGATCTTTACCAAACTTTACCAGATTGTTTATATAAATGAAAGCTTGGACATTTCGAAGATCAGCCAGATCGGACCAGTAACAGATGAGTTATGGTTCTTGATATAGTTGAAATTGCTATATTTTGCCTCGTTAATTCGATAGGGCCTTCATTTTTCATGCGATCTTTATGAAACTTTACTTGATTGTTAATATCAATGACAGCTCGGTCAAGTTCGAAAACCAGCGGAGTCATGGCCCTTGATTTTCTGAAATATGCTATATCTTGGCCTCATTAAGACGAAAGGGCCTTCATTTGGCCGGATTTCATTGAAACTTTGCAGGGATGATCAGTACCAAGCCTAGTTGTACATAGTCACCGTGTTCCAGTTGAATGATTTTGGCGGAGTTTTAGCCCTTTAAAGGTTTTAATACACGAACTTTGCTCTGACTAGTTCTCTTGAACCCCTGGCCGGATTAAACGAAACTTTTTAGGGATGATTAATTCTATGTCTAGTTGTGCAAATCATCGCCGTGTTCCGGTTGAATGATTTTTGGCGGAGTTGTGGCCCTTTAAAGGTTTTAATACACAAATTTTGTTCTGATCTACTTCTCCTGAACCCCTCGCTAGATTTCAATGAAAATTTGCAGGGATGATCAGCACCAAGCCTAGTTGCGGTTTACAGATATTTGGCGGAGTTATGGCCCTTTAAAGGATTTTGATACCACAATTTTTTTCTGGGCTAGTTCTCCTGAACCCCTGTCTGGATACAGACGAAACTTGACAAGGATGATCAGTATCAAGCCTAGTTGTGCATATCTTCGCCATATTTCAGTTGAATGATTTTTGGCAGAGTTGTGACCCTTTAAATGTTTTAATACACAAAGTTTGTCCAGATTAGTCTTTTCTGAACTCTTTGCCAGATTTCAGCGAATCTTGGCGTGGATGATCAGCACTTAGCCTAGTTGCACCTGTCATTGCCATGTTCTGGTTGAATGATTATTGAAAGACTTATGGCCTCTTATACATAAACTTTATCTTGAGCCAGTAGAGCGTCTACAGGCCCTCTTGGGCCTCTTGTTTTAAATATCATAAATGGATCAATACTTACAAGCCTGACAACAGGTAAGACAGAAGGACAATTGTAAAGCTTCCAAAACTAACAAAAAAACAAGAGGTCAATGACCTTGAAGCTCTACTGATAGGTTTTTGATAGCTAGATCAGCATTCCTGTGAAGTTTCATGAAAATCCGTCAAGTAGTTTCAGAAGAGTAGTCGCTACAAGTTTTCATTATATAACTCTATGTAAACAAAGATGGCCACTGGCAGTCATGTTTAACGTTGAATCAAAATAATTTTCGACAAGAATCAACACCATGTCATACTGATCATTTTAGGAAAAGACGCATATCAATATCACTTATAGTTTTCAAAAAGTACTTGCTACAACCTTGTTTTTTGAAAATCTATTTTTAGCTGTGGCGGCCATCTTGAATTTCCGACCGACCTGAAATGTTGCTAGGATTATTTAGACATCAAGAGCAACATTCCTGTGAAGTTTCATGGAAATCCGTCGAGTAGTTTCAGAGAAGTAGTCGCTACAAGTTTTTACTAAATAACTCTGTGTAAACAAATATGGCCGCTGGCAGCCATGTTTAACGTCGAATCAAAACGATTTTCGACATGGACCAACATCATGTCATGCTGATCATTTTAGAAAAGGTCCCATATCAATATCACTTAAGAGTTTTCAAGAAGTTTTCTATTTTTAGAGTTGGTGGCCATCTTGGATTTCAAATCAACATGAATTTATGCTAGGATCAATTAGACTTCATGGGCAACATTTCTGTAAAGTTTCATGAAAATCCATTCAGTAGTTTCAGAGGAGTAGTCGCTACAAGAAAAGTTTACAGACGGACAGATGGACGGACACCGCACCACGGTATAAGCTTTGCTGATCTCTGATCAGTAGAGCTAAAAACTGGTAGCAATACTTATTTTTAGAGGTGGTATAATCACTGGATGTTGAAAATATAAAAAGAGTCTTTACTGTTTCATTTGTAATGCAAACAAATATCAAAATACAATACGTTATCAAAAATAATGGAAAAACACATGAATCTAGCACCAAACACTGTATTTATTATTAACGCGTATTCATTACATAACTATTAAAGACTTTTTTGGGTTAATAACGAGCAATGTGTCCATAGGACATGGATGTCCCCCGCTATTGCTTCATATATTAATAAAGAAATCGTATATTATAAATAAAGAAATTGTCTTTCCGACATCAATTTCGTGTTTTTTACTATTCCAATGGGCATAACTGTGGAATTACTGCGGCAATGGGGCCGATTATCTAATTTGGTCAAGACGTTGTTCCCATATACAGTTTGACCAAGATTGGAGAAAATTGGATACAAATTATACAACTAAGAGTCCCGACAACATTAATTTCGTGAAATTTTATTATTCCAAGGGACATAACTCTGGAATTACTGGGAAGATGGGTTGATTATCAAACTTGGCCAAGACATTATGCCCATATACAATTTAACCAAGTTGGAGAAAATTGGATCAAATTACCAAAGTTAGAGTACTGACAACATTTAATATTTAGAATTTTTACTATTCTAAGGGGCACAACTCTAGAAATACTGAGGCAAACGGGCCAATTATCGAACTTGGTCGAGACATTATGCCCATATACAATTTGACCAAGTTGGAGAAGACTGGATAAGAATTAAGAAGTTAGAGTCTGGACAACGTTCATTTTGTGAATTTTTAACATTCCAAGGGGTATAACTCTGAAATTACTGGGGCCGATTAAACAAGTTTGGAGAAGATTTCTATAAGAATTACCCCGAGTCTGGACAATATTTTTGACGCGGACGGGCAGATGCACGCACGGAAAGACATGGTTTGCATAATGTAATGAATGTAATGCAATGCGCTACTGCATTAGGTAGCATGTTAAATTAGCATATAATGCCCAATTGTCCGAAAATATGAGACTAAACATAACTTTTCATATAAGCTACCTACCCATAGTTATTGAGCAGAAACCGTTTTTCTATTTTTAGTAACAGTGACCTTGAACCCAGTGACCCCAAATTTAATCCTTAGCTTCATTTTCATGTAAGCTACATACCCATAAAGTTTCATTCCAATATCTCATTCCTAACAAGTTATTGAGCAGAAACGAAGTGTGACAGACTGACGGGAGTGCAAATCCTATAGTTCCTGTGGTCGGGGACTAATAATACTGAGTTTTATCCTTCCTTTATTCACAATTTAACATTGTCATCACTTTTGATTTCATACACATGAACACAATGTTTGTGGGCCATTGCTATGCAGTGATTGGTTGAAGAATAACATGTGACAGTGACATCATCAATGGTTGCTAGGTGACCACCAGTGAACACATCCCATAAATGTACACGCCCACATGTTTCCCTGGCCAGCAAGAGATTTTGGTTAATCACAGAAGCTTGAGTACACCTGCAAATAAATATCACACATTAATGAATTGAGCTTGTTTCTTTAACGGCTCAACAACATATTATCTTTTTTAGGTTATTTAGAGCCACCCCAAATAGAGGCAATGGTTATAAAGCAATCCAGAAAGCATGCCATACTCTTTCTATTGAATAGATTCCTGTGGACTTAACATTCTCGAGGATAGATCACGACCATGTTGAAAGCATTTATAAAAAAATGACCATTGTTTGAAAAACATCAAATTTGTGTTACTTTAACATGTTTAACAATCTTTCTTTATATAATTATGTAAGTTTTAGAATGTTACTGAGCTTTCCATAGCTATCGAGTTATTTATCAGAAAGATATGCATATTATTTGACTGAATACTCACATGGGTGACATTTATGCATTTCTTATCTAATTGATCAAGTTCAGAATCAAAGGCTGTTATGGTCCTCCCATAAAGCTTACAGTATCTTTAAATAGGAACTCTTAATAGCGCATATTATGATACCTATTTAACACTTATTATCTATCCAAAATATATATTTCATTTTTAAAAAAAAAAGGTTCAAGAACTATTTAGTTTAAAAGAGAGATTGACTCAGTCTGCTCATCTGTCATTATGTGACTACACTGCAACACTGCTGTACCTACATACAAATAAAGAAGAAGATACGACTACATCGCAACACTGCTGTACCTACATACAAATAAAGAAGAAGATACGACTACATCGCAACACTGCTGTACCTACATACAAATAAAGAAGAAGATACGACTACATCGCAACACTGCTGTACCTACATACAAATAAAGAAGAAGATACGACTACATCGCAACACTGCTGTACCTACATACAAATAAAGAAGAAGATACGACTACATCGCAACAATGCTGTACCTACATACAAATAAAGAAGAAGATACGACTACATCGCAACACTGCTGTACCTACATACAAATAAAGAAGAAGATACGACTACATCGCAACACTGCTGTACCTACATACAAATAAAGAAGAAGATACGACTACATCGCAACACTGCTGTACCTACATACAAATAAAGAAGAAGATACGACTACATCGCAACACTGCTGTACCTACATACAAATAAAGAAGATACGACTACATCGCAACACTGCTGTACCTACATACAAATAAAGAAGAAGATACGACTACATCGCAACACTGCTGTACCTACATACAAATAAAGAAGAAGATACGACTACATCGCAACACTGCTGTACCTACATACAAATAAAGAAGATACGACTACATCGCAACACTGCTGTACCTACATACAAATAAAGAAGAAGATACGACTACATCGCAACACTGCTGTACCTACATACAAATAAAGAAGAAGATACGACTACATCGCAACACTGCTGTACCTACATACAAATAAAGAAGAAGATACGACTACATCGCAACACTGCTGTACCTACATACAAATAAAGAAGATACGACTACATCGCAACACTGCTGTACCTACATACAAATAAAGAAGATACGACTACATCGCAACACTGCTGTACCTACATACAAATAAAGAAGAAGATACGACTACATCGCAACACTGCTGTACCTACATACAAATAAAGAAGATACGACTACATCGCAACACTGCTGTACCTACATACAAATAAAGAAGTAGATACGACTACATCGCAACACTGCTGTACCTACATACAAATAAAGAAGAAGATACGACTACATCGCAACACTGCTGTACCTACATACAAATAAAGAAGATACGACTACATCGCAACACTGCTGTACCTACATACAAATAAAGAAGATACGACTACATCGCAACACTGCTGTACCTACATACAAATAAAGAAGAAGATACGACTACATCGCAACACTGCTGTACCTACATACAAATAAAGAAGAAGATACGACTACATCGCAACACTGCTGTACCTACATACAAATAAAGAAGATACGACTACATCGCAACACTGCTGTACCTACATACAAATAAAGAAGATACGACTACATCGCAACACTGCTGTACCTACATACAAATAAAGAAGAAGATACGACTACATCGCAACACTGCTGTACCTACATACAAATAAAGAAGATACGACTACATCGCAACACTGCTGTACCTACATACAAATAAAGAAGTAGATACGACTACATCGCAACACTGCTGTACCTACATACAAATAAAGAAGAAGATACGACTACATCGCAACACTGCTGTACCTACATACAAATAAAGAAGATACGACTACATCGCAACACTGCTGTACCTACATACAAATAAAGAAGATACGACTACATCGCAACACTGCTGTACCTACATACAAATAAAGAAGAAGATACGACTACATCGCAACAATGCTGTACCTACATACAAATAAAGAAGAAGATACGACTACATCGCAACACTGCTGTACCTACATACAAATAAAGAAGAAGATACGACTACATCGCAACAATGCTGTACCTACATACAAATAAAGAAGATACGACTACATCGCAACACTGCTGTACCTACATACAAATAAAGAAGAAGATACGACTACATCGCAACACTGCTGTACCTACATACAAATAAAGAAGAAGATACGACTACATCGCAACACTGCTGTACCTACATACAAATAAAGAAGAAGATACGACTACATCGCAACAATGCTGTACCTACATACAAATAAAGAAGAAGATACGACTACATCGCAACACTGCTGTACCTACATACAAATAAAGAAGATACAGCAGAGTTGCATTGAATCCTCAATTATTAATTAAAAATCTGAATGCTTAATCTCTCCACATAACATACCCTGTCCATGTATGTACCCCTGTCTGCAGAGACGTGAGAGTCTCGGATGAGCCTATCTGTGGGTTGATCACAACTACTGAGCCAGACTCCTTCGATTTCGTCTTCATCATCATCAGCAAAAACAGGAACCCCTGACAGAGGAAGAATTACAATATGTCATTAACTAGATGTCGTAAATTGGGCGGTTCCATGTATCGGAGCCTATCCTCCCTCTCCGAGTACGTTAAAGAACCATAGGAATCTATTTGATAGTAATAGTAGCGCACGGTTTCTGACTTCTTAAGTATTCTTCCCTCTCTCTGCGTGGCTGAAAATAATATTTGGTAACCTAAGATAATGTATTAATAATCTTTAAAACAACAATTCAATATTTCTTGATGTGCGGCTATACAATTTGAAGCGAAACAAACCATATGCCACCATTTGGATTACTGTAAAACAGTACCACATAAATTAAATGAAACAACTGTCCATCGATACTGTATCGATGTGCATTCCATAGAGAATTATTGGTCGAAACACACATTGCTTTCAACCAGCTACAGGTAACCATGTGACCGTGAACAAATTAAACAAGAGGTCAATGACCTTGAAGCTCTACTGATTGATTTTGATTTCAGGAAGTAGTCGCTACAAATTTGTTTTTTGAAAATTTATTTTTAGCCGTGGCGGCCATCTTGAATTTCCGGCCGACCTGATATTTTGCTAGGATCAATTAGACATCAAGAGCAACATTCCTGTGAAGTTCATGAAAATCCGTCAAGTAGTTTCAGAGGAGATTGCTACAAGTTTTCATTATATAATTCTATGTAAACAAAGATGGCCGCTGACAGCCATGTTTAACATCTAATCAAAATGATTTTTGACAAGGACCAACATCATGTAATGCTGATCATCTAATATCACTTATAGTTTTCAAGAAGTAGTCGCTACAAACTTGCATTTTGAAAATCTATTTTTAGCCATGGCGGCCATCTTGAATTTCCAGCCGACCTGGAATTTTGCTAGGATCAATTAGACATCAAGAGCAACATTTCTGTGAAGTTTCATGAAAATCCGTCAAGTAGTTTCAGAGGAGTAGTCGCTACAAGTTTTCATTATATAACTCTATGTAAACAAAGATGGCCACTGGCAGCCATGTTTAATGTCGAATCAAAATAATGTTCGACTCGGATAACCATCATGTCATGCTGATCATTTTAGAAAAAGTCCCATATCAATATCACTTATAGTTTTCAAGAAGTAGTCGCTACAAACTTGTATTTTGAAAATCTATTTTTAGCCATGGCGGCCATCTTGAATTTCCGGCCGACCTGAAATTTTGCTAGGATCAATTAGACATTAAGAGCAACATTCCTGTAAAGTTTCATGAAAATCCGCCAAATAGTTTCAGAGGAGTAGTCGCTACAAGTTTTTACTATATAACTCTATGTAAACAAAGATGGCCGCTGGCAGCCACGTTTAACGTCGAATCAAAACGATTTTTGATAAGGACCAACATCATGTCATGCTGATCATTTTAGAAAAAGTCCCATATCAATATCACTTATAGTTTTCAAGAAGTAGTCGCTACAAACTTGAATTTAAACGAGAGGTCAATGACCTTGAAGCTCTACTGATTGATTTTGATTTCAGGAAGTAGTGACTACAAACTTGATTTTTGAAAATCTATTTTTAGCCGTGGCGGCCATCTTGAATTTCCGGCTGACCTGAAATTTTGCTAGGATCAATTAGACATCAAGAGTAACATTCCTGTGAAGTTTCATGAAAATCCGTCAAGTAGTTTAAGAGGAGTAGTCGCTACAAGTTTTCATTATATAACTCTATGTAAACAAAGATGGCCGCTGACAGCCATGTTTAACATTGAATCAAAATAATGTTCGACTCGGATAACCATCATGCCATGCTGATCATTTTAGAAAAAGTCCCATATCAATATCTCTTATAGTTTTCAAGAAGTAGTAGTCGCTACAAAACTTACTTTTTAAAAAATTATTTATAGCCATGGCGGCCATCCTGAATTTCTGGCCGACCTGAAATTTTGTTAAGATCAATTAGACATCAAGAGCAACATTCGTGTGAAGTTTCATGAAAATCCGTCGAGTAGTTTCAGAGGAGTAGTCGCTACAAGTTTTCATTATATAACTCATTGTAAACAAAGATGGCCACTGGCAGCCATGTTTAACGTCAAATAAAAATAATGTTTGACTCGAATAACCGTTATGTCATGCTGATCATTTTAGAAAAAGTCCCATATCAATATCACTTATAGTTTTCAAGAAGTAGTCGCTACAAACTTATTTTTTTTAATCTATTTTTAGCTGTGGCGGCCATCTTGAATTTCTGGCTGATCTGAAATTTTGCTAGGATCAATAAGACATCAAGAGCAACATTCCTGTGAAGTTTCATGAAAATCCGTCAAGTAGTTTCAGAGGAGTAGTCGCTACAAGTTTTCATTATATAACTATATCTAACAAAGATGGCCGCTGACAGCCATGTTTAACATCGAATCAAAACAATTTTTGACAAGGACCAACATCATGTCATGCTGATCTTTAGAAAAAGTGACATATCAATATCACTTATAGTTTTCAAGAAGTAGTCGCTACAAACTTGTATTTTGAAAATCTATTTTTAGCCGTGGCGGCCATCTTGAATTTCCGGCTGACCTGAAATTTTGCTAGGATCAATTAGACATCAAGAGTAACATTCCTGTGAAGTTTCATGAAAATCCGTCAAGTAGTTTCAGAGGAGTAGTCGCTACAAGTTTTCATTATATAACTCTATGTAAACAAAGATGGCCACTGGCAGCCATGTTTAACGTCGAATCAAAATAAGGTTCGACTCGGATAACCATAATGTCATGCTGATCATTTTAGAAAAAGTCCCATATCAATATCTCTTATAGTTTTCAAGAAGTAGTCGTTACAATCTTATTTTTTAAAAATCTATTTTTAGCTGTGGCGGCCATCTTGAATTTCTGGCTGATCTGAAATTTTGCTAGGATCAATAAGACACCAAGAGCAACATTCCTGTGAAGTTTCATGAAAATCCGTCAAGTAGTTTCAGAGGAGTAGTCGCTACAAATTTTCATTATATAACTCTATGTAAACAAAGATGGCCACTGGCAGCCATGTTTAACGTCGAATCAAAACGATTTTCGACAAGGACCAAAATCATGTCATGCTGATCATTTTAGAAAACGTCCCATATCAATATCCCTTAGAGTTTTCAAGAAGTAGTCGCTACAAACTTATTTTTTAAAAATCTATTTTTAGCCGTGGCGGCCATCTTGAATTTCAGGCCGACCTGAAATTTTGCTAGGATCAATTAGACATCAAGAGCAACATTCCTCTTAAGTTTCATGAAAATCCGTCAAGTAGTTTCAGAGAAGTAGTCGCTACAAGTTTTCATTATATAACTTTATGTAAACAAAGATGGCCGCTGGCAGCCATGTTTAATGTCGAATCAAAACGATTTTCGACAAGGACCAACATCATGTCATGCTTATCATTTTAGAAAAAGTCCCATATCAATATCCCTTAGAGTTTTCAAGAAGTAGTCGCTACAAACTTATTTTTTAAAAACCTATTTTTAGATTTGGCGGCCATCTTGGATTTCACATCAACATGAATTTTTGCTAGGATCAACTAGACTTCATGGGCAACATTTCTGTAAAGTTTCATGAATATCCATCTAGTAGTTTCAGAGGAGTAGTCGCTACAAATAAAAGTTTACGGACGGACAGACGGACAGACGCCGCACCACAGCATAAGCTCTGCTGATCTCTGATCAGTAGAGCTAAAAATCTATTTTTAGCTTTGGCGGCCATCTTGGATTTCACATCAACATGAATTTTTGCTAGGATCAACTAGACTTCATGGGCAACATTTCTGTAAAGTTTTATGAATATCCATCCAGTAGTTTCAGAGGAGTAGTCGCTACAAATAAAAGTTAACGGACAGACGGACGGACGACGGACGCCACACCACGGCATAAGCTCTGCTGAGCTCTGCTGATCTCTGATCAGTAGAGCTAAAAATGTATCACTAGTCCACTAATATATATTGTATAACTGAGTCATGGGCGTAGCTGTCCTGAAATCCATATACAGGTCCGATAAACTAGGGGTCCAGGGGGCATTCTTTCCTGTCTTTTTCTTTTTTTCCTCAGCTATGCGATGGTGCAATCTGGCGTATAGCTGAGAGCACTTTTTGACAAATTTGAGAATTAATATTTTGACAAAATTGAATTACATACACTGTAAAATAAAATAAGAAACAAATGTTGAACCTTAACCCCCATTCATTTTGGACCTATCCTTTTATTTATTTTTTTAAACTGATGTATAGGCTCGGGCCTATATGGCCTAATTGTAGCTATGCCAATGTGAGTGAAATGAGGAACATATAATAACATTTTCATTGTAAAGCTGAAACAATGTGTAACTTGGCATGATATTAAATCATTCTAATATTAAAGTATCTAGATAATCCATTATAAATTGTAGAAGGAGATGTACACACCAGATTTTTTTTATATGGAATTTCAAACAAGAACTTGTACGTACATACTGACAGGCAGGAAGGACAAGCCCAATGCTATATGCCACCTCACCATTCAGTGTAATTGTGTCAAAATGTATTACCTTTACTTTTATTTAGTTACCCTAATTTACAGAGGACAGTGAAATACATAAACAACCCTATTTACAGATGAAAGTGAAATACATAAACAACCCTATTTACAGATGAAAGTGAAATACATAAACAACCCTAGTTTACAGAGGACAGTGAAATATATATATATATATATATACATTAACAACCCTATTTACAGAGGACAGTGAAATATATATACATAAAAAACGCTAGTTTACAGAGGACAGTGAAATATATATACATAAACAACCCTAGTTTACAGAGGACAGTGAAAAACATATATACATATAATTTATTGCCATACATTTCGTAATTTATTTTCGCAACAACTTGTTATTAATCGAAATGCTGATTTAAGGGAAATTGAAAATATCTAGTTTGCAGTTCAGAGAATCTTCAATCCACTATACCTGATCTGAATATACAGCAGGACAGATGGCTTCATGTGGACATACATCAGATATGTCTATGGTTGATAGCAAATAGCCAAACATGTGGTTCCTGAAATAGGTACGTCATTATAGAGGGATTAAAGGGACACACGGAAATCTTAAAAAAATTTAAAAATCAGCATCCCGTTAGTTTTTCTAAATAACTTGCATTTGTTAGTTTTTATACATAACTTTTATTTGTTCAATCATTAAAATTAATTAGAAGAATAGTAAAGAAAACTGTTTATGCATATTATTAATTTCTGATTGAAGTACACCAATAATATATTTAAACCTATGATAGAATAAGATGAACAAATGAAAACTCAAAACTGTATTTATTATATGCAAGTAGTCAAAATGATACTGGATAAATAAACCCCGACACTAGTTTCAGTGCTTGATAAATACCTCAAGATTGCCGTGTGCCCCTTAAAGGCAATGAGCATGTACAAAATGTTACTCAAATCAAACTATGTATGAACAGGGTTTAACGTTGCTTTTAACAATGTTCCAGTTTTATCACGATGGTGTCTACTTGTAGCAGTGAGCTCAATGCTTAACTTTATATGATCAATCTATATAATGCTGCCACACTGGAATACCATGACATAGCCACATGACATGATATCCTATCCAGTCATATTATACATACACAGGGCCAATAAGTCCTAGCAATACATATTAAATCCTGAACCGAAGAGCTACCAGTACCATTTTTATAAAGGATTTTGTGTGAACTGGCTGGGGATTAAAACTTATGACCTCTGGCATGCAAGGTAGGCACTCTACTAAAAACTAAAACTGATATTAAATAACATATCAACAAGGCAGTAATGTACAACTTTAAAAGTATAACCAAGAATGAACTAACAGATTATGATCGAGTACAATAAAATGCCAAATCATAGCAACAAGGTCAGGCTGCAGACTGAGTTTCAGTAGGGTATACATGTATAATATTATGATTTAAATGGTGGACGGTTCATGAGTAGTTTTACTACCCACTAACCTTAGAATAACAAATGCAAATAAACGACTAACCATATTAGAACATTTCCTGAGTTGGTGAGTCCCACAACTGCTGTGTTTATACCCCTGACACGGACAACTGATGTCACATGAGCCTGACAACTGTCCATCTCTGTTTGAGTCCAGCTGGCGGTTACCTGGTCTAGGCTATATTTGGTCATGTATGTCCTCTCGTCAGTGTAGTGACCCACAATCAGATTGTGATCTTGTAGTGGACAAACACACACACTGCAGTATAATTTTACAGTGTATTGCCAATAAAATTAAAAGCATCTGTAAAATTGCAGATGTTATGTTAAATTAAGGTGGGCAAGACACTTTCCCATCACCTTGACCATTGGAAGGGGAGGTAAACCGGGCGGTCTATCAGAGTCTATTCTCCAAGTACGTTCAAGAACCATAGGAATCTATTTGTTAGTAAGGGTCGGTCAGATTCCCAAATTCCTGTATCCTTCCCCTCTCTATGAGGTTATGATAAGCCGTTAAACAACATTCAACATCTTTCACAAATGATAGGTCAATGTGCTGAGTTGAGATTTTTTTTTATGCTGGGAAGGAAATAATTTCCTAAAAACAGATAATTTCAGCAGTAAATGCATGTGACCAGAACACCTGGATAGAGCGTTGATAAACGGTTTTGTAGTGTAATTTTGCAGTTATTTGGCATGTTAGCTTCTTTAAATAAGACCACTATGGGTTTTTCCTGGCCCACTAGTTACACAATATAGTGCTTCCCATGCTACTCATTATGGTTTGTGTATGCTGGCCTGTTTTGTACCAGATAATCAATTTTCTTTATCTTTTAGTGTAAAATTCATTAAATATAACTCACCTTCTAGCCCATATATCATCTACCAGTGTCTGCTTCATGCTGTCGCCGGTGTATGTATACAAAGTCAGGTTGGTGGAATCTGACCTCACCTGCTGTAAAACCACACTAACTTCCCGAGTATGAGAAAGGCTGTAAAGACGACAGCCAGAGTTCTTCTTAATCTGAAATAATAAGTAACTTGAAAAGTGAGCAGAAACAGTTTTAAAATCATATGACATTCCTTGTGGCAGCCTTTACAACTTACACAAGAACTATACACAAGTA
Source organism: Cyrtodaria siliqua (assembly GCA_037043455.1). NCBI lineage: Eukaryota > Metazoa > Mollusca > Bivalvia > Adapedonta > Hiatellidae > Cyrtodaria > Cyrtodaria siliqua. Next base: position 127,427 of record JAWPHD010004595.1, on the reverse strand, counting down.
AACAAGAAAATACAATATGATCAACTGGATCATATTGCTTGGGAGTTGGCAGTACATGGGACTGCTCATATCACCCCTCAGAAAGAGGAAGCACTAACTGACTTGATCAACGTCAAATGCAGTTTTGTGGCAAAGCCTTGAACCAACAATGAGTTACTAAAATATAAATGTCAGGACTAATCCTTGTTGGTGTAAAATGCAAGTATATATGATGGCTGACTTTTGCCCGTTCTATTCTTTCCAGCGAAAAAAATGAAAAGTCAAAACATATAATGCTTAGTTTTAGGGTCAAAAGAAAGAAAAGTCAAAAGATACAGTTGCTGTTTCTGGATAGAAAGAATGAAAAGTCGAAACATTCACTGCAAAAAAATGAAACAACCCCAAAAGAATGAAACATGCATGTATTAATTTTTTGCGGTCAAATTGTGTGTTCAAAAGTGGCAGAAATCACCCACCATAAGTATGACCACTTCCAAAAATGCAACATCTAACCATTCATGCCTGTTCTACGAAACTGGTGACAGGTCTACTACAACATAGTGCGAGAACACCTACATTTGTACTGAGTTTCTGTGTCCACACGTGTGTCCACTGATGGTCCACAGTTCTGTATATCCTCATTGAAGTGGTGCACAAACATACAATGTAGTCATGATGTGTGTTCTCTGTCACAATCTTCATGGCAACCATGGACAGAAGCTGCTCACTTTTTGGAACCTGTTATATGTAAATTTACACATTAAAACCGATGTTAATTTACTACAGCTTTAAAACAGATGTTACTTTTAAATGCCACTATGCTTGAAAATAATCCTGTGGAGAACCCTGCTTTACTACAGCTTTAATTGAATTGAATTGGGATTTTAAGGTGCACCAACACATGAAAAGGTTATATGGCGCCTATCAGGCATGAACATGCCAGGCTCATCTTCCATGTACATCGAGATAAAATATGGAAAATGGGCCTAGAACCTTCACGCCCTGAACTGCAGAGTTGCTGCAAGTTCTATCGTAGAAACTCCATTTAAGCTGGAGCCACGTTATTGTTTTTCTGCCACTGCTCTTTTGATGCAAGCGAGATAGCACCTGAAACAATGCAGGGATCATGATGAAGACCTTTAATGAACATGAACAAAAAATGATAAAATGAACATGAATTTGGGGGGGGGGGGGGGGGGGGGGTTCTACCCCTCTGCCTATCCCTCCAAAGGGATCTGCAGTGGCCCTATTCTCTGCCCCGTGACCAAACGGGGGCACCCGGGAACCACACTGGGCAGCTTTAAAACCAATGTTACTTTACTACAGCTTTAAAACCGATGTTACTTTATTGCAGCTTTAAAACCAATGTTACTTTACTACAGCTTTAAAACCAATGTTACTTAACTACAGCTTTAAAACCATTGTTATTTTATTACAGCTTTAAAACCAATGTTACTTTACTACAGCTTTAAAACAGATGTTACTTTACTACAGCTTTAAAACTGATGTTTCTTTACTACAGCTTTAAAACCAATGTTACTTTACTACAGCTTTAAAACCAATGTTACTTTACTACAACTTTAATTACAGCTTTAAAACCAATGTTAAAATATATTAGGATGAACTTCACCTGAAACGAGCCTGTCTGCAGCAAATGTACCACCTCACTGTCCTGGCAGCCACCATGTTCATCGATGCGGCTGTTGTTCCTAAATGCTTGTTTTCTTGGGTCTGCACATGAGTTTTTATTTTTATCAGTACATATTACGTCCAGGTGCAATGAGCCACTAGATTCCTTGGAGTTTGGCAACATGCACTTCACAGACTGTGAGTTAGACATCACTAGTTTGTGTGGAACATTACGGTTATTATTGTTGCTATCATTTTGCACAACAGCAGACCAGTCTAACTTAAGATCAGCTGATTTAACATCTAATATTAGTTTATCATCATAATTAAATTTCTGTGGAAAATTGGTTTGGGATTCAAACAATGTAGGAGATATACCATCTGCCACTAAAGATTCACTTTGCAGTCTTGGACTAGATTTAGCTGCATTATCATTCTTTCTATTACAAATTTCCTCCGTTGCAACAGGTACATTTTGCAGTTGAAGTGTGTGTGGTTTTACTTGTTTTTTACTTGGTGTTGGGACATGTTCATGATGTGACGATGGTTTATTGTGTATATCTACTGCAGAATATTCTTTAGTTGTTAGAGTGTCTTTTCTGAAAGCGGTTTCTCCTAAGCATGCTTGGGAGGCAAACTTTGAGACTGTTGACTTTTCTTGGTTTGTGAGATTGGATATGTTTCTTGTCCGACTCCCTTTATCACTCTCTTCGATACATGCGCCAAATTGGAAGTCATCTCCAACATTATTTTCCTTATCCCCAACACTGTAGGTTTCAATATAGCTTGTTGGAATGCTGAATTCATCAAAATTATCTTTCCTTTTCACCTCATCTACTAAACACTGAAACATGGACGACACAATCACATTATTTTTCACTTTAGGTGTACTTGTACTCATATACAAAAGGGAAGTAATGTGTACATCATTGGATGATTGAGAAGAGTTATCCTGACTTGAGAGTTCAGCAATTCTGGCAGATTGTCTCTGCCCGACTGAACTTGACGATCTTCTCTTTCTGGAACGAGGTTTTCTTTTCAAATTATCGTCATATTCCAGTGTTTCTGACCCCTCCATGAGATGGCTGAACACTGAGGAAGAACCCTGAGATGACATCTCTAAATTGTTTACACTTGTACTATTGTTGTTAGATATATCTATTCTGTTATCATCTTTGTTCTTAAACAACTTGCTTTTATCTGCCTCTGAGTTATCTCTAATTTCTTCTTTTGAACAATTAATATTTTTAGGAAGAGGTTTATAACTGTGTTTGTTACTGTCTAATGTCATGGTATTCTCGCATATATCACAATTTACATCTTGAGCCACTGGCATTATCATACTATTTTTTTGCTGGGCACTGTCTTTTTCACATTTATTTTCACTGCCATGATCCAACTTATTTTCTGATTTTTGCTGAGGTATTTGAACATTTCTTTCATAGACAACCACACAAGCATCACCCGATTCTGGGTTTAGATTGGTACCAGGATGATCCTGTGTTATATCACAACTGCTTTTACTCACTACACATGTAGATATTCTGGTACTGTCATTTGATTCCATACTTGAACACATCGCAGTATTTACTGTAGTTTGACTTTGTGTATATGGTTTTCTGTTTGCTGTCTTTAGTTTTGCTTTCTTTTCTTGTTTTGATAGTACAAAAGGATCTGACCCTATAGAAACTGAAAGATTTAAGTAACTTTGTTCCCTGTTTTTGTTCACACAATTTTTAGTTTTATATTTTGAAATTTTTGAAGCAGATGAATACTGACGTATTTTATTTTTATGTGTACAATGAGAAGTTTTATCTCCTTCCCAAACATTCTGCCCGAGTGTGGACATTTGTGACATAAAAATATCCTGACTATCTGGACACTCCTTCTCTGTCCCATGACTATCCTGGTACGCTTCCCCTGTCACGTGACTATCTTTGCACACTTCCCCTGACCCATGACTGTCTTGGCACGCTTCTCCTGTCACATGACCAGGTGTGGATCCACCAGTGTCTGTTTCTCTAAACTCATCCGACTGAATACCGTCTGTTTTATCCTGACACATGTTACCATGACTAGAATCTGCTGAAGTTCTCTGTATAGGTGGGCATACACCATTATTGCTTTCTGAAATTAATTAAAGATGTGATCAGGTCAAGCATACCACACCCTCAGGAAAAATAGAGCATACCAAATTGAGCCGTCAATTTAATAAAAATCAAATGGGATTTTATGTTCCATTAACATTATGTTCCGTTGACATATCATATTATATTAGGTTATATTGGGACAGCAACCTCAGAGACAGATGAGTTCCCAGACATGCCTGCGTCAGGGAGCTAACCCACATGGGGCAGAGGTCTCTATCTCTAAACCCAAAGCATTATCCACTGAGCTTCTGAGGCAGATTTTATTTAAATACAGGAGTCGAGGACATCATACTAGTTATCTGAAATCTGCATAGTATGCTGTGGGAAATGTAATACTATCTGTATCAATTTAGGATTAGCTGTGATAGTAGTTAACTCATGAAACTGAAGTCCATATTTTTGTAATTAATGTTTCCCACTGTCTATTTTTTTACTCTACATTTTTGATTCCAAATACGTGTACTGGAAATCAGTTTTCCGCAACTTAATCTGGGACCACCTAAATGCGCAATCAATTAGTATTTCAACAGAATTCACTCAAAAGACTGTATCAAAATGATGATCTAATACTAATACTTTACTATTGAGCCCGTTTACGGATCTCGACTTAGTGATCATAATGTCGTCCAAGTGTATGCATGTCAGTTTGTTAGTCTGTCTGTCTATCCATTAGTCCAAGCGTCGTATTTTCATTTCTTAATATCTCCTTTGTTACTAACAGAATTTTCACCTAACTCATTGTTCATTATATGGATCCAACATCACGTACACAATTTTGGGTCGCTGTGACAAACTGTGAATGCAATACAGGTCACGTCCGGTCTCTACTAAGACATGCGTATCTTGCTTCTTTCTCAGAGGATTTTCACAATCAGAATGTTCCGAATATGCATCTTACATCACGAGCAATATTACGGGTTTCTGTGATATACTTTCAACGAAATATAGGTCATGTCTAGTCTCTGTTACGACATGCGTATCTTGCTTCTTTCTTGCAGGATTTTCACCAAACTCCACCAGATTGTTCCTTATATGCATCTAACATTTTGGGTCGCTGTGATTTACTTTTCGCGAAATAAAGGTCACGTCCGGTCTCCACTACAACATGCGTATTTTGTTTCTTTTTTGCAGGATTTTCAACAAACTTCATCACAATGTTCCTTTTAAGCATTTACCATCATGTGCAAAATTTTCGGTCACTGTGACCTACTTTCGACAAAATATAGGTCACACCTGGTCTCCACTATGACATGCATCCCCCACTGTTAATGACATTAATTTAATTAAATATTAAGTATGTAAGGTGTAATTCAAATAAAAATCTGGACTTCTTCATAATAGGGCTCGACATATAGGCCCTGGCCTTCTGGTGTGCTTTAGGCTAATGAAGACAAACTATACCTGGCTGGTGCCCTTTCAGCTCCGATTCCAGAGACGATGTGATCAACTGCTCTTGTAGTTTCTTCTGTACATGGGCCTTCGCGCTGGCTGATCGCTGACATTTCTAGAACAATAAAGTTTGAAGGAATGAGTTTAATGCTGTCAACTTTCATGAAGATACCAAAAACAAAAAACACATTCAGCACAAGTGCAACCCAAAGTGTTTTACATTACCTTGTAATATAATGACCACTTAAGTTGGTTTTAAATCAACTTTATATGCACTGACCACAACAGTTGACTACCTATTGATAAAAGAGAAAAAATCCAAGCATCGATCAAGCTTTTCTAGAAAATATGTTTTGTTTTATAATAAATAATTGATTTTACAGTATTTGTTAAGTTTGCAAAAGCCAACCACAGATTTCTTAACAATGTCCTTTTATCCACAGACCTACATATAATAACATGTTAGGCCAGTTTTTTATCTAGGATTCCCTTCATTGTTTTGTACAACTCTATTATGGACTTACTGCAGTATAATTCTTTACTCACTATAAACACGTTTATATTTCACTTGTTTATATCATAATTTTAGCGAACAGTACCTTCAACTTTCTCTTTTTTCTAGCATATTCCTTTCTCAACTGTTCATACTTTTCCAATGTCTGAAAAATAAAACAAAATCAAAGCATGGTTTAGATTAAAATCTTACAGACATACATGTAATAATCACAAATTGAAACATGAAAAATTAATGTTCAACAAAAACCCTTATGCCACCAGAGAATCGATCTGCAAAACTTCAAAACAATGTATGGAGTCATAAACTAGAAATGGCCCATTACAGAAAGAATGCTGCCTTTACAAAAACTTAGTGTTTTATATTCATAATTTTGATAGAGCATCATCAAAAAAATCTGACCTATCAGTGACCAGAAATAAAACATACCAATACATTATGGTAGGTGATAAACTCGGTCTTTATCCTTATTGTTCAACCAAGTTTACTGTTAAAATCAAGGTATGTACAGTGTGATTCTTTTAAAACCCTGCATCTTTCATGCACATTCGTGCTAACTGATTCAATATATGTATCTTTCAAAATCAAAATTTTGAAAATTATTGTATTTTTACTCTGCCAAAGATTTTTATTTTACTATAGAACCTAAGGATAAAAACCTAGTAAGACAAATTTTATCACCTACTGAAAATAAGATAACATCTCAACATCTCTGCAATAGTAGCTACATTTATTTTAGAGTATTTAATACTATTACCTATTTTTATTGGTTCTTTGAGATGAAAGTGTTTTCATGAAATTAAACCTTTCCACAAGTTAGGCTATCCTATTAAAAGAGAATCCTTGACCCTGGCCCAAATCCCCAAAAAGCAAAAGACATCATTGAATCATTAGAAACTGATATGGTGGTGATGCAGATGAATAAAAATGCCCACAGGGTGGTAACACTCATTATGCCAACTCCTGCAACAATCAACAAGATCCAACCTCACAAGTCATGTATTCACACTAAAGGCATTTTTCACAGCTCCGAATTATAATTACTTGTACTGTTGTGATAATCTGGCAAACAGAAGCTATTTTAACAAGATGCTGAATTGATTGTTGTTTCAGCATTTTCAACCCATTGATGGCAATAACAAGCTTATCCTGAAAAAATAACAACACCACTTTACTTGTTTGAATAACCCAAACAGTGAACAAGCAAATTCAGAGAATTATGGTCCAAAGCCTGAAAGGAACTGCCAATGTAAAAAGTAGTTGCTATGTAGTAAAAACCTTGACAAAAATCACAAATTCCTAAAAATCAAAGGGCTATAACTCCAGCATGATAGGTGCAATCTTGCTGCAAATACTGACCCCAAGTTTCATCAAGATTGGATTATAAATAAATGTTAAAGTTACTGAGCGAAAATACAAACATCTTCAATTTTCATGAAGCATGATAGGCGTGATCTGGTTGGTTTTCAATAATTACTAATAATCACTAATATGATCAGTATATTTTAGTGTCAACCGCTCCATTTTATTTTTAGCGAGGGGATAAGATAATGATGGCCAGTTGTCCATTTGTGTCACACTTTTGTCAGTGCTAATTCTCTATTGTTATCATGGTCATGTCAAATGAAATTTCATCAAACCATGGCTTTTGGTGATTGTAACACTAAACTCAATGGGTTCAGGTCCTTGTAATACTGCTGTTGGGTTTGTCTTCCAGTCTGTCAAGGTTGACCTACACATGGCCTTTTTACCCTTCTTTGCATCAGCCTGTATAAGGCCCTTTCCCCACCCAAATTTCTTTTAAAATGATGCAGTTTTCCCCATTTTTCAAACTAACATCTGGAAATTTCATTCCCTATACATTATTTTTTTCCCAAATTTAGGCCAAAAGGCCCACCCCCAAAATGACTAAAAAGGCCCTGCTCCCTAACGTATCTTAACAAGAGGTCAATGACCTTGAAGCTCTACTGATAGGTTTTTGATAGCTAGATCAACATTCCTGTGAAGTTTCATGAAAATCTAGAGAAGTAGTCGCTACAAGTTTTTACTATATAACTATATGTAAACAAAGATGGCCACGGCAGCCATGTTTAATGTAGAATCAAAATAATTTTCAACCATGACCAACATCATGCAATGCTGATCATTTTAGAAAAAGTCCCATATCAAATTTCAAGAATAGTCGCTACTAATTTGTTTTTTAGGCGTGGCAGCCATAATGAATTTCCAGCCAACCTGGAATTTTGTTAGGATTAACTAAATATCAAGAGCAACATTCCTGTGAAGTTTCATGAAAATCTGTCAAGTAGTTTCAGAGGAGTAGTCGCTACACACTTTTACTAGATGAAACTCTATGTAAACAAAGATGGCCACTGGCAGCCATGTTTAACGTTGAATCAAAATGATTTTTAACAATGACCAACCTCATGTCATGCTGATTGTATTAGAAAAAGTCCCATATCAATATCACTTATAGTTTTCAGGAAATAGTCGCTTCAAATTTGTTTTTAAATCTATTTTTAGCCGTGGCTACAATATCGAATTTCCAGCTGGCCTAAAATGCTAGGATCACTTAGACATCAAGAGCAACATTCCTGTGAAGTTTCATGAAAATCCGTCAAGCAGTTTCAGAGGAGTAGTCGCTACAAGTTTTTATTATATAACGTCGCTACAAGTTTTTATTATATAACTCTATGTAAACAAAAATGACCGCTGGCGACGAGGTTTAATGTTGAATCAAAATAATTTCAACAAGGATCAACATCATGTCATGCTGACCATTTTAGAAAAACTCCCATATCAATATCACTTACAGTTTTCAAGAAGTAGTCAACAAATTTGTTTTTTAAACCTATTTGTAGCGGTAGCGGCCATCTTGAATATCCGGCCTACCTGAAATTTTGCTAGTATCAATTAGACATCAAGAGCAAGAATCCTGTGAAGTTTCATGAAAATCCGTCAAGTAGTTTCAGAGGAGTAGTCGCTACAAGTTTTTACTAGATAACTCTATGTAAACAAAGATGGCCGCTGACGGACATGTTTAATGTCGATTTTAAAAAAAGTCCCATATCAATATCACTTATAGTTTTCAAGAAGTAGTCACTACAACTCGTTTTTTAAAGATCTATTTTTAGCCGTGGTGGCCATCTTGAATTTCCAGCCGACCTGAAATTTTGCTAGGATCAATTAGACATCAGGAGCAACATTCCTGTGAAGTTTCATGAAAATTTGGGAAGTAGTTTCGGAGGAGTAGTCGCTACAAGTTTTTACTATATAACTCGTATGTAAAACAAAGATGGCCACTGGGGTTTAACATCGAATCAATATGATTTTCGACAAGGATCAACATCATGTCATGCTCATCATTTTAGAAAAAGTACTCGCTACAAACTTTTTTTTTAAAAATCTATTTTTAGCTTCAATGGCGGCCATCTTGGATTTCACATCAATATGAATTTTTGCTAGGATCAACTAGACATCATGGGTAACATTTCTGTAAAGTTTCATGAAAATCTATCCAATAGTTTCAGACGAGTAGTCGCTACAAAAAAAAGTTTACGGACGGACGGACAGGTAGACGACAGACCGCACCACGGCATAAGCTCTGGTGATCTTTGATGGTACCAAATAGTTACACTTTGTCAAGTTTTTAAAAAATGACGCATTCTATTGTTCAAGTGACTTGATAATGAAAAACGCGTTCATATGTTTAACCATTTTCAGTACACGTACATGTATATATTTGAGACAAAAATAAATGCTTTCTGATATCAAATGCCAATTATCGTATCTTCTTAACAATACCAATAGCAATGATTCATTATTTTTGAAAATCGCTTATTAATGAAGGTCAGTCAGCATATATAAATTTCAATTTTTAAGGACTGAAGGAAGAAATGTGTCCTTTTTATCCAATTTCAAAACACAAATTTTCAAAGAAAATGACCGTTTACTTAAAATCCCAGACCAGTCGCCGAATCTACACAATAATGCCATTTTAAACATATTGTCGTAATTAAAGGAGGAGTTTGATTTAAAAAAGCGTACAAATTTGACATTTTAAAAATGAATGCATCCTATTTGCCATCTATAAAAGGTACCCTCTTGCATACCATAGACTAAATCGGGTACCAACTGGTACTCTGTTATACACCGTGGAGTAATCAAGAAACCAGCTTAATCGCCATTCGGCAGATAAATCTATAATTAACATTAGGGATGTATAGGAAGTTTTGAATCCAGGGTAGTTATATCCATGTAGGCCTGTAGTGTTCCCCCTCTTACCAAAAGGCTTTTAAGCAATGTACCTATGAAGTTCCACGAGTTATATTGCGGAAAGCATATTTTATAATAATTATTTCCATATAAGGTCATGGTGACCTGGACCACCTATTTACCGGAATCTACCGGAATCTACCTGAATACACCATAGAATTACCGGAATCGACTTTTTAATTACCGAAATAGACTTTTTATAATTGATATACTATGAAACATTGATAGAATACATTAGTTACAGTATTAGAAGACTAAAGATACTGTACTCATAATGATATACCTATACTTTATAAAATATGTTGTTTTTTAAATATTTATTAGTTTTTTTCCGTATTTTATGAATATTGCTAGCAAATAAATTGCTAATAAAATTTCATTTACGGATGATGATGTCGTTTGCATTAGTTTTTGATCTCTTAATAATAAATACAGTATAATTTTATTGATATTGTTAAAAGGGCCTTGGTATAGATATTGACAATTTTGAGATGTTCTTTCGAACAATATTGTTTGGCCCTTAAAAGGGCCTTTATAATGCATAAAGCATTTATTTCCTGGTAGATAATAAACATCTATGAATGACAGATGTCAAGATTCTCATGCCACCTTCTTTGGCTCCAGGATGAACCAATTAAGTCTTCGTCATAATGGCGAGGGAACTTCAGCTTCTTCATGACATTGATGAAGTCACCTAAATGGGTGGTATTCATAATTTTGCATTTCAGAGATGTTGAGATTTGATTTTATTTTCAGTAGTTGATAAAATTTGTGTTACTCGGTTTTTATCCTTAGGTTCTATAGTAAAATAAAAATCTCTGGCAGAGTAAAAAGGTGATAATTTTCAAGATTTTGATTTTAAAAGATACATATATTGAATCAATTTGCATGAAAAAGGCAGTGTTTTAAAAGAATCACCCTGTAGATACCTTAATTGTAACAGTAAACTTGGTTGAACATCAAGGATAAAGACCGAGTTTATCACCTACCAGAATGTATTGTTTATTTCTGGTCACTGATTGGTCAGTTCTTTTTGATGATGCTCTATCAAAATTATAAATAGATGTAAATAAATAGTATTTTAGTATTACAAGTCTATTTCGGTAATTATCCCGTGTAATGTATTCCATATGTAAGTCTATATCGATCATTCTCTGGTGTATTCTGGTATTTTTCGCTGATTAATGTCACATAAATATATATTATTAATATATTAATTAAATAAAGATACATTTCAGAAGATTTAGATAATAAATAGTGTATAAACAAGTCTATTACAGTAATTATCTGGTGTATTCCGGTATTTTTTCGCTAATATTTTTTTTATAACATAGTCTATTTCGGTCATTCTCCGATCATATTCCGGTATCTTTCGATGATTAATGTCACAAAAAAAAACACATATTCATTAATATATTAATTAATTAACTATACATTTACGCCAATTTAGATCATGAATAGTGGTAATTAAAAAGTTGATTCCGGTAATTCTATGGTGTATTCCGGTAGATTCCGATAAATAGGTGGATTCTGCACCTGTATCCGCCCATGTTTTGACCTTACTGTGCAGAATTAACTCAAACAACTTACCGAATTGTCCATATTTTTGATTAAATTTTCTTAATTATGCAAGTATGTTTTAAGACTTCTCATACTAGATGAAATAGCTGCGTTCTTGTTTTGTTCTTCTCCTGTATTTTCACAATGTCTCGGACATCATCTGTACTGTTGCAAAAGTCGAAGACATCCGAGTAGCTCCAATTTTAGAAAACAACGGAAGTCAACAGTTTGGAAACATCCGACTGCGCATGCGTATTTGGAAAATAAAAAAGAAGTTTTGACATAAAAAGAACGGAATAATTCTTAAATTATGTTGTTGTTTATGTGCTCTTTAGAAAGGTTTGATTGAACAAGTAACTATGTAAAGAGTTTATTCAATGATTGACACTGGCTTATCAGTCGCACACGCATGGGTTAGATCGTAAAACTGTTTTAGGCAGTTGCCTACTGAAACTGTACACTTTTGTTTATAAACTGTGCTGATTGGTTGTCTCATGTCAGTCAGTTCTGAGCCCAAGTCCCCTGGGCCGGGTTCTCCCAAGCCATATGATTGTTTGTTAAAGTTTCTACTTGTTGGCGATAGTGATGTTGGGAAGGAAGAATTACTTGGAGGGATGGAAAATGGATCTTCCGAATCGCCATACACTGCCTCGAACTGTGGTAAGGCCATAATCGTTTAGTCTATTATAATTTTAAGTTTACGTTAAATTATCTGTAAGATTAAAGGGTTTGAAAGCTTTGATTTTGTATTCTTTATTTGTCAGACAATACAACCGTAGGATAGACTGTTTAACCCCACTCAGGCCACTGTAAATTTAACAAACAACAGGGCTCCAGAAAGTGGATAGCCCGACGCTCGTCAAAATTGAAGTCGGGCTTGTAACAAATTCCATGCAGTTAGCCCGTCGGGCTAGTCCAAAAAAAAAAAAAATCTCACTGCGTTAATTACATGATCTGCGTATAACAAACATGCGCCAGTCAGGCACCTGTAATAAAACATCACTTCCGGTTCCAATTTCTATCAAGAAGGACGTCTTTAAAATAACTCTCTCGAAATCGTCGACTATATCTACGCAGAATCCAACCATCTTTACTCTAAAGCATCTAGAATATATTCATCATCGATCAACAAACATTCAGGATGGCATCTACCTGTTCATTTTTGTCAAAATAGGGAACTGTTTGTTTTTTTGAACTTTTGTTTGGGTGTGTCGACTGTTTTTCAATATTGGATGACTGTTTACTTGTTTCTCTTCTAATGCATTCATTACATCTGTTATCAATGGATGATACTGTGTTAGTGTCTTAGTCGGTATTTAATGTACAAATCAATAGACATTTCATAATTCAAATCAGAGCCGGAAGTCAATTACCAGAAAATTTAAAAGATTATCAAAATGGGCCTACGAAAGTAGGTCTCGAATTTGTACGACAACTGTGCACTATAGTTCAGTGGCGTACCACCAGACTGGAATTTTTTTTCCAAAAGGGCCCGAGAAACCAACGGCCTCGAAGACAGTGTATAAAGTGTAAACAATTACCAGAAATTTTAAAAGACTATCAAAATGGGCCTATGAAAGTAGGTCTCGAATTTGTACGACATCTGTGCACTATATATAGTTCAGTGGCGTACCACCAGACTCGGAAAACATTTCAAAAAGGGCCCAAGAAACCAATGGTTTGAACTGGCCTCGAAGACAGTATTAACAGTATTAACATGTTTCATAATCTGTTAATTGCACTCGCTTAGGTAATTCAATTAGCATTCGCCGCAGGCATCGGCGATTTTCAACATCAAAACATGCTGTCAGTGTTCCCATTCACGCACATATATGTGCGTGAATCACAGAAAACTGACCTCGTACGTGCATGCACGCACAGAAAAAAATAATAAACAAATAAAATGTTGTCAACTTGAATATTACACTGTGCTGTGTATTTTAATGCCTTCAGTAGCAACTAAAGTATGTTGAAAGGTTTAAAAATCTTAAAAATTCATAGTGTACCCCCTAAATTTGTAGTGTACCACCAAAATTTAACAGAAGTCAGTGGGAACACTGGCTGTAAGTCCATCCTCCAAGAACCTCAATTGACAGTCGGCATTATCCAATCAATTGATGTGTAGTATTTCAACTCGATTCGATTAGCCAATGAAACCACTTTTTAAAAATACTACTGGTTGATCACGTGGTCAGCTCAAAATGACGGTACTGACTCAAACGATTGTAAATAGGCCGATACACAATCGCAATCAACACAATCTCGCTGATTTGTTGGCGACTTTTGATAATGGAAGCATGCTTTATATGAAACTGTGATACCGTATTCCTCGGCCTATAGTGCACACTTTTTTGCCACAGAATTTTTACCCCAGATTCTGTGGCTGAAGTTGGGGTGCGCGGTTTAAGCAACAAGAAATGTTTTACTCTTTTTTTTCCAGCCAAGACGAGAAGTTTTGTGGGTTTCAAAAAGTCGCAAAACCGGCCGTTTACTAGAGAGATTGAATCGAACAAAAGTTGGCTTGTTTCTATAAAATGTGTTGTATGCTTTATATGCTTATTATGAATAAAAATAATAAAATCAAACTTTACCATGTTTTGTGTTGATTATTGTTGAGAAAATACCATTGAAATGTTGAAAAATATCATTGTTTACATCAATCGGCAAAGTGAAATAATAACGAGGCTGTGGTTTCCGTTTAACATAGACGGGTTTACCGGGAATAGAATAGAATATTATGTTTTCTTTCTAACGACGACTACCGCCGCGGTATTGATTAACCGCACATATTTATTTGTTAAAGTCAATTCTGAATTTTGACAATGTAGAATCTTGATTATTCATAAAGGGTTTAATTGACTGGGAAAATGTGTGAAGCGTTTGGTTTTTGCTAATCTGACCGCAAACAACGATGACTATGGTGATTATTAAACAAACATATAACAATACATGTACGCAGAAAAATGTCAATTCCTTAATTGTCCTTCATTACTTCAGAAGTTTGAGTAGGTGCTGACACGATGTGTTAGGAAAATGCGTTTAATAGGTGATGCCACAAGACAATGCATCTCATTTCGAGAAACCTCTCAAACTGTCAACACCTTCAAATTGTCAACACCTTCAAATTGACAAGCAAGAGTTAATAACCTGGAAACAACACCAGTCGTACAACGCCAGATTAATAAATTTAATATGATCGTAATAAAAGTTGAACACGGGCGTGGGGATTTTTATTTTATTGAAATTTGAGTTATAAATAATAAAAGTACACTCAACAGTACACGTTTATTTACACTTGAGTAAAAAAAAACAGTCTAACATGCAGCTTGTTTTAGCCAATCAAAATTCGTTTAACATTTCCTCTTTGGTCAATGTTTCAAAATGGCGCTCTGCTGTCCTGAAATTCAAAACACATGTTTTTTATGCGCGGTTAATGCTATAATACATAACAAAAAGTTTTTTCCAAGGATTTCAGGCCCAAAGTCAGGGTGCGCGTTATATGCGCATGCGCGCTATAGGCCGACAAATACGGTAAGCGAAATATATCAATACTTAGATAACATTTAGAAATTCCTGACTCAGGGGAAAGAAATTCCCGCGAAGAAATTGATTATGATACACGGAAATATATGTAATATATTTGTGAGAAGAAATATTGATTTCTTTGTAAATAAATTTTAAACACAGCTATTTTCATATACATGTACAGTTAGTTAACAGTTTATATTTATTTTCCAATATATTTTGCCGATTAAAATGCCTTCCTGGAGGAACTAGACTTGAAAACTTGTATCACTGTATACAATTTGTGGGTGGTGTAATGCTAAAAAAAATCTATTCTAAATTGTTCCATCTTACCATTGCTACGCTTTCACCCAATGACTACTGCCAACGCAACTTAAACTTACATCAATTGGTTATGAGAAGATAAGAATTACTGAATTTTTAATTTTCTGAGTATTTAATGAATTATAATGAGTATCTGAATCCGTTAAATCACAATCAGCTTTAACATAATGAGATGTCATCAGACAGGTATAAGTAATAGATAGAGTAAGGTCTTAGTGAGCTGGTTCATTTAAATATATTTTAATAAAACGAGATACGTAAAAGTATTGCCAAACAAGATAAAAGTACAAATGTATTGCCAAACAAGATAAATGATAACTGACAAAGACAAAAACAAACAGACACATTATTTTTAAGGCCAGTGAAAAAACAGGACTTGTGACAAAAAAACTCAGAGCTAGTGAAAAAAACAACAGGGCTAGTGTATTTTCAGGACCCACTAGCCCTGGGCTAGTCCCCTAAAAAAATATTCTTGGAGCACTGGACAAATTTATTAGAATAAGAATGATACAGTGTTTCGGCGCTGATTCTTTACCTCTTACATATATATTGTTTCAGTCATTTACATATAAGATGTTATGATATTCATAATTTTGCATTGCCAAAATGTTGAGATTTTATATTATTTTCACCAGGTGATAAAAAGTGTGTTACTCGGTTTTTATCCTTAGATTCTATACAGTAGTAAAATAAAAACCTTTGGCAGAGTAAAATGATGATAATTTTCCAGATTTAATTTTGAAAGATACATATTTTGAATCACTTTCATAAATGTGTATGTACATGGATTATGCAGAGTTTCAAAATAATCACACTGTAAATACCTTGATTTTAAAGTTGTAAATACCTTAATTTTAACAGTAAACTTGGTTGAACATCTAGGATAAAGACAGTTTATCACCTACCAGAATTTAGCTGGGTGTGTCAAATTTCTGCTCACTGATTGGTTATTTTATTTTGATGATGCTTTGTCAAAATTCTGAATTCGGTGTTGTTGTTGGGGCTGTCCATGCAGTCGCGTAGCACATTTTTAATCCTTCCATTCCTGAGTTTTGAATGTTTTGTTCCCAAACTTCATAAACACAACAACGGATGACCTTATGTCTATCTACATCACCCATTGTTGATTGCCTAATTTATTACAGAATTATGGCCCTTTGTTTGATGTAGAATTTGAATGGGAGTATTCATTACCTTCAGTGATAGTTCTAGGTTGTTTTCAGTAACACCTTGCAACATTCATTATGACATATAGATTAATAATCATTTGTGGCCAAAAACAGCAGGTGGTTAATTGTGCAATTATCGACAAACTTACCGACGGACAACTAGATGTGCTATTGCAGTCTACGCGAAAACATTTTCAAGTCCACAGGACATTCGGTCTGACATACTGAAATTTTTTGTCTGACCGGACAAAATTTTGTCTGACCGAAAAGTTAAAAGATAATTTTTTTTGTTAAAGCCCAATACAATTTGTTGAACTCGGACAATGTCATCCTTAAGCAAATGTTCATTTATTGTGCTATGACCAACTTTTTTTTTTACAATTTTAGGATGGCACTGCAAATCACTGTCAACGCTCTGACAGAGTAAAGGGAAATTTACAAGCGATAACTTGAGGTTTCTGATAGGATTTTATTAGTTTTAAAAATGGCCAGACGCTTGCACTGACAAACGTGAATTTTCTGCCGGACATTTCAAAAGTGTGTCTGTCATGTCCGACAGACCAACGGTTTTCGCGGAGAGTGCTATTGTCACTTGACTGGTGGGCCTCACCGTCTTTTTACCCTTCTTTGCAGCTTGAAAATTTCATTTCCCATTCATGGATTCTTTTTCCCAGTTAAGGGCAAAAGAACCCGTCCCCAAATCTGGTAAAAAGGCCCTGACTGGGGAAATCAGCACTGTATTTCCGGAGCGCTGGGTAACAACTGAGAATATCAGTACATTATTTAATTCTAAAGTAAATGCTTAGGTTAGTTTTGTGACAATTTGTGTGCAGTAATCATACATTTAACTATAATATGAGCCTTCTCTGACCTAAAACTAGTAAAAGCCTTTTTAATTTTTCAGGTATTGATTACAAGACAACAACAATATTGCTGGATGGGAGAAGAGTTAAACTGATGTTGTGGTAGGTGTTGATCAAAGCATATTAAATGTTATACTACTTCCAGTTTTCATGAAGGTGTGAACAAATACGGCTCATGTTAAAAGTTTTTAATCTCAAAAATTGCACCGTTCGTCCTTCCATCCGAAACAATAATGTCTCAGCCGTAACTTTGAAAGAACTGAAGAGATTTCCATGGAACTTTACACAAATGTTAACCACAATGAGAATTTATGTGCGAGAATCGAGTCCGTACCTCAGGTCAGTGTCACACTTGGAGGTCAAAGGTCAAATGAGTCCACATTTTCGGGAGCATTTGTCACTTATTTGTGACATTTCTTGTTTAGACTTAACTGAATCTAGTTATTAAGTTAACTGTGTGTTCATGGACAATATAAGGCACTGTCATGTAAGGAATCTGGCTTATCAAGCTTTATTATAAATACACAGAATACTGTATTTTATAAGTATTTGTACAAATGTAGCAGACTTTGATCAGCTTGAACATCAGTAAAATTATAGTTTCAAATCAAATATAACATTAAGAAGCAGTTAATACTTTGTTTCTGTATACTTGCAGGGACACCTCTGGCCAGGGGAGATTCTGTACCATATTTAGATCCTATTCCCGCGGAGCTCAGGTATGTTAGCATGCAAAAACAATATGTGTTTTAATTATAGACATTTTAATAGATTACTCATTAAAACTCCTGTTAATTTGTCAGTACTAATCTGAAATCTGTATGTATATACATTTATATATAAAAAAAATTGAAATTATAATTCATGTGCACTTGATTAAAGATGTGTTACACATATACAAAGGTATTCTGTTGTTATGCCCTATCTGATCATGAAATGATGAGGTGGTGCATAAAGATATTTCTGTCCCATTCTGCTACTGAATCAATTCAAATATATTTGTTTTAATATTTTGAAATTTTGTTAAACTTAAGTCAGTCTACCATTCAAGAAAGCCTTGTTATCTAAAAATATTAGACTCAAGCTGGGGGCTGCGAAAACAGCATAAAATCGTAAACAGCATCAAATGCACATACATATATGGTAAATGTGTCTGAGAGGTTTTTATAAATAATCTATTTTTTTGTCCTGTAGTCCTGATTAGTTCCACAATTTGAGGTTGCTTAGGCCTAAAAAAAAAACTTGTGTGTTTCTGGTTTCACCCTGTCAAAAAGTTAGGGTAGGTAGGTAGGAAAAAGTTTTTTTTTTAGATATTTTTTTTAGATATATTTTTCGCATATATTATGCCATTTTTGTACTAAGGCAACTTTTTGATAACCTTTGCAATCCAGATTAGATGCTTAACAACTCTGGCTAATAAAATTATCATTTGAATTAAAAAAAATTTTTTTTTTTTTTTTTTTTTTTTTTTTTTTTAATTTTTTTTTTTAATTTTTTTTTTCCGCTAAAAATATTTAGGGTCGGCGGTGATAAAGTAGGGTCGGTCGGGAAACCGGAAACACACATGTTTTTTTATTAGGCCTTATACTTTATACTTTGATAGCAAAAAAACTAGAACTGTTGGTGCTGTTACTCCATAAAATGCAGTAAATTCAAATAACATCTGATCATACGCAACTGTCTAGTTATTTGTTATATACAGGGTATTATAAGTGCTGGTGTATGCATATAACGTTATTTGTTATACATTGTACATTGCTGGTGTATGAATATAGCATTGTTATTTGTTATACAGGGTATATTGCTGGTGTATGAATATAAAGTTATTTGTTATACAGGGTATATTGCTGGTGTATGAATATGTTATACAGTGTATATTGCTGGTGTATGAATATAGCGGTGTTATTTGTTATACAGTGTATATTGCTGGTGTATGAATATAGTGGTGTTATTTTTTATACAGGGTATATTGCTAGTGTATGAATATAAAGTTAATTGTTATACAGGGTACATTGCTGGTGTATGAATATAGCATTGTTATTTGTTATACAGTGTATATTGCTGGTGTGTCACTATGAATATGGTGTTGTTATTTGTTATACAGGGTATATTGCTGGTGTATGAATATAAAGTTATTTGTTATACAGGGTATATTGCTGGTGTATGAATATGTTATACAGTGTATATTGCTGGTGTATGAATAGAGTGGTGCTATTTATTATACAGGGTATTTTGCTAGTGTATGAATATGTTATACAGTGTATATTGCTGGTGTATGAATATAGCGGTGTTATTTGTTATACAGTGTATATTGCTGGTGTATGAATATAGTGGTGTTATTTTTTATACAGGGTATATTGCAAGTGTATGAATATAAAGTTATTTGTTATACAGGGTATATTGCTGGTGTATGAATATAGCATTGTAATTTGTTATACAGTGAATATAGCGGTGTTATTTGTTATACAGGGTATATTTCTGGTGTATGAATATAGCATTGTTATTTGTTATACAGGGTATATTGCTGGTGTATGAATATAGCGTTGTTATTTGTTATACAGGGTATATTGCTGGTGTATGAATATAGAATTGTTATGTATGAATATAGACTTGTTATTTGTTATACAGGGTATATTGCTGGTGTATGACATCACCAACAAGTGGTCATTTGATGGCATAGACAGATGGATCAAAGAGATAGACGAGGTAAATATACTGGCAACAGCCGAGGCTACTGCAGTCAGCTTATGGGATGACGAGTTGTCCGTCATCTGACGTCCGTCGTCCGTTAATTTTTTCTCGTTAAGACGATAGGGCCTTCAATTTTTATCCAATCTTTACCAAACATTAACAGATTGTTAATATCAATTCAAGCTCGGACAAGTTCGAAAACCAGCCATATAGAAATAGCAACAGCGGAGTTACGGCCCTTGATTTAGTTAAAAATGCTATATTTTGCCTCGTTAAGACGATAGGGGCATCATTGTTCATCCGATCTTTACCAAACTTTATCAAATTGTTTATGTCATTGAAAGCTCGAAAGAGTTCGAAAACCAGCCATATCGGACAAGTAACAGCAGAGTTATGGCCCTTGATTTAGTTAAAAATGCTATATTTTGCCTCGTTAAGACGATAGGGGCTTCATTGTTCATCCAAGCTTTACCAAACTTTATCAGATTGTTAATATCAATGAAAGCTCAGACAAGTTCGAAAACCATTCATATCGGACCAGTAACAGCAGAGTTATGGCCCTTGATTTAGTTCAAAATGCTATATTTTGCCTTGTTAAGATGATAGGGCCTTCATTTTTCATCTTATCTTTACCAAACTTAACCAAATTGTTAATATCAATGAAAGCTTGGACAAGTTTGAAACCAGCCGGACTAGTAACAGCGGAGTTATGGCCCTTGATTTAGTTAAAAATGCTAAATTTTGTCTCGTTAAGACGATAGGGGCTTCAT
The DNA here is from genome assembly GCA_037043455.1 of Cyrtodaria siliqua. Classification (NCBI taxonomy): domain Eukaryota; kingdom Metazoa; phylum Mollusca; class Bivalvia; order Adapedonta; family Hiatellidae; genus Cyrtodaria; species Cyrtodaria siliqua. The sequence goes on along the minus strand of JAWPHD010004595.1, from coordinate 106,589 downwards.
CTTACACTCGATCTTTACCAAACTTAACCAGATTGTTAATATCAATGAAAGCTCGGACTAATTCGAAAACCAGCCATATCGAACTAGCAACAGCGGAGTTACGGCCCTTGATTTAGTTAAAAATGTTATATTTTGCCTCGTTAAGACGATAGGGGCTTCATTGTTCATCCGATCTCTACCAAACTTTATCAAATTGTTTATGTCATTGAGAGCTCGAAAAAGTTCGACAACCAGCCATATCGGACTAGTAACAGCAGAGTTGTGGCCCTTGATTTAGTTAAAAATGCTATATTTTGCCTCGTTAAGACGATAGGGGCTTCATTGTTCATCCGATCTTTACCAAACTTTATCAGATTGTTAATATCATTGAAAGCTCGGACAAGTTCGAAAACCATTCATATCGGACCAGTAACAGCAGAGTTATGGCCCTTGATTTAGTTCAAAATGCTATATTTTGCCTCGTTAAGATGATAGGGCCTTCATTTTTCATCTTATCTTTACCAAACTTAACCAAATTGTTAATTTCAATGAAAGCTTGGACAAGTTTGAAACCAGCCATATCGGACTAGTAACAGCGGAGTTATGGCCCTTGATTTAGTTAAAAAGGCTATATTTTGCCTCGTTAAGACGATAGGGTCTTCAGTTTTCATCCGATCTTTACCAAACGTTACCAGATTGTTAATATCAATGAAAGCTTGAACAAGTTAGAAAACCAGCCAGATCGGAGCAGCAACAGCGGAGTTATCACCCTTGATTTAGTTAAAATGCTATATTATGATAGGGCCTTCGTTTTCGTCCGATCTTTACCAAACTTTACCAGATTGTTAATATAAATAAAAGCTCGGACAAGTTCGAAAACCAACCAGATCGGAGTTATGGCCCTTGATTTAGTTAAATATGCTATATTTTGCCTCGTTAATACTACGATAGGGCCTTCATTTTTCATCTGATCTTAACCAAACTTTACCAGATTGTTACTATCAATGAAAGCTCCGATAAATTTCAATACACGCCAGATTGGACCAGATTTCAGTGACACTTTTCAGGGATGATCAGTACCAAGCCTAATTGTATATATTGTCACTGTGTTCCGGTTGAATGATTTTGTCAGAGTTGTGTCCCTTTAAAGGTTTTAGTACACAAACTTTGTCTGGACAAGTTCTCCTGAATGTCTCCCCACATTTCAACCAAACTTTACAGGAATGATCCGCACCAAGCATAGTTGTGCATATCATCGTCGCGTTCCAGTTAACAGATTTTTAGTGGAGTTATGGTCCTTTAAAGGTTTCTGATACACAAACATTTTCCGGGCTAGTTCTCCTGAACCCCTGGCTGGATTTTAACGAAACTTGACAAGGATGATCAGTATCAGGTCTAGTTGTGCAAATCGTTGCCGTGTTCCGGTTGAATGATTTTTGGCAGAGTTATGGCCCTTTAAAGGTTTTAATACACAAACTTTGTCTGGACTAGTTCTCCTGAACGTCTCCCCACATTTCAACGAAACTTTACAGGGATGAGCAGCAGCAAGCATAGTTGTGCATTTCATAGTGGCATTCCGGTTAACAGATTTTTGATGGAGTTATGGCCCTTTAAAGGTTTTTGGTACACAAACATTTTACGGGCTAGTTCTCCTGAACCCCTGACTGGATTTTAATGAAATTTGACAAGGATGATCAGTATCAAGCCTAGTTGTGAATATCTTCGCCATATTCGGGTTGAATGATTTTTGGCAGAGTTATGGCCCTTTAAAGGTTTTAATAGACAAACGTTGTCCAGATTAGTCTCTTCTGAACTCCTTGCTGCATTTCAACGAATCTTGATAGGGATGATCAGTACCAAGCCTAGTTGCACCTGTCATTGCCGTGTTTTGGTTGATTGAATTTTGGCAGAGTTATGACCCCTTAAAGGTTTTAATACACTAACTTTGTACAGACTAGTTCTCCTGAACCTCTGGCTGGATTTCAGCGTCAGGGACAATCAGTATCAAGCCTAGTTGCGTATATCTTCACCATGTTCTGGTTGAACGATATTTGAAAGAGTTATGGCCCCTTATACATAAACATTATCTAGAGCCAGTAGAGCGTCCACAGGCCCTCTTGGGCCTTTTGTTAAAATTGTTCATTGGAGCCCCTTTTAAATTCTAGTTGCCGCATTAAAAATGTTGTAAATTAAATTTGTAACATTTGCAGTCTGCAGTTCCGAAACTGATCGTTTCATAAATTACTTAAACTCTTGAAATTGTATGCTATGTTTGTTCTTAACAGTTTAATAATAAAGAAGTGAACTTTTAGCTGGATTGTGTAGCAAATCCAGGCTTATAGTTTAGCAATTGCCGCCTGTTCCTCTGTTAATGCATTTTGAAGTTTTGGTTAAAGATTTTGTTTTTCCTCATATCTCAAAAACGAATTGTCAGAAAGTTTTGAAACTTGGCACACATGTTCATCATCATTACACAACCATATGTGACAAGCACCAACACTCTGTTAAACTTTTGAATGTAGTCCTATTCAAAAAAACAAATGACAGAAAACTGAAATTTGGTGATGATCATCGTTATTACACAACTAAGCACCATAACGCTGTCATACATTTTATTAGAATTATTCTACTTTTCCACTTTAGATGTTTGGTTAACATTTTGAATGTACATGTAGTCATATTCCAAAAACATATTATGCACTTTGGGCATAGTAACATGTTTATCATATGCGTTACAAGCACCATAACTCTGTCAAGTCATACCAAAATTATCCCCCTTTTCATGTTAGAATAATATTTGTGCGTTGAACGTTAGCAATCCAGTGGTTTAGTGGGATTTCTAATTTTGATTTCCTTTTTTGATTAGAAGTATCAAGAAATTAAATGGTGTTTACTGATGACCCACTCATATTTTACCTTCCTTCTATGTAGCATGCACCTGGTGTACCAAAGATTTTGGTTGGTAACCGTCTCCACCTGGCATTCAAGCGACAAGTTAGTGAAGGGGAGGCAGAGGCTTACGCTCTAAAAAACGAGATGGCATTCTTTGAAGTGAGTCCGTTGTGCGACTTCAATGTGACAGAATCATTTGCTGAGTTGTCTCGTGTTGCCATAAAGAGGAATGGAATGAGTAGGTGCTGGGGTGGCCATAAAGGTATATACACGTTATAATTTTGTCTCATACATGGGTTATTGTAGCCTAGGATATAATTGATGTACATTCAGCCAAAGTGACATGTTGAGTGGCGAAGACGCGAACGATTAGAGGGGTCCGGGGACAAGCTTGAAATTTCAAGGAGCAAGCAGGGCTCCCAACTTATAGGTTTAAAGGGCCCGGTGTGAAAAATACGGGGCTCCGGTCCCCGGGCCACCATTAGTGTCGAAGCCTGTATGAGGCATATGCTCGAAATTTTTGCAATGAAAGTCTTGGAGAATTGGGATGTGATGATGGTATTTCAAAGTAAGAGCATGCAATTCAGTCCCAAAGCTGATCTCATGTTTCATAATAGTTGACCTGGAACTCCTTTTTATCCATAATATTTTAAAGCTCCATTATTTACAGACAGCTGTAAAGGCCTATCAAGTTCATTAGATCATTAAAATTACTATTTAACAAAGTCTTATTATTTACGGGATCGAATCATTATTTAAGGGTTCACCTATATGGTTCTTTAACATGCCCGGAGGATGGACTCCAACACATGGGACCGTCCGGTTTACGTCCCAATCAACAGATAAGGCTAAGGGAAGTGGCTTGCCTTAAGAGGAACCAAAGTAAGCCAATGGTGTCAGTGAGGCTGAACTGTGATCTCTAGATCCTGAGTCAACTTGCCATCCAACAGATCACCTCGGCTCCCATTATTTATGTAATTACACAACCTAATAACAGCCCGCACATTTTTTTTTCACTACCATATTGTGAATACTCATGTTAATACAGTAGCAACAAATTGTTATTACTTTTTTTGTTGGTAAATGCAGCACTCTACATTTAACACAGAAAGATAGCAGTGCTAATTTTAGCTAAAAAGGTTAAATAGCATCAACATTTTTAATCATTATGTTGTTATTTTGGTCAGAGATATTCCATTTAGATTTACTCATATTTTTTTAATATATTGGTAGTGGGGTAAAAGCATTTTCAGAGTGGTATTAAAATAATATGTTGGGAGTGGGGGTAAAAAAAAGAAGGTGTTCCCCACTGCCAGTTTAATTTAAATGAAATTTAGCACTCACAATACAGACATACTTCAATGGCCAACCAAATACCTTAACATTTCCAATATGCACTTCCAGGCCAACAAAAAAACACAACAATGAGAATTTACATATTTATAACTTTTACATTTCAGTGCTAAGTCTGCAGGAGCTGGCTTGCAGAACCATTGTATCAAGTACGACAATATATGGTATAGAACAGTTACCTCTGCCACAAACTCTCAAAAATCATCTCAAATCTTACGCTCTCACAAACAAAACTCGTGCCAGGATGCTTAGTTTCATCCACAGAGACCCAAAAGACAAACACAAAAAGACTAAGTTTCTCAACCCCACAGATTCCCCACCTGCACACTGCAGGAAAAGTTGCTGTATCAGCTAGTATATATGGAATACCTGTGTTGTCATGGATAAATGCAAGAGCATTCCAACTGATAATCTCATATTTGGAATATCTCAGACTTTATTATGGTGCAGTTAAAAGAGAATGTGTGGATACAATATGTGCTGAACTTGTGAATGGATTGGTGCAGCTGTGAGCTCAGAATGAGAATGTTGACAGTACTGAAGAAAGCGACAGAGTTTATCAACATTTTAATTGATATTTATGGAAGGAGACTGAGAAATGGTTTAGTGGAATAAATTTGTTTTGTGTGACTTTATATCAAAGACATGTCTCTTTCTTTAAAAATGCATCAGCATTTCTTGAGACTAATAGCTTAAAACATATTTATTGTGAAATATTTATTATGCAGCCAGAAGTTTTACATTAATTCTGAATTCAAGTAAACGTGGGGCTAGTCTAGGCATATTAAATTAGCGATGGTTCACCTGAATAAGATAATTCTCAAAAACTCCCCCAACTGTCCTATTCAAATTTAAAACAGATTACAAATAGGAAAGTTGGTTTTTAGTAAATAATAATGGTTGTGTTAATTATATTTTTGAAATTGTTTTCATTCATTGAGTCATAAATGGTGCTTGAGTGGCCATAACAACAGATGATAACTGAACTAGCAAAACTGGTTTCAGTGTTAATGTGCTGTATAATTTGTGACTTAAATTCTTGAATGCCTTGAGATATGTTCTTGATTTTTACAAGTGTATTGAGGGCAGTGAGGGGGTTATCACATGTAAAAAAAAAATCACCCGGATCCAAAAGGCATATTCTTCTCATATATTATTTAGATATGTTATTTGGTATAGACGTACTGGATAAAACACAATTGAATTTGCAAGTTGTGTAAAAGTCTTGCTCAATGAGTTTAATGGAGTTAAGTGGAGAAATGAATCTCTTGTACTGGGCTAGTAAACCGGCATCAGTTTCACAAACTTATTAAAGTATGTACAAAGAGTACAAAGAGATACTTTACTTAAGACATTAGTATTTCTAGTTAATTTAAATGTGTTTCAACAGCTTAAATCTAAGGCCTGTTCTAGCAAAAAGCGTATGTGGGGTAGCTAGGAAGGCACTTTTTTCTCCAGCCAGCAGTCCATAGAATTTGAACAAGCAGGGATTATTATGCAAGACTTTATTAGGATTTATTCACTTAAATTAACTTTTATGTCAACAAAAAATCTATCGGTTTGAAACGGTTACTCACCGTTAGGTAAAACATGACCAGGTAAACGGCATGATAAACAGCACCAGTGCGTGACAGAGATGTTGGTATACATAATATAAATTGTTTTTGCAACAATTAACGTATCTCCGAAAGTGTTTCAGTAAAAGATAGCCACATAGACGATATAACGATCTTTTTCAGGCAACCACCCGTAGAATTTTATTTTCAATTCGCCCACCACTAACAGAATAGAAATGTATAGATACTCACAGGAAAATAATAGGAGTGCCCCTATAAGTGTTTTGCTCGAATAGCTCTTCGTGAAAGAGACACAATACTATATAAAGTATTACCTGATGACTACTTTGATCAAGATTTTAAGTAAACCTTAAGGGTATGTTTATGAAACTTGTGCCTGGTTGTTTAATTGGTTGTTTTATTTCAGTATATGATGGGTGCAGTATGCATGTTGTGTGTAGATACGAAAGCTCCTGTATCACTGGAGCAAGGCTGGCTCCACAGTAACAATAGATAGGGATCCAGTCATGAAGGAATGTTCTTTTGTAGCAGTCTAATTAAAGTATGACCCACAATGTTCAGGACAAATACACGACTGGTTGATCTGTCATCTGTCAACCAGTCACAAATACACGAGTGGTTGATCTGTCATCTGTCAACCAGTCACAAATACACGACTGGTTGATCTGTCATCTGTCAACCAGTCACAAATACACGACTGGTTGATCTGTCAACAATATGCACCCAGTCACAAATACACGACTGGTTGATCTGACATTTGCACCCAGTCACAAATACACGACTGGTTGATCTGACAAATGCACCCAGTCACAAATACAAGACTGGTTGATCTGTCAACAATATGCACCTAGTCACAAATACAAGACTGGTTGATCTGTCAACAATATGCACCCAGTCACAAATACAGGACTGGTTGATCTGACAAATGCACCCAGTCACAAATACAAGACTGGTTGATCTGTCAACAATATGCACCCAGTCACAAATACACAACTGGTTGATCTGACATTTGCACCCAGTCACAAATACACGACTGGTTGATCTGACAAATGCACCCAGTCACAAATACAAGACTGGTTGATCTGTCAACAATATGCACCTAGTCACAAATACAAGACTGGTTGATCTGTCAACAATATGCACCCAGTCACAAATACAGGACTGGTTGATCTGACAAATGCACCCAGTCACAAATACAAGACTGGTTGATCTGTCAACAATATGCACCTAGTCACAAATACACGACTGGTTGATCTGTCAACAATATGCACCCAGTCACAAATACACGACTGGTTGATCTGACATTTGCACCCAGTCACAAATACACGACTGGTTGATCTGTCAACAATATGCACCCAGTCACAAATACAGGACTGGTTGATCTGACAAATGCACCCAGTCACAAATACACGACTGGTTGATCTGTCAACAATATGCACCTAGTCACAAATACAAGACTGGTTGATCTGTCAACAACACACACCCAGTCACAAATACAAGACTGGTTGATCTGTCAACAATATGCACCCAGTCACAAATACAAGACTGGTTGATCTGTAAACAAGACGCACCCAGTCACAAATACAAGACTGGTTGATCTGTCAACAATATGCACCCAGTCACAAATACAAGACTGGTTTATCTGTAAACAAGACGCACCCAGTCACAAATACAAGACTGGTTGATCTGTCAACAATATGCACCCAGTCACAAATACAAGACTGGTTTATCTGTAAACAAGACGCACCCAGTCACAAATACAGGACTGGTTGATCTGTAAACAAGACGCACCCAGTCACAAATACAAAACTGGTTTATCTGTAAACAAGACGCACCCAGTCACAAATACAAGACTGGTTTATCTGTAAACAACACACACCCAGTCACAAATACAAGACTGGTTGATCTGACAACAACACACACCCAGTCACAAATACGGGACTGATGGATCGATCATAAAAGCATTTATGTGTATCCCTTCATGACTGGACTCCACTAGAATATTAGCCATAGATAATCCAGGGCATATATGTTTGTAAGCTATATTTATTGTACATTATAATATTGTGTTAAACTGCAAGTCATTATTTCTGTCTCATTGTTGTACATAACTTCATAAATATTCATACATGTAATAATTATTATAATTTGTAAGTTATAGGTTTGATACTCTCTCTTTTATATAATAGATGGTACATTCTGAAAGAATGTGAAAATAACCAAGTTTAAATCAAGTGTTTAGTCGTATTGTTTACAGATATACAGAATATAAAGAATCAAATTCAATTCCAAAATTGTGCTTGATATCTACTTTGCTGTACAAACTTGTATGGTTAACAGGGGTCTTCCAAAAGCATTTAAGAGCATATTCTCCCTAACCCTTAATTCTAAGATTGAATTCCCCCCTACTGCTTAATTGACCCCCTATCCTTTGATTTCTCTGCACTTTCCCTTTGGGGAAAATGACTGATCAGCAGCCAGACATTGTAAACCCTGATCAGCCTTCATGTTGCTAGCAGGCTGAACTGGGTTTACGATGGACGCAAAAGGCAATTATAGTTGTGCTTAGCGGGTTAAGGGTTAAAGAAATCAGAGACTCAGTAAACATTTTACAAATATAAATAATCATTATCATTACAAACAGTGGAGTTCAGGAGTTGTGACATTTTTCTAAATGAAAACAATTGACATATTCAGATATATTGGCACTAAAGGAGGATTTCTTGCCTATCCGCACTGGAGATTCTTACGAGTGCAGATAAAAATCATGTGCAGCTCATTGGAGCTTGTGTTACTGCGTTGTAAATAAATATAACTTGACTTGCGGATGGGCTTAAGCCAGAAGTTTCCGATCTTTAGGGAATTGATTTCGATCAAAACAGTTAAGTCCCTGGTTGGACTTTGCTATCGGAAATGGAAACCCATAATAGATTCTTAGATGTTATAATAAGAAGTTTTGTATATTGTATGTTCCAGCGTAAATGGAGTGTCTACAATAGAATTTGCAGCAACTCTGCAGTTCAGGGTGAGAAGGTTCTAGGCCCATTCTCCATATTTTATTTCGATGTACATGGAGGATGAGCCTGGAATGTTCATTCCTGTCAGGCGCCATATAACCTTTCATGTGTTGGTGCATTTTAAAACCCCAATTCAATTAAAAAAAGACAGCTTCCAGATGTTTGTCTTAAAAATAAGCAAACATCACAGATGATCTCAACTGCATTCTATAAAGTATTTATCATTGATTCTGGTGTTTCAGTTTAGATGTTATGTTACAGTGTCCATCTACATGTACAGGTAGTTGGTCACAGATTGACGTCTCGATTCAGCCATGTTTTAATTACCTCCTTTCTCATTCACTCCAAGTTATGTGACTAAGTGATAGTAGGATAAATACGGCATCACTTCGGTCTTCATAATGAATCTACTCCAGCTGCCAGTATTTAGAACTATCCCCAGACTGTTTAGAACTATCCCCTGACTACAATATTACATATCAGGTGTACAGCACACCATTTCTGCTGGTCAGTTAATACTGTATAATTATAGCTGTATGTTATTATGGTAATTTGCTTACATGTATGTAGATCTCGGTGTTTATATTGTTTCTGCATGCCCTTTCCTTTGTTAATCATGATGTATGGATTTGAAAAAGAAAGAATTTATTCATGGTTTTCTGAACAACAAAAAAAACAGTTCGTTTTTTTATCATTAAAAACATGTTATAAATAGTAGAGCATCTAGACTGCTTTGTTCTGTCAGATAAATGTTAACCATCACTGGTTATGCGACTCTATATGTGCTTATTTGTTACCATTTTCCTTTTGAAAACCAGTACAGGACATGTATAATATATATCAAATTTAAATGGAATTTGTATTTTCCCTTTTTAAGCAGATCATTATTCATATATATACAGAGTGTGTAGAATATTCTTGATCTTTCACTCTCTCATTAAAATTGCACAATAAGGACATTGTGAACTATTTCAAAAATATATATGTATATAATATATATAATTGGAGATCCAGGATTTAAAATTGCAGCACCATGTTCACGAACCGACTTAAGCTTTTTAGCTATACATTATTGTAATTAATGTTTTTCATAGGGAAAGGATTCGGGGTACAATGCAAGTCCATCTGTCCTGGCAAAACCCCATACAGTTTTATAACTTTTAATGGACATGGGTTCTTTGCACATGGTAATAAAGGGTAATAGTGACAGACCAAGATTGCCAAGCAGTACAAGGCTATGTTGGTGCTATTATTGTAAATTTTATATTTGGTTTCAATATTGATGTTATTCACCACCATCATCATTTCATGTGTTTACATACTGTATTTCCCCTAATAGTATCACTGGACTACTGTTGGGGCTAATACGGTACATAGTAGTGCAGCCTATGTACATAGTAGTGCAGCCTATGTGCATCTGTCCTGCATGTGCTCTTAATTTAGGTAGAGACTCTTTATTAACTACCGACAAATGGCAAACCACTTGCTGTTTTGACAAAAATGAACCCCAAACCATGGACTTTTACATAGGGACTGGGAGTAGTTCCGACTACTAAAAGATGTCTACCACCTATGGTGTACATAGATTACTAGGTTTCGGTGTCTGAAAATGCCATTGAATATATAGACCTTGATTGGATGCCATCCTGCAGTGGTAGGGAAGTAGTAGTAAATATTTTTTATGTTTTTTTCATGTTGGCCATCTGTGTAGTTGCATGTAAATCTGACGTGGATCAAAAAGGGAACCCATAACGGTCTACAGCGACTCCCTGAAAGCCTTGTTAGTAAATGCAAGCACACACTATAGTGAGATTTCAATTTGCTCATTTTCACACAACAGCCAGTAATATGATATTTTATATTTTTATAAATTGTCTAGTTCGACATTTAATTAGAGCACCTGTAGCAGTTGAGTGGTCCAATAGTCTTAATTTGTGTGCTTGAACCACATTAGTATGGTTTGAGCAAACATGTGCAAAACCTCATTATTCAAGATTTGTTTGTACTGTGTTTAATATTTTATTTAGTCCACTGTTCCATTAGTTTCTTTGATATGTAAGCTTAAGCCAAATGTTGACTGTTCTGAGTATTTCATTTTGGCGCACTAAGTCAGTAAGCCTTATGTAGACTGATCTGAATATTCCCATTTGTCACACATATCGTGAAGCCTTATGTAGACGGATCTGAATATTGCCATTTGTCACAGATATGCGTGAAGCCTTATGTAGACTGTTATGAGTATTCCAGTTTGTCACATATATGCATGAAGCCTTATGTAGACTGATGAATATTCCAGTCCGTCACACATATGCATGAAGCCTTTAAATATGTAGACTGGTGAGAATATTCCAGTTCGTCAAAACATATTCATGAATCCTTATTATGTAGACTGCTGCGAATATTCCAGTTTGTCAAACATATGCATGAAGCCTTGGGTAGATTGTTCTGAATATTCAGGTTTGTCACACATATGCATGGATCCTTATGTGACTATTCCAGTATGACATACCAGTTTAGAATAGGCTATTGGTGATGTTGGATATGACTTAGTTGTACCGGACTGGCATTTCCAGTACAGAGAAACATAAGGGTGAGCTATTAGAATCTCTGTTGATCTCATTGTATGGGCATGATGATCACTCTAGTTGCTTTAACTTGCTTATATTGTGATGCAAGGGGAGCAGAACTGGTCATTTAGAATTTGACAAAATGGTGATAAAAAGACGAGCTGGAAAGCACATAGGATGGTACAGCTGTCCAGATGTCTTAGCCATAAAGACCAGTTTGATCAAATTTTGTTTGATTTGTATATAGAAAAAGAAAAAAAAATTATGTACTGTAAACACTCATTGTTTTGCTAGTCTTTTATCAGTGACAGATGTGTCGTTTATATGTTTGGTTAAGATATGAGGGTTATTCCATCCATACTAGAGGAAATCACAGTTGTTTTATGCATAATAGTAAAATATTTTGCTGTTATTGTGCTCATATGAGTCTTAAAGGGACAACTAGCGGTTTTGATTTTTAAAAACTCACGGCATCCCATTAGTTTTTCTACATGCATTTTTTCAGTCATTAATATTAGTTATAAGAAAGGTATGAAGCAAATTGTTTTTGTATATTATTGACCGTTGATTATAAGGCAGAATAAAAACAAAAAATGAAAACCCAATATTTTATTTAATTGTATGCAAACAGGTTTAAAGTCAAAATGATACTGGTTTAATAAATCGAGACGCTACCGGTAATTTGAATTCAAGTACATAATGTCCTCCTGAAAAAAACACGATCTAATCATGGAAGTATTGGACAAAACTAGAGGGGTATTTTCTGATTTAAATGCTTGATAAGCTAAATTGAATGCTTGGTAAAAGCTTAAAGATTGACGTATCACTTTCACTCCTGTATGTTTATGTTATGGTTATAAACACGTCTTACTACTTCGATATTTTCCTCTATCAGCATGCTGCTTTACTTCTTACTGTTTCAGTTTGATGCATGATATAACCCTCCTATCTTGGGCAATTCAAAAGGTCATAGTTCGATGTTTGGTTTCTTAAACGCATGTTGTACATTGTTACAGATTAAAGATAGAGATACTCTACTATTGATTATTTCGAAGACTTCATATTACTGTAATTTCTATCTCTATATATCAGAATTATATAGTTATCAGTTATGTATTAAAGTTGTTTTCCTAACTTAATACAAATGTGTAAGAAATTGATAACATTAAGTACCAATTTCAAACAGGTATACAATTAATAAAATTAGTTACCAACTTGAAACTTGTAAAAAATAGGGACAAGTTCAAGGAGGAACATGGTTTGGACCTTAAAAAAACTAAGAAAAGGCAATGGGATAAAATGGTGGGGTGTGGGGTTTTTTTTTGCCTGAAAACTAAAAATATATCAAATACATGACAAAATATACGCCCAAAAGAAATCTTACAACCTCGAAATAGCTAACCTCCCCAAAAGAACTCGTATCTCTTACATTTGGGGAGGGTGGCAATTTTGGGGTAGAATTTCTTTTGGGGGTATATTTTGTCATTTATTTGATATAGTTTCTTTTCTGGGCAAACATTTTTTTTAAGGTCCAAGCACTGTTTCTTGAACCTGTGATATTAGGTACCAATTTGAAACTGGAATACAACTGGTAAAATAAGATTCCAACTTGAAATTTGTATACAAACGGTAAAATAAGGTAGCAGTTACATGTATTATGATTATTGTGATCTACACAATATTTAAGAAATTGTAATTTGTGTATATAATGAGGATATTGTAAATACTGTTTGTTGTTTGTGATATGGTCCACAATGTTAGTGGACGGTGAAAATAAACTTTTTTAAAAATAGTTATGTCATTGTTGTTGTTTTTTCCTCAACCTACTTAATGAACTTATACTGAGCAAAATAAATTTAGCACATTAAATGCATGTCATTTCCATAGACGAGATACAAAGTCGTGTATGTTTTGGGTCATTGATAAAGTGACAGAGATACGACTAATAATAAAGCTACAAAGTCATTTGTAAACATATTTGGTGATTAAAATAAAAGCAAACATGATGGGAACATACTGTTATAGATTATCGAAAATCGTTCTCATTTCAATGAAAAGGGAGGTAATTTAGAAATTACGAAATTTGGAATGGTTTCCAGCTCGTCCGTCTGTCGTCTGTTAACTTTTTCTCGTTTAGACGATAGGGCCTTCAATTTTTATCCAATCTTTACCAAACCTTAACAGGTTGTTAATATCAATGAAAGCTCGGACAAGTTCGAAAACCATCCAGATTTGACCATTATCGGCGGAGTTGTGGCCCTTGATTTAGTTAAAAATGCTAAATTTTGCCTCGTTAAGAAGATAGGGCCTTCATGCTTCACTCGATCTTTATCAAACTTTACCAGATTGTTAATATCAATGCAAGCTCGGACAAGTTAGAAAACCAGCCAGATCGGACCAGTATCGGCAGAGTTATGGCCCTTGATTTAGTTAAAAATGATATATTTTGCCTCGTTAAGACCTTAGGGCCTTCATTTTTCATCCTATCTTTACCAAACTTTACCACATTGTTAATATCATTTCAAGCTCAGACAAGTTCGAAAACTAGCCATATCGGACTAGTAACAGCGGAGATATGGCCCTTGATTTAGTTAAAAATGCTATATTTTGCCTCGTTAAGACGATAGGGGCTTCATTGTTCATCCGATCTTTACCAAATTTTATCAGATTGTTAATATCAATGAAAGCTCGGAAAAGTTCGAAAACCATTCATATCGGACTAGTAACAGCGGAGTTACGGCCCTTGATTTAGTTAAAAATACTATATTTTGCCTCGTTAAGACGATAGGGGCTTCATTGTTCATCCGATCTTTACCAAACTTTATCAGATTGTTAATATCAATGAAAGCTCGGACAAGTTCGAAAACCATTCATATCAGACTTTCTTTTTTTTATATAATTTTGTTTTGATTATTATTATTATTTTTTTTTTTTTTTTTTTTACTCTATGTTGGACCAGTCGGACCAGTAACAGTGGAGTTATGGCTCTTGATTTAGTTAGGCTATTAAAAATGCTATATTTTGCATCGTTTATACGGTAGGACCTTCATTTTTCATCTGATCTTTACCAAACTTTACCAGATTCTTTAGTTATGGCCCTTGATTTAGTCAAAAAGCTATTTTTGCCCGAAACTTTCAAAAAAAGTACATGGCAGTCACTCGCTTCATTGATGTTATAAGAGCCATGTTAGCCAGTAGAGCGTCCACAAGCCCTCTTGGGCCTCTTGTCTTTCAGAATAACAATAGTTTGTGAACACATTTCAGCGTGTTTTAAACAACAGAATCGGCAATTCTTGTCAATGCCAAACATTACAATTCGTTTGTATAATGAAATAAGTTGTGTTTAGCTCTACTGATCAAAAAGCAGCAGAGCTTATGCCGTGTTGCGGTATCGTCGTCCGTCTTTTTTTGCGGCGACTACTCCTCTGAAACTACTGGATGGATTTTCATGAAACTTTACAGGAATGTTGCCCATGATGTCTAGTTGATCCTAGCAATATTCACATTGATGGGAAATGATGACAGATTTTCAAGAAGCTTTACAGGAATGTTGCTCTTGATGTCTAGTTGATCCTAGTAACGTTACAGGTCGGCCGGAAATTCAAGATGGCCACCACGGCTAAAAAAAAAATATTTAAAAAACAAATTGGCAGCGAATACTTCTTGAAAACTATTAGTGATGTTGATATGGAACTTTTTCTAAAATGATCAGCATGACATGATGTTGGTCCTTGTTGAAAATCATTTTGATTCGTCATTAGATGCCATCTTTGTTTACATAACGTTATATAGCAAAAACTTGAAGCGATTACTCCTATGAACTACTTGATGGATTTTCATGAAACTTAACAGAAATGTTGCTCTTGATGTCTACTTGATCCTAATAAAAGTTCAGGTCGGCCGGGAATTCAAGATGGCCGCCACGTCTAGAAATAGATTTAAAAAAAATAAGTTTGTAGTGACTACTTCTTTAAAACTATAAGTAATATTGATATGGGACTTTTTCTAAAATGATCAGCATGACATGTTGTTTGTATGATGTTTGTCCTTGTGGTAAATTATTTTGATTCGACATTAAACATGGATGCCAGTCGCCATCTTTGTTTACCTAGAGTTATATATAAAAACTTGTAACGACTACTGTGAAACTACTTGACAGATTTTCATGAAACTTCACAGGAATGCTGATCTAGCTATCAAAACCTATCAGTAGAGCTTCAAGGTCATTGACCTCATGTTAATATACGGGAGGTAATTTTGATACTTCGCTTAAAAATAATAAAAGAACACATTTTTTTGAAAATAGTATCCTTTCCTAGATTTCTAATATCTTCAAACAATATTGTCACTGTTCATGTTTAATTTATGTCCCTAAAAAGGCGTGCTAAACTGTTTTTGTTCAGTCTATTTTGATCAGCTAGGTTTAGCTACGTTTGGTTAACTAAGTTCTATTACACTAGTAACACGCTATTAGGCTCACCGCGGTGGTGATGTAGTGGTAGAGCCTCTGCCTCATACACACGCGGAGGGTCATGGGCTCAATCCCTAGCCGGGATATACCAAATACTCCATAACAATAATACTAGCAGCTCCCTTGATTGCCGTTCAGCATATAAAGGGCAGTTCTAGGACTTGTAGGCCTGGGTCCGTATTCATAAAGCTTCTTAGCAATATCTTAAGTCTTAAGTCAAATTCTATTAGTTTTTTAAACACCTTTTTTTATCGATTTGAAATGTTTTCTTAATATTGCTAATAAGGTTACGGATAAATAAAATCCAGAGCTAAATATTTATCTTAATATAGATGGTTTGTAGTGTTCCTGAGAGGTAAATAAGGATATTTAAAAATATGTAAAAATATTAAATTTTTACTAAAGTAATATTTTCCACTTAAGTTCCTTTATGAATACGGACCCTGGTGTAAAGGTGTAATATGACTGGGTGGACATGTCATTATTCTTACGGCTGGGTATTCCAGTGTGGCAGCACTATTAAGTCGAGTACTGAGCTCACAGCTACAAGAAGACACCGTCCTGGTGTGACTGAACGATTGTTGAAAGTTACCTTAAACCCCATGCATATATATTATATTAAGCTCAATTCCGATGGCACGAGTAGATCTAGTCTTCAAACTTTCTAGATAGTAACATTGATGAGTACCAATAGTAGGTCACCATGACTTATTACACATTATAAGTACTGTAAGAAACGGGTCTAGATAGATAATAAATAGAGAGGTCCAAAGAAAAAATGCTCAGCTGCTCATACTCATCTGTGGGATGGCATGTGTGGCGGGTGGGATTAGGCTAGAATTTAAGGAAATGTGTGATGAAACTGGATTTTGGAAAGCAGCTGCTACCTATATTAATATTGTGAGGGGTCAAAGCCACAGTATTATCTATACTCTCCGATATGATGGTCAAAGCATTCTATATCGTAATCTGGCTCATCAATAGAAGGTGTGGCCCAATGCTTATAACGTGCATTAGCATTTTTTCGCCACGTAAGTTATGCCTGTATTCAATTCGTGTTGGCGTTAAACATAATTAGTAATAATTGTGAAAATATTATATCCGGTCTTCAAATTACAATCGACCTGCGTCCACTTGATATAAGTACAATATTAATAGTTTGCTCTGAGAAAATCGAAGAAAGACGGTATAATAAAGCAATCGTGCAGACACGAACTTAAAATATTTTTAAAGGGTGTATTGTATGCATTCAAGACTACACGTAGTTATTAATGATTATTAAACATTGTGTTACAGACTAATGGTCTATGATTTGTTTCATTCCATTACGCTAATTGAGTTAAGACAATATGTTTACGACATCAACTATCTGTATACATACGCATTAGCGGTGACCAAAACAACGTTCACAGGAACTTGAACTTACTTTAAACCATATCGGTTATCAATAGATGGGCGATGTTCTGCATTCTAAAACAAAATTCAGTCGAACTTATTTCTGTATTATATGTACCGCGTTAGTCCTGATGCCTTTTAATGAAGTTTCTGTACACAAATGGATGGATATACTGTAAATTAATAATTTTGAAATAGGACTTGCATACAGAGGGTGACATTAGTAACCATGTTTCAAGAACTTAGGACTTTCTCGCACGTGTTACTTGTCCTGATAGCGGGATGTTTTGTGTTTCCAACTCAAAGCACACACGATACTGATGCAGGTAAGAATAAAAGAAAACATATCAAACACAATATAAAATAGTTAATGTTATAAGAATACATCGCAAACATAGTATACGACAAGTAAGATTTTAGGAATCCATCACACACAGTACAGCAGAATAGATTATAACATATCATCGCAAGAACATTATCCGACGGGTAAGAGTATCAGAACACAGTATACGAAAGGTAAGATTATAAGAAAACATGGCAATCATTATAATCCATGTAAGTTTTGAAGCATAGAAGAAGACAGTGAGGTATGTAAGAATACATCGCAAGCACAGTATACGACGAGCGATTATCAGAATCCATTGCAAAAAAACACAGTATAAGTCCGGTAAGAAAATAAGAATACATCGCAAACACAGTATAAGTCCGGTAAGAAAATAAGAATACATCGCAAACACAATATAAGTCAAGTAAGAAAATAAGAATACATCGCAAACATAGTATAAGTCCGGAAAGAAAATAAGAATACATCGCAAAGACAGCATAAGTCCGGGAAGAAATCGCAAACACATTATAAGTCCGGTAAGAAAATAAGAATACATCGCAAACACAGTATAAGTCCGGTAAGAAAATAAGAATACATCGCAAACACAGCATAAGTCCGGGAAGAAAATAAGAATACATCGCAAACACAGTATAAGTCCGGGAAGAAAATAAGAATACATCGCAAACACAGTATAAGTCCGGTAAGAAAATAAGAATACATCGCAAACACAGTATAAGTCCGGTAAGAAAATAAGAATACATCGCAAACACAGTATAAGTCAAGTAAGAAAATAAGAATACATCGCAAACATAGTATAAGTCCGGAAAGAAAATAAGAATACATCGCAAAGACAGCATAAGTCCGGGAAGAAATCGCAAACACAGTATAAGTCCGGTAAGAAAATAAGAATACATCGCAAACACAGTATAAGTCCGGTAAGAAAATAAGAATACATCGCAAACACAGTATAAGTCCGGTAAGAAAATAAGAATACATCGCAAACACAGTATAAGTCCGGTAAGAAAATAAGAATACATCGCAAACACAGCATAAGTCCGGTAAGAAAATAAGAATACATCGCAAACACAGTATAAGTCAAGTAAGAAAATAAGAATACATCGCAAACATAGTATAAGTCCGGTAAGAAAATAAGAATACATCGCAAACACAGTATAAGTCCGGTAAGAAAATAAGAATACATCGCAAACACAGCATAAGTCCGGTAAGAAAATAAGAATACATCGCAAACACAGTATAAGTCCGGTAAGAAAATAAGAATACATCGCAAACACAGTATAAGTCAGGTAAGAAAATAAGAATACATCGCAAACACAGCATAAGTCCGGTAAGAAAATAAGAATACATCGCAAACACAGTATAAGTCAAGTAAGAAAATAAGAATACATCGCAAACACAGTATAAGTCCGGTAAGAAAATAAGAATACATCGCAAACACAGTATAAGTCAAGTAAGAAAATAAGAATACATCGCAAACATAGTATAAGTCCGGAAAGAAAATAAGAATACATCGCAAAGACAGCATAAGTCCGGGAAGAAATCGCAAACACAGTATAAGTCCGGTAAGAAAATAAGAATACATCGCAAACACAGTATAAGTCCGGTAAGAAAATAAGAATACATCGCAAACACAGTAAAAGACAGGTGAGAAAATAAGAATACATCGCAAACATAGTATAAGTCCGGAAAGAAAATAAGAATACATCGCAAAGACAGCATAAGTCCGGGAAGAAATCGCAAACACAGTATAAGTCCGGTAAGAAAATAAGAATACATCGCAAACACAGTATAAGTCCGGTAAGAAAATAAGAACACATCGCAAACACAGTAAAAGACAGATGAGAAAATAAGAATACATCGCACAGTATTGTAACAGTATTTCAATTTGATACAATATCTTTGTAGAGTTGTCTACATTATCAGTTATAACCACATGCCTTACCACTGAGACTGGCAGTCTGTTACCAGCACTCTCTGTGGATTGTCTATATGTACATATTAAATTAGTTAGAGCACATGCATTGTCGTTCTATATATTCTCCATCAGTACCATAACATAACATGGTGTCAGAAGTGAGATAAGTGAACTCTTAGCTCACAGGATTTAAGTGTGAATTTTGACATTCAATAGGCTGGATTCTTAGCAGCAATGGAATTGAATTTCATTTATTCAAAATGGATCTAAGTGGTGTACCCACACCAGGTATGGACTGGGATAATTCAAACTTACCAGAAACTTGGAGAAAGTTTCAGGAGCATTGCGATTTAATTTTCAAGGGTCCGTTAAAGGAGATGGAGGAAAGTGTGAAAGTCGCATACTTGTTACTGTGGATGGGAGGAAAAGGCAGGGACACTTACGGAACATTAGGTTTGTCTGAAGATAGCAGGAAAAAATTGAAATTAAAAGTGATCGGTGATGCCATTAAGACACATTTGTAACCTAAAATTGATCCGGTGTTCGCAAGATATAGATTCAACAATAAACTTCAAGGTGAAAATACATTGGAACAGTTTTTGACCAAACTGCGCCTCTTAGCGCTAGATTGTAATTTTACAGACCAGAAGGAGATGATTAGGGACATGCTAGCATTTGGAGTGAAATCGCCGAAAATTCGAGAAAAGGTTATCAATGAAGGCGACAAATTAACGCTGTTAGGGCAATTCAAATATGCCAGTCATTTGAATACACACAACAACAGCTACGTGAAATGAATCAGGCAGCGACTGCAGCATCGTCAGTCAATTTCGTTAAAAGCCAACCAGCAGCAAGACAGGATTCACACAATCAACCGGAGAGAAATATGAGTCACAACACCTCAGGCCAGTGGGGACTGAAAGGAGCATCAAACCGCGTGCCAGTACAGCAGAGGACAGGGACAGATATAGAAACAATTGCCAGAACTGTGGAAAAATCATGAGAAAACTCAGTTATGTCCGGCCAGTGGAAAACAGTGCTTTAGATGTAAGAAATGGAATCACTTTGGATTTGTATGCAGATCAAATGAAATTCAAAGGGATAATTCAAATAGTGAGGATATATTTATTGATAGTGTTGAATCACAGATTTCGAGTTAGGTCCCATCAAAAAGTCTTTAAAATTCAAAATTCACACTGGCAGTCAGGTGAACATATTACCTCACAAGGTATTTTAGAGTCTACGCATCAAGTCACTTCTGGAAAGGTAAACAAACTAGGTTATCAGCTTATAATGGAAATGAGCTGGAGTTAAAGGGATGCATCACACTAAGATGTTATTACCCAAGTTCAGGTCAAGTAAATAATGTGGTATTCCACGTAGTAAATACCCGGTCATCACCATTATTTCGGCTTCAGTCATGCATTGATTTAGCTTAATTGAGCTCACCTATTCCGTAGAGTCTGAGTCTCCTCAGATGCCTCTCGCAAAGTCATCTGTCTTACAGGAGCATTCTGAAATGTTCAAGGGAATAGGACTGTTCCCAGGGGAGTGTACTATTCATATTGACCCATCTGTTACTCCAGTGGTGCATCCGCCCCGAAAAGTCCCAGTAGCTCTATATATGCAAATGTTAGAGAAGAATTATCCCGCTTGGAATATTTAGGGGTCATTACAAAAGTAGTTGAACTTACAGACTGGGTTAACTCCATGGTGGTGGCAGAAAAACGTCAAGGAAATATCAGAATTTGCCTTGATCTCCGTGACTTGAACAAAGCCATTCAACGTCCACATTTTCTCCCATTTCTGCTCATGTGAGATAGGCATTTTCCTCATGTGAGATTATAAGTATCCATCATGAGTATCCATGTGAGATAGGTAAATCTCACCCGAGGGTCAGAATTGTAAGTTTTGCAAATGTCACTGGAAAGGGGTGTTCGCTGTAATGAGGATAAACTTGTAGTAGGAGTGTCTCAAGTCGAGTACTTTGGTCATTTAGTCAGGTAAGAAAGTAAAAATACATCGCAAACACAGTAAAAGACAGATAAGAAAATAAGAATACATCGCAAACACAGTAGAAGACAGATAAGAAAATAAGAATACATCGCAAACACAGTAGAAGACAGATAAGAAAATAAGAATACATCGCAAACACAGTAAAAGACAGATAAGAAAATAAGAATACATCGCAAACACAGTAAAAGACAGATAAGAAAATAAGAATACATCGCAAACACAGTAAAAGACAGATAAGAAAATAAGAATACATCGCAAACACAGTAAAAGACAGATAAGAAAATAAGAATACATCGCAAACACAGTATAAGTCAGGTAAGAAAATAAGAATACATCGCAAACACAGTAAAAGACAGATAAGAAAATAAGAATACATCGCAAACACAGTAAAAGACAGATAAGAAAATAAGAATACATCGCAAACACAGTAAAAGACAGGGTGAACAATAAGAATACATCGCGCAGTATACGTCAGGTAAGAAAATAAGAATACATCGCAAACACAGTAAAAGACAGATAAGAAAATAAGAATACATCGCAAACACAGTAAAAGACAGATAAGAAAATAAGAATACATCGCAAACACAGTAAAAGACAGATAAGAAAATAAGAATACATCGCAAACACAGTATAAGTCAGGTAAGAAAATAAGAATACATCGCAAACACAGTAAAAGACAGATAAGAAAATAAGAATACATCGCAAACACAGTAAAAGACAGATAAGAAAATAAGAATACATCGCAAACACAGTAAAAGACAGATAAGAAAATAAGAATACATCGCAAACACAGTAAAAGACAGATAAGAAAATAAGAATACATCGCAAACACAGAAAAGACAGATAAGAAAATAAAAATACATCGCAAACACAGTATAAGACAGCTAAGAAAATAAGAATACATCGCAAACACAGTAAAAGACAGATAAGAAAATAAGAATACATCGCAAACACAGTAGAAGACAAGTGGAACAATAAGAATACATCGCGCAGTATAAGTCAGGTAAGAAAATAAGAATACATCGCAAACACAGTAAAAGACAGATAAGAAAATAAGAATACATCGCAAACACAGTAGAAGACAAGGCGAACAATAAGAATACATCGCGCAGTATAAGTCAGTTAAGAAAATAAGAATACATCGCAAACACAGTAAAAGACAGATAAGAAAATAAGAATACATCGCAAACACAGTAGAAGACAGATAAGAAAATAAGAATACATCGCAAACACAGTAAAAGACAGATAAGAAAATAAGAATACATCGCAAACACAGTAGAAGACAGGGCGAACAATAAGAATACATCGCGCAGTATAAGTCAGGTAAGGAAATAAAAATACATCGCAAACACAGTAAAAGACAGATAAGAAAATAAGAATACATCGCGCAGTATAAGTCAGGTAAGAAAATAAGAATACATCGCAAACACAGTATAAGACAGATAAGAAAATAAGAATACATCGCAAACACAGTAAAAGACAAATAAGAAAATAAGAATACATCGCAAACACAGTAGAAGACAAGTGGAACAAGAAGAATACATCGCGCAGTATAAGTCAGGTAAGAAAATAAGAATACATCGCAAACACAGTAAAAGACAGATAAGAAAATAAGAATACATCGCAAACACAGTAGAAGACAGGGCGAACAATAAGAATACATCGCGCAGTATAAGTCAGTTAAGAAAATAAGAATACATCGCAAACACAGTAAAAGACAGATAAGAAAATAAGAATACATCGCAAACACAGTAGAAGACAGATAAGAAAATAAGAATACATCGCAAACACAGTAAAAGACAGATAAGAAAATAAGAATACATCGCAAACACAGTAAAAGACAGGGCGAACAATAAGAATACATCGCGCAGTATAAGTCAGGTAAGAAAATAAGAATACATCGCAAACACAGTAAAAGACAGATAAGAAAATAAGAATACATCGCAAACACAGTAGAAGACAGGTGGAACAATAAGAATACATCGCGCGGTATAAGTCAGGTAAGAAAGTAAGAATACATCGCAAACACAGTAAAAGACAGATAAGAAAATAAGAATACATCGCAAACACAGTAAAAGACAGATAAGAAAATAAGAATACATCGCGCAGTATAAGTCAGGTAAGAAAATAAGAATACATCGCAAATACAGTATAAGACATATAAGAAAATAAGAATACATCGCAAACACAGTAAAAGACAGATAAGAAAATAAGAATACATCGCAAACACAGTAGAAGACAAGTGGAACAATAAGAATACATCGCGCAGTATAAGTCAGGTAAGAAAATAAGAATACATCGCAAACACAGTAAAAGACAGATAAGAAAATAAGAATACATCGCAAACACAGTAGAAGACAGGGCGAACAATAAGAATACATCGCGCAGTATAAGTCAGTTAAGAAAATAAGAATACATCGCAAACACAGTAAAAGATAAGAAAATAGGAATACATCGCAAACACAGTAGAAGACAGATAAGAAAATAAGAATACATCGCAAACACAGTAAAAGACAGATGAGAAAATAAGAATACATCGCAAACACAGTAAAAGACAGGGCGAACAATAAGAATACATCGCGCAGTATAAGTCAGGTAAGAAAATAAGAATACATCGCAAACACAGTAAAAGACAGATAAGAAAATAAGAATACATCGCAAACACAGTAGAAGACAGGTGGAACAATAAGAATACATCGCGCAGTATAAGTCAGGTAAGAAAATATGAATACATCGCAAACACAGTAAAGGACAGATAAGAAAATAAGAATACATCGCAAACACAGTAGAAGACAGGTGGAACAATAAGAATACATCGCGCAGTATAAGTCAGGTAAGAAAGTAAGAATACATCGCAAACAGTAAGGTACAGATAAGAAAATAAGAATACATATCCCAAAACAGTATGATACATGTTAGCTTAAAAGAACTCATCGCAAACAGTGGAAGGCGGTTAAGATTATAAGAATCCACAGTAAACACAATAGAAGACATATACGGTTATAAGAATCCACCGCAAACCAGTTGAAGATATGTCATATTATAAGAATCCATCACAAACACATTAGAATACAGTTAAGAATATACATATACAACGCAAACACAGTATGACGGGTACGATTATAAGAATACATTGCAAACACAGTACAAGACCGTTAAGAGTATATGAATACATCATAAGCACATTACAAAACAGGTAAGATTATAAGAACATTTTGAAAACACAGTGAAAGACAGGTAAGAAAATAAGAATACATCTCAAACACAGTTCAGTTTATGAGAGTACAACTCAAACACACACAATATAAGAACAGCTCTGAACATAAGAATCCATCTCAAACTTAGAAGTAGACAAGTAAGATTATAAGTAGCCACAACAATCTCAGTAGAAGGGAGATGCGGTTATAAGAATACATCGCAAACACAATACATGCTATATAATAATAATCCATTGCAAACTCAATAGAAGACATACTCGTATAAGCTTTTTAGAGTCTTGCAAACTCATTAGTAGAAAGATAAAGAGTATACAAAACATCGAATTCACAGTACGAGTATAAGACGGGTATGATTATAATATAAGAATACTCGCACGCAAACACAGTAGAGGAAAGGTACGATTATAAAAATAAATTGAAAACATATTATAAGAACATATCTCAAACACAGTAGAAGACATGTAAAATTATACGAATCATCGCATTAGAAGACAGCTCAAAATATAAGAATCCATCTCAAGTAGGTATACAAATCTAACAGGAAATGTAGCATTCACAGAACACAGTCAACCAAGAACACGCATTCAAAACAAATACAATTTACAAGGGTAAATAAAAACAAAGTATAAAATGGATTCAAGGGGTAACGCATTGGAATGGTCAGTGACCGACTATGCAACTGGGGTTCAAACCAGGTTCTTGGGTGCACCAAACCTCACTCTTACACCATTGTCATCCCAGTTAAACGGGAAAGTGTAAATAAAAGAAATTCCTGCCAGTCTTATATCCTTTAACAAACTAGGCAGCATAAATAGGCAATATAAATAAAACACCAAGAAAATGATGATACAGTCTCGTATGAATAAGAACAAAGCAAAGAAAGCCACAAACCAAGTACTCATTAACTTGACAGAAGCCAGAGCAGCAAGAGCATTACAAGTTAAGGGCATGACAATATCAGATTGATGATAAACATTAAAGGTGAAATATGGCGTGTCTTTTGAGTATATATTCGGAAATATTTATATATAATATACAATCTGTTCAAATCTTACACTTATTGGTTGTCCCGTTTTCTCACAGTAGCCAATTTTATCTCATAGCGCACACGCTTCGAGTTTCGCCCTGGTAAGTGTCACGTGATCCTGTGACGTCATTGGTACCAAACGATTAGCCGTGTCGCATTGAGTTGTATAGTATTGTCTTTGTAGGATTACATTTTATGGTACTTGTTAAAAATGCCGTGTGCTGTTGCTGGGTGAAAACGTTTGCATAAAGAAGGACAAGATAATAACCTAAGTTTCTTTCGTTTCCCTAATCGAGATAATGATATATTAAGATCTGAAGTGTGGTTAGACCGTTACCGAAGAAAATCGCCCCACTCGTCGAGAAAGTGGGAACCTACGAAAGACGCGCGAGTTTGTAGCAAATGGATTTGAAAAAAAAAAAAAATGTTTGATGGATATCTATAACAAGGCAGAAAATTAATAATATTACTAGCTTTTATATTAATTCAGTAATGTTTTATGGCAAAACAACAACAATAACGTACGCCTCTTAGCTCGTGCAATAAGTAAAACAAGTATAATAGAATAATATACTTTATATTATGGTAATTGCATATGTTTGGTCTGTTTTCGATCTGTATATCAGGAGTTAGTATACATGAGTAAGTATACTTACTAACTGTCTATAACATTTGGCTATATTATTTAAATCATAGTATTTTTCTGTCTTTGTGCGCGACAATTAGAGCTCGCATATCATGTGATATATCCGTCTTGTGCAATACGCGTCTGCCCTCGGCGGTATTACACCGCTCAAGTAATTGCAATAAACAGGAAATATATCATAAAACTAGGTTTCCCTAAATGGTGCGTGCTTTTGTGATATACCGACGTATGTACCCTAATTAGGCTGTACTTCAATAGTGCACCGCAGTATTTGATTAGTCTGTATTGATATTTGGGGGCAGTGGAGACTGGAGCTAGAGCGTGTCATATTACAAACACCGCTCCTAGAGTGTTTGGTGTTAATGGCGACTTATGGCAAATATATAATACTATAGAAATTATATGCTGTTTCATTTATTATTGTTTTCATTAATTTTTTATCAATTATGGATAATATCTAATAAATATATTTGTTCCATGTCTACTTATCGGCAAAAAAAATATGACGCTCGTATTTAGACCAGGTCCATTCATTCGGAATATACTACATTTCGCGGTTATTGTGTATGTACCAAGATATTGCAGTGTTGCGGGAAACTTACTGTCAGATTTCGATGAAAACAATGTTTACGTTGTTTTTTGTTTGTTGTTGCTGTCAGTGTATAAAGACACTATTTTGTTAGATTAGTGAATAGTGTACTGAACCGCTGAACGTAACGAATGACATGACACGATAGTCTTTACAAGCTCTCCATTTGCACCGCGTTCGACTTCATCATCAGTTGATGAATCCGATGTATTTTCGTCCTCAGACACGTATTCTGGCTCAAAATCGTAAGGTTGCACATTGTGTAACCGTCTTATCACGGGCATTTCCTCTGACTCGGTATCATGATCGCTTAATTCCCGCTTTTTCACACAAGGTATACTGTTTTGCGTTCAGTCCCAATGTAAACAAAAAATAGTTTGTTCCCAATGACGTCACTTCCGGTAATTCGCGCAAGAGTTTTTCCCCTTAGATTTTTTTCGATATTTTAGCAATGCCTGTTCGCACTCGTGTCCGCTTCATAACTCTGACAATAATGGACGGATTTTCAAATAACTTTGCACAATTGCTCACCACAACAAGACGACGTGTCGCGCACAAAACCAGGTCCGTGACTCCAAAATCAAGGTCACACTTAGAGGTCAAAGGTCAAAATCCGTTCGTGACTACACTCGTGTCCGCTTCATAACTCTGACAATAATGGATGGATTTTCAAATAACTTTGCACAATTGCTCACCACAACAGGGCAACGTGTCGCGAACAAAATCCAGGTCCGTGGCTCCAAGGTCAAGGTCACACTTAGAGATCAAAGGTCAAAATCCGTTCGTGACTACACTCGTGTCCGCTTCATAACTCTGACAATAATGGATGGATTTTCAAATAACTTTGCACAATTGCTCACCACAACAGGGCAACGTGTCGCGAACAAAATCCAGGTCCGTGGCTCCAAGGTCAAGGTCACACTTAGAGATCAAAGGTCAAAATCCGTTCGTGACTACACTCGTGTCCGCTTCATAACTCTGACAATAATGGATGGATTTTCAAATAACTTTGCACAATTGCTCAACACAACAGGGCAACGTGTCGCACACAAAATCCAGGTCCGTGGCTCCAAGGTCAAGGTCACACTTAGAGATCAAAGATCAGAATCCGTTCGTCTATACAATCGTCTCCACTTCATAACTTGGACAATAATCGACGAATGTTCAAATAACTTCGCACAATTGCTCACCACAACAGGGCAACGTGTCGCGAACAAAATCCAGGTCCGTGGCTCCAAGGTCAAGGTCACACTTAGAGATCAAAGGTCAAAATCCGTTCGTGACTACACTCGTGTCCGCTTCATAACTCTGACAATAATGGATGGATTTTCAAATAACTTTGCACAATTGCTCACCACAACAGGGCAACGTGTCGCACACAAAATCCAGGTCCGTGGCTCCAAGGTCAAGGTCACACTTAGAGATCAAAGATCAGAATCCGTTCGTCTATACAATCGTCTCCGCTTCATAACTTGGACAATAATCGACGAATGTTCAAATATTTTCGCACAATTGCTCACCACAACAAGACGTCGTGTCACGAAAAAAATAATTTATATTTTTTTAATTTTTTTTTTTTTAATGTTTTAAAATTTTTATTTATATTTTTTTTTATTTGATTTTTATTGTTTGTTTGATTTTTTTTTTTTTAAATATATCTGTTGGATTCATATTGCTCCAAGGTCAAGGTCACACTTACAGGTCACTTCGGGGGCATTTGTCACTTACTGTGACATTTCTTGTACATACTAAGTTTGATGATGCCCAACACACACCTACTTAACTATATTATATTGATTACGTTAACTGATGTGATGATGTTAGCCTGCGTAATTTTACCACTCAACTTCAAACTAATTGCAAAAGAAAATGTTGATAACATTGCAAACTATAATATAGAACAATCTAGATGGAGGTAAAATGTTTGTCTATGGTTCGAAATTTTACGCTTTTCATAAAATCATTCAGAGCTAGGTATATGCATGACAGAAGCCGGTGATACAATTATTGTATCGGACGACGCGATATATGTTCGGAACAGCCTGAATGCTTTTGATGAATATGGTAAAAACTGGAAACTAAGATTAACGTATCCACAACAAAAAATACGTTAGTTAGTGCTAGAGATAAATCACGTTTATATTTTTAATTGGCGCGAATGTCATATTTTCCAGTAATGACTCTCTCCTTAATGCGCGAAAACATAACGTATCATTCCGTTTCAGCTCTTCAGTTTAGATAATTATTTCACCTTTTTTCCAAGGGTTTCAGAGCTCTCAATAATACATATTGTTTGGCTGTGTAGGCACGAATTCCTTTTATGAAATGCACTAAAAGAAACAATGTTCATGCTCTTCGGTCACACCTTGTGATTGTGTTACATGTAATAGATATAGTATGGTCTCACTGAGTTGTTGGATTTAAACATCGAGTTGGGCGTAGCCCAACAAGGTGTTTAAATTAAACAACAAGATGAGGTGTTTAAATTAAACAACAAGATGAGACCATATTCTAGTTGTTTTGTAGCATGTCCATTTCAGCTCCCTGCCATACTCCCTTCCAATAACTGGTAGTTGTAGTACACCATTTATTCTGACAGGTGTTATTTTCAATTAAACGATTTACACCTGAGCTATTACAAAGGGAATTTCATTGACCATGCTACACTTCCTCTTACTGCATACCTAATTATATATATATATCTATCTATCCTGAGATATAAATAACCTTATATTCTGTTCTGAAGATCGGCATGGCCTCTTGCTGTTCATGAGGAGTGGAAGTAATGTCAGTCTCTCCGAGTTATGGACGGAATCGTCCTATTCAGACAACAACAACGCTTACCGTCATTTATGGGGACCACAGCAACTAATAAATGCCAGTACAAACTTCCGGAGTCCGCTCATAGACAGGCAGGATGAACTCTCTTTCAAGGAGGTTTGTATACGAATTCATTCACGATCATTCAAGGTGTAGCACACCCATTGCGTTAGGTCAGATACCACTATTGATTTTGGGCTTTTGATTGGTTGAAAAAGGTATAGGGTCTATTAGGGCATATAGTCAGATTTTAAGGTAGATTCTGATTGGATTAAATATTTCCAACATAAAACATGTTCAAGTTTAGGATAGTTTGACTGAAATTTGCGTTGTTATGGGTACAATTGTACTGAGGGTATAATTGAAACAAGTACACTTTATTTACTGCCATTTTGAGGGGCCTTCAGTGACGTATTATACGTTGAAAGTATTGCATTACCCCCAATTTGCTGGTCAAATTTGAGTGTCTCTAAGATACTTCTTTAAAATAACTTACATTTTAGCATCCGTTCAGATATAGGAATAGGGGTTGTAAACCAAAAGGCTATAATGGAGGCCTATGGGAAATACAATAGTGGTATCTGACCCGCAGGAAGTGTCGGCACACACTTTTTCTGTGCATTTTTTGGAAGCATATGTACAATTTGTGATGAGAATGTAGGTTATTATTTTTTTAATTGGGCCTAGATATGAATGGCAACATGTTATTTATTTTAATTCATACACAATGCACACATCTATGGGCGTGTTACACCTCAACCATTCAAAGGAAAATATTACTAGTAGTATTTTCTCGATGGTTAGACAGTTATTTTCAAAACTATGTTAATATGTTTTTGCTGAAAATTCAGAAGCAAATACTTTTTTTAAATTTGATACATAACATTGAATTAATAGGAATCACATGTTTAAGCACCAGGGCCCGGTTTTATAAAACAATTTACGACAATTTTGATCGTAAGTTAATTTCTTGAATTCTTTACATTGATTTACAGTTCGCAAATGAACGCGGTTTCATTTCATTTGCTTATGCATGTGATATTTCTGCACTACGTGCACACATAATCGTCTACATTGAATGCTTAGGTGAAAAAAGTGAACGATTTTAAAAGTTGAGACTTATCGTAAGATGTTTAATAAAACAGGGCCCAGGACGGCAAACAATATGATATAGTAGTTGCCACGGTAGAATTTTGGAAAGATAATTTACGTGGACTATCAAATAAAATCACTGTCATACTCAAACAAATAAATATCTTTTCCGGGAAATGCACTAAAATGCAGACAGTCGTATGTATAAATAAATCAAAAAAATCTGAGGGACATCACCCACCTCCCACTAGACAGGGATTTGCCTCTATTATATTTCAGGGCTAATTACGGGGCTCAGTACATTCTATTCATTCACAGACAGAGTATCTTTGAATACATTGGGAAGTTTCTATATAACGTCCCTTATTAGCTGTGTCAAACGCCCATTTCATATATCCTGGAATGATTTTGATTGATTGAGCATAACATGTATTAATCTGTAACACTACGCATTGCTTTAACTGAAAGTATTTTATTTATTATATATTTATCCGGATCTAAGCCACACATGTATTTTTACCAACAACTCATAATCAATAAGTATTATTAGTATACAAATCAGTTTGTAATTGTTTAAAATTCGGCGTAAAATGCCATTTTTTAATGCTTGTACCATGTATGTGTAACATGAGTTGAGCATCCGGTACAATATTAATAGTGGAGACTTTTTTATGCACAGTTCTATTGGTTTTCTTATACAATTTATTTTGTCAAAAACTTATATTTACAGACCACTTTTTAATGCCTTATCATCTACAAAAAAGTCCATGACAATCGGTGGAATGGTTTCTTTGAACACCGTTTTATTGTGATCAAATCGAACTTAGTAATTTTAAAATGACACGCAGTCAGAACCGTCAAAAATCAGCCTGATCTCATGTTTACATCTTTAAATGTTTAAAACGATGTTTCCATTTCTTAAAAAAAAAGACTTGAATACATGTACTTGCACAGTTTTACGTGATCCTGCTCAATGCAAACGGGGAACTACTGCGCGAATACGAGTTGGAGGTGTACGGTAACGGAACACTCAGTGAAAACACCGCCCACAGGGACAATAACGTGGAGTTGGCGAATGTAGTTGTATCGCTTGACATGTAAGTTGTCATGGTTACTTTCAATATCTACTAAGTTGTATTATAATATCGATTGCAAACTGTGTCGACGTATCAAAACACAAAATCGCCGATATTTTTGTGAACTTTTTTAAATGTATTTACTGTTAAGGGGAGGAAACGTTTTTGTTATATATGCATGCATATATAGATAGGAAACTTTGAACTTTTAGGAAACTTTGACATTTTCCAAATTTCGCAGGGCATATTGCGGAGATTTCAGGAAATATTATCTGACTTTAAGCACACATATCACAAACAGGTTGATGCATACACGTTTTGTCCATGTCACAACCTACCACCTATTTATTTCTCTTTCCAATTATGGTATTTATTTTGAGCAAAATAATAGTTCTAAGGAAAGTTTTACTAGGTAAATTCCATGATTTTTAAGAGCAGAGCCAAACATGATATTTGTTTTAAATTCAAACAGCATTTTATAAAATGTCTTATTTTGGAAAATAAAGATACCTTAGTATAATCCCATATTGCTATTCATTTTAAATGTTTTCACTGTATACTCAACAACATCAGTGAATAATTGATAGAGAAATAGGAAGGAAAAGTAAAGGTGCCCGTGATATTTTGCTAAAAGATACGAAGTTTTCTATCTGTTTATTATTATTTCTACGATGCATGCTATAGTTTATATATTTCAGGGATCTTGAACTGCAAATGATCTTCTCAAGCGTGGAGCCAGCCAATTTTTCTTTCATGTCAATTAACTTGGCACAAACTAGCATGGACGGAGAGCAGTTTATTTTAAACACAGAAGTATCTGGGAACCAGTATATGGCACTGGCTGAAGCAGGTAGACCGTTGGGCAGAATATTGGAATACCTCATTAATTCATGTTGTTTAGCTTTATATCCACGTATTCTCTGGAACTTGTTGTGGAAGATTCATATCAACGTGTCCACGAATGTCCATTGCAAACATTCAAACAGTTAACTTTAAATAAGCATTTTTATCAACAAACATGTACCGGATACATGTGTTTGTGTGTAGGGGATGGGGTTGGGTGAGGTGGGGTTGGTTCATTATAAATGATTTAGCCATAAAACTTTACATTTACCCTTCCCCTTTACATGTCCCTGGAGTACTGCATAAACGATCAACTTGTGTCCAATAAAACAATACCAGTGCAAACAAGTGTAATGTTGATTCTTAAGAAAGAGTCTATGTCTCATAATGCTACGGAAAACACAGTACCATAAAAACTGAAACAAGTCAAGGTACTTTGATGACAGTTTGAAAACAAATCTATTTGTGTTATCACTTTATATATGTGAATCGTCGTTTGTAAGGCGTTTGTAAAAATGTGTCTGACAGTATGCGTGTATTAACCAAATTTGAATTACTTTAATCAAAGGTATTCACAGACAGGTTTGATTTTTTAAAAAGCTCTAAAAAAGTATGAAAGGAGACATTGGATATCGTCAAACACGATAAATACAAAAATATATTGGAGTCTCGGTTTGATTGAGACTGTTCATGGACGGTAGTGAAAAGTGCTTGCTACCGTTCACGCCCTCTAGCCCCGGGTTGAGCAGAACTCAATATTTAAAATGCCAGTAGTACAGAAATTTGAGCCATCCCGAAGATGGTATGCATATGACGGTGAACATGGAACCTTCAATGCGGTATTTTCACATCATTCGATGGCCAGCGGCGTATGGTCACCGTATCTAACAAAACGCGTTGCCCTAATCGAGAAAACAATGGGCGAAATAAACAAAATGGAATTTAGCTGGGAGCAGAGGTTATGAAGCCTGTATGCGTATCACATGTAACAGTCAAAAGACTAAATTAAAAAGCAGGCAACGTATCCTAAGGGAATAGGAAAAACTTGCTGAAAATGTGCACACACAAAAATATAAATGGAGCCGCCATCTTCGCCACTTATGCTTTTCTCGTCGGTGTGTTCTCGGGCAAGACACTTTCCCTTAGCCTCGTCCGTCAGATGGGGACATCCCGTGTATCGGTCTATCCTCCGAGCACGTTAAAGAACCATAGGAATCGATTCGATAATAAGAGTAGGGCACGGTTCCCGGATTCCTATGTATCCTTCCCATATCTCTGTGGCGGCTCCAAATAACCTATACTGTGTTGATGAGCCATTAAACAACATTCAATTCAATTCAATTGACTGTACGATGACCGGAAAGATTGTGGATCCTATGATGAAGCCTACATAAATCCTTAAAGGACGGTAGCGTTTGATATTTGTCTAAAACCTCGTCTTGTCGAACACTTCACGGGTTGTTCTTTTGTTGCTCTAGCTTCTGCCAAGTACTTGCTTTGTCCTTTTCTAGGTTTTCGTTTTTTTCATGATCGTCTATGCGTTATACGTATATTGCATATTAATGGCTGTCTTGTGTGTTAGAGAATATAACCTGTCACGGATATCTTTATTTGCACTATCCCGTTTTATTTGGACGAAAATGGGTAAGAGTGAGATTTATTGCACCCCAGCATCTGGTTTTTCTCCTTGCAAGTGTCGTTTGATTTGGTTGACTGTGTTGTGTGAATACT
Organism: Cyrtodaria siliqua; assembly: GCA_037043455.1. Taxonomy (NCBI): domain Eukaryota; kingdom Metazoa; phylum Mollusca; class Bivalvia; order Adapedonta; family Hiatellidae; genus Cyrtodaria; species Cyrtodaria siliqua. The sequence continues at coordinate 72,022 of JAWPHD010004595.1, read as the reverse complement.
ATATTTCTTGTTAGACTAAATAACCAAATATTTTTGGTTTCTTACTTGAATTTCGACAATAGGTGGTTCCACTACTCAAACCTTTAAAGGTTCTGAGTATTGTTTAATTTCCGTTAAGATATGTTGCCTGCTTTTTAGTTTAGTCTTTTTGTCTGTTACCTGTGATACGCAAGCTTCATAACCTCTGCTCCCAGATGAATTCCAGATGGTTTCAGCCACGTGAATGCTGCCTTTAAAAACATTAACACTGAGATGCCAAAATATTGTATTCGTACACTCGATTCCATATAAGCAATTAAAAACTAAACGTCTATCTGTGTAGAAGAAGAACAAACGCCAGTCGGTATATAATCATCACTATGATCAGATTGGTTGCTTTACCTGATTGAGGTGTAGCACACCCATTGCAACACAGGAAGTGTCGGCCTGGGTAGTGCATAATGGCGATCAATAAATAATTCTCATTTCTTTTTGTAAAAAATTGAAAGTGCTATTTTTTATTTATATCACATTGTCGACATATTTGTTACATTTTTCAAACATTGTCACGTTAGAATTGTGAGTTTTTAATTGCTTATATGGAAATGAGTGTACGAATACAATATTTTGGCATCTCAGTGTTTATGCTTTTGTTAAGTGAACCGGACATGCGCAGTTAAGCAGTCTACTGATTCGACCATGTTTGTTTGTTTGTTTGTATGGTGTTTTACGTCATTTTCAACCCATGTAAGGTTATATATGACGGTCGATTTTTGTGGTGGAGGCAGACCACCCACTTTTCCTGAGTAGAACCAGTACTGTACACCTCCCGCCATCCGTAAGAATCGACACTTCCTCACTTACAATTCGAACTCCCATTAAGTCGAGCTCCCAGTGGGATTCGAACCCGCAGCGATTACAACGCAACGTCGTTAATCATTGAGCCACGGAGACGCTATTGATTCGACCATGGATTGTATAGGTTTGACACGTTGGTGTCAACGTTATTGATATTACAACTGTTATGCTGTTATTAGCGAAATGTTGTTATATTAACAGTACTGAAACTAATTATGTTAAAAGATTCCCCTTTTGCCCCTACCTCCTCATGATAGTTACCTAACAAGGCAAGCCGTTCCTTTTACAAGGAAACTTTATAAATATTGAGTTCTGCTCAATCCGGGACTAGATGGCGTAGATAGCGTGAACGGTAGCAGCAAGCACGTTTCACTACCGTTCATGAACAGTCTCAATTAAACCGAGACTGCAATATTTTTTGTATTTATCGTGTTCGACGATATCCAAATTTCTCCGTTCATTTTCTATACCACTTCCATGATACTATAGATAATGTCTGTATGGTTTGCATGTACATGTAACATGAAGCCATATAACATTAACGCATTTGCTGTTTTGCTGTTGACCAGTTATATATTATTATTTGATTTAATAACTAGTCTTGTATGGATAACTTTAACGACCTAGCATAAATCTATTGGTCTCTTGATTCTATAAAGTAATTAGAATTTTACTGATTAATATAATTCCATGTTAATGCAAAAAATCGTAGTTTATTCTTTATTTCTAAACTTGTAATATTTTGTTACGGTTTCAGAATACAGAGGTTGCTATGAAATTTCACAAAATGACACCAGGGGCAATATCAACGTCTCATATACCCATCGGTGTGCATACCATTGTTTGACAGTGGAGCCGTTATATTTTGGCATTTACACAACAGAAAATGTAAGTTACATATATACAGTTATTAGGAAAACTTAATATTAGAAATCATCCAAACTAAAGGAGAACACTCAACTACATATATTTTTTGAGTAAATTCACGCTGAACGGATGCTTCTTTTGGATGTAATTTGTTTAAAGTGTCTTATTTATAAATTGTAATGCCACATTTTTGTATTGAACATAAAGGCCACTGACCCATACTAGTATAATATCAATAGTGTGACCTATTGGTATATCGGAAGGCTTTCTTTGGCATAGATTACAGTTAGTTCATCTGCGACGCTTGCTTTTGCAAGTGGTCATATCTGTTTTGTTTATCATCCGATTTTTGATAATTCTTTCACCTTTTCCAAGTTAAGTTTAAACTTTATTTTTCATCGATTGTAACGAAAGCTCCCTGAAATTATTTAATTAATCTCGATTTCTTACTGAAAGCAAATACAGATCAAGTGTCTTACTCAGGGACACAACACCTATGGTCATGGCGGAGTCGAACCCACGACTTTTCGATCCTTGGTCCAACGCGCTACCACTAGACTACAGCGTTCCACTTAGTCTCCAAGTTTGGCTGTATGCCAACATTTTGTTTTATATTTTGTGGACGGTTGTTGGCTATACTTTAATAGTATTTTAGTTTAAACATGTATTTACCAATACATACTACATTTGTAAATTTGGCTAGACGATAAGATAAAAGCTTGTATGAATCTGACGAATCGGTTGCCTTATATATATTAGCATGGTCTTATTTTTACTAATCATGTGAATCTATATTGTTTAGTCTAGTCTAGTAATGTCTAAAATTGATACACTTTTATAAACATAAAGTATTTCCTTAGGAGTTAATTAGTGATATAATTTGCAATGAAATTAACGTGTATTGTGTTGTTGTTTTTTCCGATCTCGGGACAGGGAGATCATACATGTGTGTGCCTGACAAAAGAACCAGTCATCAAGGCATCGCCTAAACTTTGCCCTGGAGTATGCGAAGAAGACAAAGCATGCGGTGGAGAAACTTATATGTCCGTGTATTGGCTAGGTACAGTATACATGTGCTCTTAGTGTTTTAGAACATATGTCGAGCATAATAATTGTGTTTAGGGCAGGAGTTTAGGGTGGGATGGGGGTGGGGTAGAGGAAGAGAATTTGTATAGATACATACAAATGCATGAGAAATTTATGTTACTCAGTTTTGTATCATATGATGAGGTCCTTTCAATAAAGCTTTTGTATGAAGTTAACTTAAAAGCAGAGTTTTCATTAATTGTGTTTTGGTTTTATTCTCGTTCTAAAAACAGTAATATTTTTTATCAAAAACAGTTGTGTATTTAGTACAGCTAAATTGTTAACTTGATTTTGTCTTAATAAAAGTAAAGTAGAAAGTAGTGTATAGCTATACCCTTAGACAATGTTTAATATAACACTTTTGTATAGCTATGTTTACTATAACAATGTTATACAAAGAAATCATTATAATCCTGCTTCAGTTTATATACAAGAGCTAATCGGTCATCAAGCATTTAATTTCCATGCTTTTTCAATGGCGGTGTAGCGTTGGGAGATAGGACCTTAACATATTAATCAGATTGTTAGATTTTCAAATTTTGTGTAAACGTATTTCATTATAGGCCTGCTTCTCGCCATCCATAAGAATAATGTGGAGAGTGACAAACAAACAACGTTACTGCAACAGTTTTTACATATGCTTATCAACAGTTCTGAATGTTTGTACCCAGGTCCATGGTTTTTATATATAGAGAAAAAAAGACGAAAATAATGAGGCGAAAACTACACGTTTTTCTTACCTCCAACACAGGTACGACGACATCTGCATTAGAACAAGTGTCACGCAACATCAACGAAACAGCGGAAGTTAAATTTAAAATAGGAACAGAACAAATGTTTGTAAGTCGTTCTTTATGATATTTAGTGACGAAATTATTTCTATTTAATCGTGAACATCGTTTACTGATGTGAAGGAAATGGCCGCTTGTCGTTCCTGTGATTCACATAAAATCTCTGTCATTGTCTCAGCAAATAACCAGAACAAAACGATGAAATGAAACATCACTTGGGGGCATTTTTTTCTGTTTTAAATGGATATGAAAGGTTTAAGAAAAAAATCTGTAGTGCGATTACTAAGAGAATAAACAGCTGTGTTCAGAAGTGCATGCATTAAAATAAAGTTTATAAATCGACATTCGTCAAGGTTAAGCGTTTTGTTAAAGCCAACATGCAGCTGACGTTGTTAGGATGTCGTGTTGCCTGTTTGTAATGTGCTTTATCTAGTTTCTATAGATTAACATCTGTATACATAATTGAGATATTAAGTACTTAATAACAGAAAATGTAACACTACTTTTTTTAAAACACTATATTATAATTGTTTATATTGATAGATGCGTAATAATTTATGTAATATGTTATACTAATTTAAACTGAGTATATTGTACCATTTTATCATCTTGTCGGCAAGAGTCATACATATATAGAATATTATGTCAGTGCCTTTTACTATCAAGTTTATTAGGCGAGGCTTAGAAAACGAAGAATGGCGAGGCTCTGCCGAGCCATTCTTCGTTTTCGTGCCGAGTTTTGATATACCGAGTTTTGATATATGCCGAGTTTTGATATACTCAAATGGTAATACATGTCAATATATGGTTTGTTTAAATAGTATTATTAAAACTCTGTATTCATAACTAATTGAGTCTGATTGTAAAATATTCCGTAATGCGACATGTATTGCTTGATGTATATATTTTGTCCTATATATGTATATCAGGGGCGGATTCAGGATTTCAGCTTAGTGGGGGCGTAAGATTTTGGTCAATATTCGAGTCCGTTTCTAGCCTCATAAAACGGTTGCGGTAGTGCATTGATAGGGTAAAAATGTCCGTTTCCAAAAAAAGGACTTAACAATGTGTTAATTAAACCACTCATTAGCCATTATGCATCGAGCGAGCGAAGCGATCGAGATTTTTTTTTATACTGAGGTTGTAATTATATGCATATGTCCTCCTGTACCTTGGAGGAAAATAAAGAATCTTATAATATATCTATCTATCTAAATGTTCAACTGTGGTTCTCTCGCTTGTTTACCACTAAAACGTAGCTCCCATATCATCTGTAGTTCCAGGCCGCGTTGATGGCAATCTGTTCGTCAATTAACATGACGCCAGTTGTCAATCATTTATCCATTTAAACCAATCAAACCAATAAGATACCCCCAACAAACAATAGCACGTGCAACTGTATTATAATATAGCCTATTGTCAATATACTCCGACTCCCAACAATAGGGCGGAGATATCTAAGTAGCGACGTTATGTTAAATTCTCAGATGTTGACAGAGGTGTAAGTTAGGCAAGCAACGACACTTCTATAAAAAAATGGTTGTTCGCTTTTATTATGATTCGTTCATAAGGAAATATTCTGAAAAGTACGGACCGTAACCCGATTTTTCACTTATAAGTTTATGCAGTAGACCTGTTGCAGAGTACAAATGGAAAACATATGCAGTGAAAAGAACATTCACATTGTTATGACACCTTCGTTTTAACCCTTTCGCCGCCAAATTTAAATGTCTGCTAAAATTTAAATTCAAACCTTCCAGTGATATTTTGTATATAAAGTGTTATGGAAAACATTCTTACCGAGTGGGTACAGTGTTAACCCTGATCAGTATGCACATTATGGACAGGTTGATCTGGGTTTACATTGGTCGCAAAAATCAATGTCTTCGACTGTGGCAGCGAAAGGGTTAAAAGAACAGTATTGTGTAATTTTAACTCATTTTTTATTATTTAGAAATGCTGATCTGTTACTAATGTCTGTGTATATTACAATGACCTCAGCACAATCTAGGAAGGTTAGTGTTCATTCGAAAGCTCGTTGTCCTCGCGTACCAAAACAGTAACACCACGTTCCACCTGGGGACCCTCCTAAACGATTGTGCGACAAACTCCGACGATTTCATTTTCCACGGAGACATATTAGGTACACGCACGGTAAGATAGCTTTATCCGTATTGTCGATTGATTTTTTTTTTATTTCAACATATTTTATTGCCAATAATTTTACATACAGAATAATATCCACATATATACAATAGAAATATTATAATGACAAATGGGTCGGGTAACAAGTTCTACCAACATTAGTTTAAACCCTTCCCAGTTAACATCTTTGAAATGGCTGAGTGAAATAACTTACAATGGCAAATAATGCATTGAGAGAGAGAATGTCGATTGTCTTACAAAGGCGCACAGTTAACGCGAAAAGTATAACGAAATAACAATTATTAAATGCATAAAAACTGTATATATGTAGTAAAAGAACATTGCCATTTTTTTTTAATTTGACATTCACACATGGTATACAAATATGTCACAATTCAATAGAATTAATGTTATAAAAACAAGCTGAACATCTTGTGCTGTGTGTTCACCAGGAGTATATGAAATCGAACCCAAAACTGTTCACGCTCGTACAAAAGAAGTTTTAATATAAGTTGAAACGTCTTGTACTTAACGTTCGAAAATACCGATTTTCAAAATGTTCTGAAATAAATATATCACGTTAAATTGCAGGTTTTTAACGTTAATGAGGTGTATGTGATAGAACCCATACCGGCCATGTGCCTCTACTTCGACTTCAATGCCACCATGAAACACAATGTACATATAAGAGTGTTAAAAGGTAAGTTCTACGCTGACTGCATATTACGGGTACTTACAATAAGAGAGTTGATTGATCGGCGGCCTCGGTAGCTCAGTGGATAAGCCCATGAGCAGACTGCCCTGGCTTTATGCTTACATACCTCTGCCTTGGGTAGATTCGCTTCCTGGCGGAGGCATGTCTGATGGTAAAGGTCATCCTTCATCTCATCCCCTCTGAGGTTGCTGTCTGCTATTATGTGTTTATGGGACGTACACCTCCGTTACATCATGGCACTCGTTAACAACACCTACAGTCTCTGTATCATACCAATTATTTCCTTAGGTAGTATCATCCGGTTTTATATCACAAGTGTGTGTATCAAAAACGGAGATATCTTTATTGACACTGTCCCGTTTTTATACTGGGGTGACAATAGGGTAAGAATGAGGTTTGGTGCACCCTAGAACCTGGTTTAAACCCCAAGCGGTCCTTCTTTTGCTACTGACCGTTCCAAGGCGGTAGCTTTATTGTCGACCCCTTTCTGTTCGTGATGTCATATCTTGCCTTTTATGCGTGTTTTTTGAATGACTGTGGTCCTTCAATGATACATTTCCTGTTCGACTTTTATATCTACTTTTATATATCATTGTTCAGTATCGCAGGAAAAATATCTACTTTTTTAGTAGGTATGACATTCATACGTTTTACATATTGCCACATATGTATTCCACATATGTATTTCATATGAAAGTAACACATGTGTAATACATGTGTAAATGTTATTTTTTTGCTAAATAACATTAAAACTTAAATATGTTGCGCAACCATTTTCTACGATAATCTATTTTTCTTTTATATAAATACTATATGTATTTAATAGTTTCATATAAAATACATATGTATACATTTCATATGTGGCACCTGTTTATTATTATAAACATGAACAATATATGTGGTACATATGTGCCACATATGTATTATTTACATGTGTGGCACATATGTAAATAACACGATGTACATATGAAAGTAACATGCAAATAATAAGAAAATTAGTGACACATGTGGCACACATCTGTGTTATGTATTTCACTTGTTTTATTTGTCGTACATTTCAATAAATAGTGTTTAAACACGTTTTGTTGTTGTTGTTCTTTGATTTTTTTATCTTTAGCAGTTTATATTAAAACCGGCCTTTCGTGGGTTACACTTTAATATATATATGTATATCTTTATATAAGTTATTCCATAAAAAGTGCATATTATCAGACGACTACATTCATCGGGGTATTGTAATAATTGTTTTCTATTTCATTATAGAGGATTTCATGGCAGCGACGTATTTGGGAGTACATGCCGCCTGGAGGAATTGTACGTAGACTTTATGTCAAATTATCTCGTGTATGAAGAGATCCTATGGCAATTGATTTGCCAGAAAAATACTGACGTAAAGAATATGTTCCAAAATCTAGGACGATGCCTAATTTTTTTAAACACAGATACATCAATTATATATATCACATATAACCGTTTGCATTCAAATATATTATCCACCATTAGAGATAGAGGAATTGTACGTTGACTTTATGTCAAATTATCTCGTGTATGAAGAGATCCTATGGCAATTGATTTGCCAGAAAAATACTGACGTAAAGAATATCTTCCAAAATCTAGGACGATGCCTAATTTTTTTAAACACAGATACATCAATTATATATGTCACATATAATCGTTTGCATTCAAATATATTATCCACCATTAGAGATAACGATACTTACAATTTGGCTGAGTCAAAGATTCTTTCTTTTGGGAGAGTATACACGTGTATATTTAAATTTATTATATACCTGTCAATAATATATACATACATAATACCGTCATTTTCTTACAATGGAATACAACAACCTGTATCACACTACAGGTTATCACTATGACACTAAAAATAAAATTAGTATCACTATCTTACTAAAAATAGAACAGCGTTTTTGTCCAATGATTCAAGCAAGTTTTACGCCACTATTCGCGAGAACGTCAAGACGACGTTACGTCATACAAACAAAACAAGTAGATCAGACCAACGAACATCAACACCTTAAAACTACATACATTTTCCCGCTGCACTTTATCCAGAAATAATATGCTTTATTGAATGTGTATGCAATAGCAATGCAAATATGTCTATGTTAATGATGTGTAAGAGGTATATAATAAAAGGATCATTAATAGAGTAACGTGTTCTGGATGTTTGTATCACCTTTAGTAGGTAAATGCCAGATCAAGGATCACACGAGAGGCTCGAGGCTCCGCCTCTCGTGTGATCCTTGATCTGGCATTTACCTACTCCTTGATGTGATACAAACTTCCAGAACACGTTACTCTAGTAATAATCCTATTATATCTCTAAAAAAAAGCTCTAGCAAGTGCTTCGGTGGTGAAAATTCTGTAAAGTTGTATATATATTTATCTAATTTAAAAATGGCTTTCCCGCTTGCCCAGCCAGTGTTTCAAGTGCGGTTGTAAAAGAACCTCCGGATGTAAAACTGTCTTCTTTTTCAATAATACTGCCATAATATATACATTTTCTTGATAGTCTACCGCTTTTTCTAAATACCATTATTATTGTTTTATCAGTGTTAACTTTTCATTTACTAATCCATCAGTAACGCAATACATCTGAATGAACCTTTCTGTAAACCTTCATAATTTCATAGGAATAGTATATATCGTCAGTAAATTAATGCAAAACTCTCCCATGGTAATACCTGGCACATCGTTAGGTATGAACTAATCTGCCACGTCATTCAAATGCATAAGTGTTTCGCCAACTCCTCAAAAACTAGTATCTACACCAAAATCACTAGCAAGTAATGATGTGTAGTAAGCAAGGACAGAAAACGCAGATAAAACTAGAGCTGTCGCCTTTAAGTCGCCTTTTAAAGGCTACTAATATACCCCCAATACCAGTCCCCCGCATCCCCCACCCTACCGTTTGAGTAAAGATTGAGTGGAAGGAGATATTTTTCATGATCAGGTAATGGCCTTTCATCTACTGACTTCAAAATCAATATGGGTCATAAACTCACCACAGACAGTTCACCTATGAAATCACATGAGTTTTGCTTCAGGGGGAGAGGAGTTACGGAGCGGACAAGGTTTTTCATTATCGGGTCCCGGTGACCTTGACCTTTGACCTACTGACCTCAAAATCAATATGGGTCGTCCTTTCATCACAGGCAGTCCATCCATGAAATTTTATGAGATTTGCTTCATGGGGAGAGGAGTTATGGAGCGGATAAGGTTGCGTCTACACACAGACCAGGGCTTTTTTCACAAAATTGGGAAGAGGCCCAGGCCTGTCCATTTTGGGGGAAAAAGACGCGCTTATTTCCCATTTTGGGAAAGATGTAAAATTTCATCAGTTAAGTAAATATGACTATACTATGCTTTATTTTACAGTTTCATTCATTATTTATTATAAGTACTGATGTCTATGTCAGAACTGACTGAACAGACAAAAACAAATTGCAAAACTGATGCTTTTTCTCAATTTCCAAGAGAATGCTACGTTCTGGAAATATTTCTGCCATAGTTTTTCAAATGGGAAGAAGCCTTTTACAGGCCTCTGTTATATACGGTAAAAAGCCCAGCAGACGGACACGGTAAAACATGTATACCCCGCTAAACGAACCCACTAAACTTCGTTTAGCGGGGGTACAAATACTAGAGTTGATAGCCTTTATATCGTTTACTGAAAAATATAAATATTGTAAAATGCGTGTAACCTACTGCTCTTAAACTATAAGAGCAAACGTGCATGGTAGGTGCCATGTGAGGATGTACAGGAAGCATCCCAAACAATTTAACTGCTGAATGTAAAGTATCCGAAATTACTGTTGTGAATCGGGTGTCGCCAACTCCTCAAAAATGTAACTCTTCCCTACACCAAACTTGGTGTGCAACATCACTAGCAAGGAATGATGTTTTGAAAACAAGGACAGGTCACACAGATAAAACATTACTGATGTTAATGCCCGTTATAGTTGTTTACTGGAACATCTTAACATTGTGAAATAGATATTGTCAATTGTGTGATTTAATTCCGTTTTCTATTATAAAATAGTGTTGTATATGTATGACACAAATTCAACCATTAATTGTATTCTTGTGGTCTAAACTCTGTATCTGAAAAAAAGGTTCATAAAGGCGGGGGATATAAATTCGCTGATTTTTGTGTACTCTCGTCCACTCGGATTTATTCTAGATCACATGGATTAACAGTTTTGTCTTTGTTGAGACGTAGCTGTGTTTGCTTTAAATTGATTATTAATTATATTAATAACACAGTAAATGTATTTGCAACATTTCTGTTATATTGGCACTATCTTCTTTTACATTTTGTAACCTTCGCCAGTCACCGCTACGGGTTTGAATCCCATTGGGAGCTCGACTTGTAAGTGAGGAAGTGTCGATTCTTACGGATGGCGGGAGGTGTACAGTACTGGTTCTACCCAGGAAAAGTGGGTAGTCTGATTCGACCACAAAAAAAAAATCGACCGTCATATATAACCTTGCATGTGTTGAAAATGACGTAAAACACTATACAAACAAACAAACAAAACATTTTATACTTGGAGGTAATTAAGCGCATTCATCGATTTTTTGTATTTACAGACGAGTGTTCTTTCGCGGAAGTGATGCAGGATGTAACGATGTTACCCAACACAGCTATCGAGATTGTGCATCAGAACGACTCGTATGATATAAGCCAGCAGTTATCGATGTTTGGTGATGGCGTCTGGCTTGTGCCAAAGACGGCGAGGAGCGTCGTGGATATCACGTTCCCCAAGTCAAAGGGCGAATCGGAGTACTGGGTTGAAAACGTAACCATGAAAGCGAGTGTGGGTGTTAAACTCAAAGTGAAGATCAAGGCAGACCGGATGTGTACGAACCAAACTAATGGTAATATGTATAATATCAGCACGAATAGTGAATACCGGATGATTATTGGAGCTAATCAAACGACCGTTATGACGTTTCCGGAGCTCGAAACTAACGGGCTATCCAAGTTTTGTGGGGGAAATATTCATTTGTATTTCCGTGTAGGAACGCCAACAGAGCAAACGGCACATTCCATGTTTGGTATTCAAGTACAGGTCTACGGTTGTCGCATACAGTCAGGTATTAATTTTTAGGCACTTTGCTAATAAACATCGTTTTAGTATATGTATAAAGTTGACCCGATGCATTTAAACATAAATCCAAACAGCAGAACTCATAAATAAAAATACTTCAAGATCAATAGACTACTGCCAAACGATGCGTCATGAAAAAACGGCGTGTTAATGTAGTATAGTATGGTTACGGACATGTATTGTGCCGTAAAGCAGCTGCGCCGGACATGTGTTGTGCCGTAAAGCAGCTGCGCAAAAACAAACATTCACAAAATAGTACTTTGTCAACAAATTTCATTCTACCCATACTAAGTATTGTAAATCATTAGCCAGTTCCAGACGATACGTGTTTAGGAGTATTGTTGGGCCGCGGTGGCCCAGTCGATAGCCTGCTAGACTCTGAAACCCGGATGATCACGTGTTCGAACCTCCAAAGCACCACTGGGTTACGTATATGTGTTCTAGGACATTATCCATAGCCTCGTTCGTCGATGGGACGTAAACCAAGTACTCGCATATATTGGAGTCTGTCCTTCGAGCCCGTTAATGAAACCACCGTGATGAAACATAGGAATATATTCGATAGTAAGAGATAGACACGGTTACCAAATTCCTTTATATCCTTTCACTTTGCCCTGGAGCGACTAGAATTAGCCTAAATAATGTGTTGATGGGTCTTTAAACAACACTCGGTTATGAATATTACTAAATCCAGATGCCATTGTTAATCCCAAATATGGGTACGGATTGTGTGTGTAACAACATACATACAAAGGCAACATTGTGCATTGAATTCTATGGTCTGAATACGAATAAGTTGACTCGAATAATTTCAATTAATAAAGTTGTAAATGATTGTATGCAAACATTTCAGTCAACACAAATACAGTACTTGTACATCTTATTTCTAGTACATATTTCCGGCAACACAAATACAGACAGGTGTACATCTTATGTCTAGTACACTGTATGCAACAAAAATGCAAGCCGATGAACATCCTATTAGTCGTACATATTTCAGGCAACACAAACCATGCAGACATCACGTTACTCGTACACATTTCAGGCAACACAAATGCAGACATCACGTTACTCGTACACATTTCAGGCAACACAAATGCAGACATCACGTTACTCGTACACATTTCAGGCAACACAAATGCAGACATCACACTACTTGTACACAGTTCACGCAACACAAATGAAGACATCACATTACTCGCACACATTTCAGGAAACACAAATGCAGACATCACATTACTCGCACACATTTCAGGCAACACAAATGCAGATATCATATTACTCATACATATTTCAGGCAACACAAATGCAGACATCATATTACTCGTACATATTTCATGCAACACAAATGCAGACATCACATTACTCGTACACATTTCAGGCAACACAAATGCAGACATCACATTACTCGTACACATTTCAGGCAACGCAAATGCAGACATCACATTACTCGTACACATTTCATGCAACACAAATGCAGACATCACATTACTTGTTTATATTTCATATTTCAGGCAACACACATGCAGACATCACATTACTTTTACATATTTCAGGCAACACACATGCAGACATCACATTACTCGTACACATTTCAGGCAACACAAATACAGACAGTACATTACTCGTACGTATTTCAGGCAACACAAATGCAGACATCGCATTACTCGTACACATTTTTGGAACCACAAATGCAGACATCACCTTACTCGCACAACATATTTCAGGCAACACAAATGCAGACATCACATTACCCGTACATATTTCAGGCAACACAAATGCAGACATTACGTTACTCGTACGTTTTTCAGGCAACACAAATGCAGAAATCACATTACTCGCATAAATTTCAGGCAACACAAATGCAGACATCACATTACTCGTACATATTTCCGGCAACACAAATGCAGATATACCATTACTCGTACATATTTCAGGCAACACACATGCATATATCATATTACTCGTACATATTTCAGGCAACACACATGCAGACATCACATTACTCGTACATATTTCAGGCAACACAAATGCAGACATCACATTACTTGTATATATTTCATATTTCAGGCAATACACATGCAGACATCACATTACTTGTATATATTTCAGGCAACACACATGCAGACATCACATTACTCGTACACATTTCAGGCAACACAAATACAGACATCACATTACTTGTACACATTTCAGGAAACACAAATGCAGACATCACATTACTCGCACACATTTCAGGCAACACAAATGCAGACATCACATTACTCGTACATATTTCAGGCAACACAAATGCAGACATCATATTACTCGTACATATTTCAGGCAACACACATGCAGACATCATATTACTCGTACATATTTCAGGTAACACACATGCAGACCACATAACTCGTACATATTTCAGGCAAACAAATGCAGACATCACATTACTTGTATAAGGCAACACACATGCAGACATCACATAACTTGTACATATTTCAGGCAACACACATGCAGACATCACATTACTCGTACACATTTCAGGCAACACAAATGCAGACATTACATTACTCGTATATATTTCAGGCAACACAAATGCAGACATCACATTACTCGTACACATTTCAGGGAACGCCCATGCAAACAGTACATTACTCGTACGTATTTCAGGCAACACAAATGCAGACATCGCATTACTCGAACACATTTTTGGAAACGCAAATGCAGACATCACATTACTCGCACAACATATTTCAGGCAACACAAATGCAGACATCACATTACTCGTACATATGTCAGGCAACACACATGCAGACATTACGTTACTCGTACATTTTTCAGGCAACACAAATGCAGACATCACATTACTCGCACACATTTTTGGTAACACAAATGCAGACATCATATTACTCGTACATATTTCAGGCAACACAAATGCAGACATCATATTACTCGTACATATTTCAGGCAACACAAATGCTGACAACATATTACTCGTGCATATTTCAGGCAACTCAAATTCAGACATGATATTTTTTGTACACATTTCTGGCAACACAAATGCAGACATCACATTACTCGGACACATTTCAGCCAACACAAATGCAAACATCATATTACTCGTACATATTTTAGGCAACACAAATGCAGACATCATATTACTCGTACATATTTCAGGCAACACAAATGCATACATCACATTACTCGCGCACATTTCAGGCAACACAAATACAGACATCACACATTTTAGGCAACATATATGCAGACATCACATTACTCGTACATATGTCAGGAAATACAAATGCAGACATCACATTTCTCATACATATTTTAAACAACACAACTGCAGACGTCACATTACTCGCACACATTTCAGCCAACACAAATGCAGACATCATATTACTCGTGCATATTTCAGGCAACTCAAATTCAGACATCATATTACTTGTACACATTTCAGGCAACACAAATGCAGACATCACATTACTCGCACACATTTCAGGCAACACAAATACAGACATCACACATTTTAGGCAACATATATGCAGACATCACATTACTCGTACATATGTCAGGAAATACAAATGCAGACATCACATTACTCATACATATTTCAAACAACACAACTGCAGACGTCACATTACTCGCAAAAATTTCAGGCAACACAAATGCAGACATCACATTACTCGTACATATTTCAGGCAACACAAATGCAGACATCATATTACTCGTACACATTTCAGGCAACACAAATGCAGACATCACATTACTCGCACACATTTCAGTCAACACAAATGCAGACATCATATTACTCGTACATATTTCAGGCAACACAAATGCAGACATCACATTACTCGCACACATTTCAAGCAGCACAAATGCAGACATCATATTACTCGTACACATTTCAGGCAGCGCAAATGCAGATATCACGTTACTCGTACATATTTCAGGCAACACAAATGCAGACAACACATTACTCGCACACATTTCAGGCAACACAAATGCAGACATCACACATTTTAGGCAACATATATGCAGACATCACATTACTCGAACATATGTCAGGCAACACAAATGCAGACATCATATTACTCGTACATATTTCAGGCAACACAAATGCAGACATCACATTACTCGCACACATTTCAGGTAACACAAATGCAGACTTCACAATACTCGTACACATTTTAGGCAACACAACTGCAGACATCACAGTACTCGTACACATTTCAGACAACGCAAATGCAGACATCACATTACTCGTACATATTTCAGGCAAAACAAATGCAAACATCCCATTACTCGTACATATTTCAGACAACACAACTGCAGACATCACAGTACTCGTACACATTTCAGGCAACATATGCAGACATCATATTACTCGTACACATTTCAGACAACACAATTGCAGACATCATATTTCTCGTACACATTTCAGGCAACACAAATGCAGACATCACATTACTCGCACACATTTCAGCCAACACAAATGCAGACATCATATTACTCGTACATATTTCAGGCAACACAAATGCAGACATCACATTACTCGCACACATTTCAAGCAGCACAAATGCAGACATCATATTACTCGTACACACTTGAGGCAGCGCAAATGCAGATATCACGTTACTCGTACACATTTCAGGCAACACGAATGCAGACATAATATAACTCGTACATATTTCAGGCAACGCAAATGCAGACATCACATTACTCGTACATATTTCAGGCAAAACAAATGCAGACATCACATTACTCGTAAATATTTCAGACAACACAACTGCAGACGTCACATTACTCGCACACATTTCAGGCAACACAAACATTACTGTAACAGTGCTCGTACACATTTCAGGCAACACGAATGCAGACATCACAGTAGTCGTACATATTTCAGGCAACACAATTGCAGACATCACATTACTCGCACACATTTCAGGCAACACAAATGCAGACATCACACTCGTACACATTTCAGGCAACAAATATGCAGACATCACATTACTGGTGCATATTTCAGGCAACACAGACGTCGACACGTGTTTATCCTACAATCTGCTGGACGACTTGCAGATGAGTTACCAAAATCGCATCCTGGGTGCTTGGTATCCTCGAGCCAATTTAGCACCGGCCGCAGTCCGGCCCGGAGGAGTGGGGTTGGTTATGAATAGATTGGAAGATCATTACCTGAGAATCTCTCTAGGCGCAAACATAGATGTGCGGTCAGTCACCATTGAAGGTATACTGGAAAGAGGGATAAAGATGTGCGCGAGATATTTTCGCATTTATCATTTATCTTTGAACCTGTTTTTGATGATATTATGTAACATATTGTATTTTATTATTTTATTTTTTTAACTGTCGGTGTATTGTCGAATTAGCATGCCCGGTTCCTCCCCATTTACATCGAGTTTACAACAGGAACGTTTAGTAGAGGGTACACGTTCCTGATTAAAACATGGAGAATGAACCTAGAAACTTCTGACATGTAGAACTGCAGAATTTCTGCAAATTCTATAGCAATCACTCCGTTTACGATGGATGTTAACCCACAGCATGATGAAGGTGGGGTTAGGGTTAGTTCGGGCTCCTATCCCTCTGCCTATGTCTGATTTGTAGTGGTCCATCTATAACCGGTAACCACGCAGGGCTAAATATAAATCACGATCTTGGGAATCATTTCGTTTAAAGTCGCAATTTGGTTATTTTTACAACTTTAACAGAAATAATACAGACTTTATGTCAAGTATAAGTGTACAATATTATCATCAAATTTACATAAAGTCACCCGATGTCCCGAATCATTCTTTGGTAAAAAGTTATACGACTTTTTTGAATTACATTCGAATCGGTCCCTAGTTCCCAGTACCACGGTCAACTCGACCCCTATTTGGTCAGCACAACCCCTCCAAAATAGTTAACTCGCGCCCTCTGTCTAGTTTTGCATTAGGAGGCAAATATCAAATAATGGTTAATTAAGTATTAGAATGTATTTTATTGTTCATATAAAAAGTATAAATCCTTAATGTATTGTATATTGTTAGGCATAATACTGAATATCATATTATTTTATAATGTCCAACTTGTCCTCCTGGTTAACTCTGTCCTTAGTCAACTCGACCCTTTAAATATATATATATATATTTCAATTATTATCAGTCGTACATTCATTTTAATTAACTTTTTCTCAAATTGAAAAAGTCGTAAATAAAAGGGCTTAAAATAAGTGATAACAACATACTTTAAAACAACAACAACAGAGCAAGTGATATCCAAACCCAAACAGATTTGCGAAATATATTTGTTAAAGCGAGTGCATAGTTACACGAATTCATGTTGTTATTTCCAGGTGTTTTCTTCGCTAAAGTCAATGTTGGTGGACAGGATTACCTAATCACTAATTCTAGCAACTCTGTGCAGTTAACGCTGACAGGTGTGAGAAGCGAAGAAGTGTACATCACCAACATGGTGGCTGACTATGCAAGTGACTACCTAACCATAAATGTAGCGATAGAAGCTTGTGTAATGCGAACAGGTAATTATATTCTTGAAGATGTACATACTCAGTTGCAAAAGAAACTGGACACTTTGAACATTTTACTTTACACCTATCCTCTTTATCAATCAACAGTCCCTTAAAGATTCGACATATTGAAAAACAAATGACAACATGATATTGGCAATGGAATGATAAAAACGTTGGTACCAAACATGGCATATTCATTTTGGAATTTGTCAATTTAATTCTAAAAATGTTTTATACAATTAAATCTAAACAAAACTCAGTGTCCACTTTATTTTGCAACTGAGTATATGATAGCTGGCCCGTTTAGTTTTCTCTTGAATTGGAATACAAAACTGGCTATTGTTTTGCATATACGAACAGATGGTGCCGCGGGATTCGGGTAGTAGTTGGAAAGAGGTGAATTTACGGAAGAAAAGGCCTTAATTACCAATGTATATAAGCCAATGGCTTTACACATAATCGTAAAGCTGAAAAAATGCCAAACCATGCCGAAAGAGGAAATAATACTATGGTAAGAAAGACGTAAACATCACGGGAATTAGGAAAAAACGCGAACAAGTACTCCCAAATGTCAATCTCCATATTCAGCGACTGTCTGCGAAAATATACTGAAGCGAAAGTGAAACGCAACTCAGGAATTTGCGCTATATATTGTATATACTGCACACTTAATTTCACACAATATTCCAAAGAAATCCCAAGATGTTTTGTAAAATAAATGTTGCAGTTAGTCAGAGAAAGGACACAACTCTGATGTTGTAGACGTTTTAATCACAGTAGCCTACACTTTGTATCAAGAAATTCATCAATGTTGAAGTTCCCCATTGAACAATTGTGTCATTTCAGTAATGTATTTAACGTAAACAGTTTGCACAATTTTGCATCTTAAGTTTGCTCACATGCTTGAGCCAAACGTATACTCTGTCAATATTGAAACTTTGAAGGAATACTATTTGCTGTTTTATGTGTTGTTTAAGTCTTTTTTTCCGAAAGGAAAGGTCTTACGTAGCCATATACCATTCGATTAACAGCAGCATATTGTACATACAATATATAGCTAAAATTCCCGAGTTGCGTTTCTTTTTCGCTTCAGTATATATTGTCTTATTTTCTTTGTGACTGGATCTTTAGAAGTGTTTATAGATATTGAATAAATAAATGAAAAAGAAAATGGACAAATTTCATTTCTTTGACAAATACAGTACAATAATATCTTATTAGATTAATATTTTATGCTTGGAATTTCAACTGGAAATAATATTATCCTATTTGATTTGTGTATTTTTTTATTATTAATGTAACTAAGGGTTATATTTTCAATTTGTATAGACGTTAGTTAAAATTTTGAATTTATGATATTCAGACACATCTTTTCAAACTGACTCAAAAGATCGAAATAGAAAGGTACAGTCTCCAAACATTGTCTGTCTGTTTTTACATGTGTATATATTTGATTTGTTCAGCCAAATGCTTTTTTTGAACAGACACGCACAACGGGACGCTAAATACGACAGTCAGCCCACCCACTAACCCAACAACGTCAGCTTTGCTGAATACGACAGTCAGCACAACGAATAACCCAACAACGTCAGCTTTGCTGAATACGACAGTCACCACAACCAATAACCCAACAACGTCAGCTTTGCTGAATACGACAGTCAGCCCACCCACTAACCCAACAACGTCAGCTTTGCTGAATACGGCAGTCAGCACACCCACTAACCCAACAACGTCAGCTTTGCTGAATACGGCAGTCAACACAACCAATAACCCAACAACGCCAGCTCTGCTGAATACGACAGTCAGCACAACCAATAAACCAACAACGTCAGCTTTGCTGAATACGGCAGTCAGCACACCCACTAACCCAACAACGTCAGCTTTGCTGAATACGACAGTCAGCACAACGAATAACCCAACAACGTCAGCTTTGCTGAATACGACAGTCAGCACAACCAATAACCCAACAACGTCAGCTTTGCTGAATACGGCAGTCAACACAACCAATAAACCAACAACGTCAGCTTTGCTGAATACGGCAGTCAACACAACCAATAAACCAACAACGCCAGCTCTGCTGAATACGGCAGTCAGCACACCGACCAACCCAACAACATCAGCTTCGCTGACTACGACAGTAAGCACACCGACTTACCTAACAACGCCAGTTCCGCTGAATAGTTGTTATTGCGGCAATAAAACTGAAAACATAACATCGGAAGAACTGAACGAACTGGTAAAGAAACTCATTCTAAATCTCACTGTGCCCAAGTCTGAAATATCTGCATTCAAGAGACGAAACATTTCGGCGCCAGATGTCCGACTCTCTGCCAAGGCCATTGGGTCAGTTGCAATCGCCACCCTTGTGTTCGTCGGCGGTCTGATTCTACTTCACGATCTGCAATTCATCATCAGCGCCGCCAAGTTTTTAATACACTTGGTGTCTGCAAATTAAATCGAGGACTAAGACCGGTTTTTATTATACAAGTGTGTGTTTGTCGTCTTTAGATATTCTTCGTTACATGCTTCAAGACATGCTATAATCAACACCTAATGCGGTAATGGATTACATTTTGAGCCGCAACACACGAAAACGTCCCTTCGGACCTTTAGACGACAACGGCATAACGTAACAATTTATGACGTCAGCCGGTAATCAATTAATTACTAATCAAATTTCTCGTCACTTCTGTGTTTTACCTAATTATTATATCATAGGAAATATGTTTCTTAATATAAATATTTGATGCTATAGAAAATGGTAATTGTTTATGTTTTTTGTTGTTATTTAATCAACGACGTCGTCGAAGATGCCGACTTCAACGTCAAAATTAATGGTGAGTACGATCTTTAATTTTCAAATTGAGATAAAATCATTTTTAATTAAGATATCAACATAAAATAAAGAGATTTTTAAAGAGAAAATCACCGTGTTTCATAAACATCAAAAAACATAAAATGTGAAAATTTTGTCTGAAGGGTCGTTTTCGCGTGTTTCGGCTCAATTCATAAATATAAATATTGTAGTCCCAGCGATGTTTACAAGCAATAAATACAACTTACTTTTTTCAAATCCACGAATTTATTACTTCATACTTTATAATATTTGGGTTTATGCAAACGTTTTTGTGTAATCATTTCACCGAATAACAAGAGGCCCAAAAGAGCCTGTATTGCTCTACTGGCTTTATGGAGTCTGTGGTTGGGGTGGGGCTGGGAGTGTAAATTAGTTGTTGTAGCACTTATGACAAAACCCTTTGCACTGCACTAAGCTTAATGGCAGTCGAACATATAAATTACTGCAAGTACCCGAAGTTGTTCCCATATAAAGGGGACCCCTTTACATAAGAGGACAAATTTCGTTTTATATATGTTGTGCCTCG
The DNA here is from genome assembly GCA_037043455.1 of Cyrtodaria siliqua. NCBI lineage: Eukaryota > Metazoa > Mollusca > Bivalvia > Adapedonta > Hiatellidae > Cyrtodaria > Cyrtodaria siliqua. The sequence continues at coordinate 50,549 of JAWPHD010004595.1, read as the reverse complement.
AGTCCCTAAGTGACCATAGCAAATTAGAATTAAATGCGTTCACATTTGGACAAGACGTGCATTTGTTTAACCTGATTACCCCATGGGGATCCCCAGGTGATGGAGTCAAAAACGAAAACGTATTGTGCAAAGGCACATCTTTAACTAAGAAATACACCATACATGGACTTGAAATCTCAAAAAGTATAGAGGGAATTAGAGTCACGAGGCAGAAACTATGTAATAGTAAACACGCAAGGTTTTACGCAAGCGTAAAATAGCTGCCGAGAGAAAATAGCATTATATCTGGGTTGGAACTGGGAACAAAGTTTAACATAGTAACCGATCAAGTCACGGGTGTTTTCACAATATAGAAAAAAATAATGTTGTCAGGAAGACGTAACCACGTCACGATCGTTTTTTCTTACCAGACACTTGCTTCCCAATTTGTATCATCATTTCTTCCTACCAAACATTTTGAATCAATGTGGGGGCCTGGCTTCGCTCTGATCAAGTCCTTTACATGCGTTGCATATGGATTACATCTTCACCGTTGTAGCACGACGTGCTAGAAGTACACATCCGCACAGAAATACACGTGTTCACAGGTAAGGGATGCATGTGCGTTAGCGTATTCATTACAACACGTGTGCATTACAACACAGATAAACTTTTCACTGCTACCATGTGCAATTATATAAGATTGCGTTATCAAAGTGAAAAACTCAAAGAAACTGTTCAACGCTACCTTACCATGTGCAATTATGAAAACCATATAAGAGTCGTTGCAAGTTCCCCAAGTTGTACCCTAGTAGAGGGGCGCTTTATGCAGGAGGCGAAACCCGTTTTATATACTCCCTAAATGACCATACCATATTAGAATCAAATGCATTCACATTTGGACACGATATGTGTAGTTTTTGTGTGTGTTTTAGCTGGATTACCAGCTAGAGGGTCCCAGTGGATGGAGCCAAAATACCAAGTTTTATTGCGCATCTACACATCCTTAACTAAGAAACAGCACACATGAACTTGATATCAAAGGGTGTAGAAGAAAACTCAAAGAATATAGAAGGAGCAAGAGTCATAAGGCCGAAACTCTGAAATAGTAGATTACTGCAAGGGGAGCTTGAGGACATACAAATGTTGTGCCTCGAGTTCCTAAATGATCATACCAACTTAGAATAAAATACAGTCACATTTGTCCAAGATATCCAATTTGTTGTGTTTTCTTTATCTGACTTCCCTCTATGGAGCCCCCGAGGATGCAGCCAAAAAATGAAAACTTATAGCGCATCTACAAATCCTTAACTAATAGATGTAAGTGAGGAAGTGTCGATTCTTACGGATGGCAGGAGGAGTACAGTACTGGTTCTGCCCAGGAAAAGTGGGTGGTCTGCCTGCACCAAAAAAAAGAAATCGACCGTCAAATATAACCTTACATGTGTTGAAAATGACGTTAAACACCATACAAACAAAATTAACTAAGAAATACACCAAACATGAACTTGAAATCTCAAAGGGTATAGAAGGAATTAACGTCACAAGCCCGAAACTCGTAGTAGTAAATTATTGCAAGTTCCTGAAGGTGTATCCCTGTAGAGGGGCCTCGTTATACTGGAGGTCAAAACCAGTTTTATATTTGTTGTGCCTCGAGTCCCTAAATGACCATACCAAACTAGAATCGTAACCATTCACATCTGGACAAGATTATTATTTGTTTGTGATGTTTGACCTGATATCCCCGTCAGGGGGCCCCAGTGGGCAGAGTCAAAATCCCGAGAGCTTATTGCGCATTTACAAATCCTACATGAGAAATACACCACATGAACTTGCGACCTCAAAGGGTATAGAATGAGTTAGCGTCACAAGGCCGAAACTCTGTAATAGTAAATTACTGCAAGCTCTCCAAAGTGTACTCCTGTAGAGGGGTCCCTATATGCAGGAGGACAAAACTCGTTTTGCATAGGTTGTGCCTCGACTCCCTAAATGACCATACACAATTAGAATCAAATCCATTCACATTTGCAAAAGATTTCTAATTTCTGACCCAATTACTCCAAGGAGGCCACAGTGGCGGAGACAAAATCTGAGACCTTGCTCATTGATATTAACAATCAGGCAAAATTTGGTAGAGATCAAGTAATAAATGAAGGTTTTACTAATCCGATCTGGCTGGTTTAAATTCATAACTTGTCCGAGCTTTCATTGACATAAAGACACTGACAAAGTTTGGTAAATATCGAATAATAAATGAAGTTGCTAGAGTGTTCACAAGGCAGAAAATGGCATTTTTCAGCAAAGCAAGGGTCATAACTCCTGTGTTACTGGTCCGATCCGGCTGGTTGGTTTTCAAACTTTTTCAAGCTTTCATTGATATTAACATTATTTGCAAGTTTGGTAAAGATCAAATAATAAATGAAGGTGCTAGAGTGTTCACAAGGCATACAATAGAAAAACACGGGCCATAACTCTGGTGGTACTGATCCGATCTGGCTGGTTTTCGAACATGTCCGAACTTTCATTGATATAAAGGCCCTTGCAAAGTTCGGTAAAGTTCCAATAAACTATGAAGGCCCTATCGTGTTCACAAGGCACAAGTTAACGGACGACGACGATGGACGACGACGGACAACTCGCCATTCCATAAGATGCTAGAGTGTAGGTGCAAGAGTGTTCACAAGGCTATATAAGGAATTTTTTCCGTAATTCTAGGGGCCATAACTCTGGTGTAACCAGTCCGTTTTATATGGTTTTCAAACTTCTCCAAGCTTTCATCAATATCAACAATCTGTACAAGTTTTCGTAAAGGTGAAATACAAAACGAAGGTGTTAGAGAGTTCAAAAGGCTCAATATGGCACAAGGGCCATGACTCCGTTGTTACTACTCCGATCTGACTGGTTTTCGAATATGTCCGAGCTTTCATTGATATAAAGGCACTGACAAAGTTTGGTAAAGATCAAATACAAAATGAAGATGCTGGCCATAACTGCGGTATTACTGGTCCAAAATAGCTTGTTTTCGAACTTGTCCGAGCTTTCATTAATATTAACCATCTGTACAAGTTTCTTAAAGATCAAATACGAATGAAGGTACTATAGTGTTCACAATGCTTAATATGGCATTTTTCAGCAAATAACCATAACTCCGGTGAAACTAATCCGATCTGGCTGGTTTTCGAACTTTCATTGATATAAAGACTTCGCAAAGGTCCGATTAATAATGAAGGCCCTAGAGTGTTTACAAGGCACAAGTTAACGGACGACAATGGACGACGGACAACTCACCATTCCATAAGCTCTGCTGGCCTTCGGCATGTAGAGCTAAAAATCAGGTAGTTATTTGCTTATGCTAAATATCTGTTGTCCCCCTTTAAAGTTCCAAATAGCTTGCAAGCTCATACTATTTACGTATTGGCGGAAATCTTCGATTGTGCTGGACACGTGTTATTATTCTAGAGTGCTTGGCCAGACCCTGCACTTTAATAATATAAATATCACGTTCGTTTGTCATTCTTAGAAAAACAAACACGCAGTTGTAGAACCTGCCTCGAATCGATTAATATTAAACTATTTAGGCCGAGGTACATCCATGGTACGTTGCTGACAACAGGAATCGATCACTTTTGATTTTTCCTCTATTAGTACTATTATTTGAAAGGGTAATGGACATTTTAGTGATCCTTTGCAAAGGTCGATAATCTATTTAAACAAACAATATACTGTCGTGTGCAAACACGATAGTACGGTATGTGTTAGCTCTAACGACGCTTGTAACAATTAATCGTTCAGTCATCTACTGGTAGCAGTGAGATCAATTATCAACTTGGACAACAGTGTAGAAGTGTGTGTGTGTGTGTGTGTGTGTGTGTGCGTGTATACGTAAGTGCGTATGTGTGTGCGTGCGTGTGGGGGCTTCATTACTGAAATAACCAATCAACACAATGATATATGCTATTTTTTCCGATTTACTTCATTTGTAATTTTGCAAATTGCAACTTAAAAGGACTGTAACAGAACCCCGGTGAAGCTATTCAAAATGGACCCATCAGACACAACAAAATCACCGGTTGAAACATGATGTTGCACATAGATATCGTCTCCTGCCTGTAGCTCGGCGACGGTTATCTCAGACGAACAGTCAGTGTAGGCAGTATCACCTGCTAGAGCTCGACCAATCATCACACCGTTGCGCATCAAATCAAGCACCACGTAATGATTTGCATTCGAGCACACAGCGAGGGAGAACAGGTACGTCCTGTTGTATGGGGCGATGAAGTTGCCGCCATGTTGGTGATAAGCCTGGCCTAGATTTAGTTTCACGTCGTCAAAAATAATGTGCAGGAGAAATGCTGTTTGTTAGGTGAGCCTTGAATGCTACCGGTTCATGCATTTTAACTGAAATAATACAAAGAAATCAAGCTACACAGTGCCGAGTTATAACTGAACCAGTCATATTCAAGAAGTCACGAATATAGCTTAAATCGTAGCTGAAACCTTGTTTTTAGTTTTTTTGGTTTTAAGTTTGAACATATATTATTTTAACATTTGTACAACAGATATAGTTTGATACAGTACATAGTTAATTTAATTGGAAAGAAAGGGAACTCTTTTTAAATAGTTCCTCTACGTTTCGCATTATGTTGTAGTAAGTATCAAAACGTTAGTAGCACCAGATGACATTGTGTGTATTGAACTGCATCTATAAATTAAAGTTGATACCTTGGTTAGCCTTAAGCGTTTGCATTTCAGTCGTCAACGCATCGAGCCTGCTGATGATCGTGTAGTAGTTATCCTCGAGCAATATGCGTTTGGATCTCTCCTCCTGCATGTCCGTCGTAGAGCAGTCAGTGTCAATCTCTGCTGATACTGACGCGCAATTCGAGAAAACAAGAAGCAAAAACACTATGTTCATGTTGTGATTGTGCAACTACTCGCTGTATATCTTGTCTTTCACAAGTTGTTTTGAACTTTAACATGTAAGACATAAAAGATCATCGACCAAAACCGATAAGACCTCCAAATAGAACAGTATTATCAGTTGGTCAGGATTTAAAGACATATCAATATACCATTGGCATTATATGAGTGCAGCGTTGTTTACTTTAGACAAGAAAATGACACTGGTGTTAGATGACATAGATAAAGGTATTTCTCATTGCCAATAAGCTCCAGCACGAGGGGCGCAATTTAAGGTCATGATGAATTTCTGTTATACCTTACCAGAGACTAGATAACGATGCCAATAAAGGGCTAACTACCAAGACATCGAACATGCTAAAACACAAGTATGATAAGCAATGTCAAACTGTATAACTTTAATCTTATAAAATAGTATAAGACTGAGAAAAGATACCCAACCCTTCTGCTTAAATTCCAGGTAACTATTAACAAAAATAAGTTTAAAATCGGTTGAAAAAAGGTTTACCTTTGCAAAATGTTAAGTGCAGTGGTCTCACTTTTCCAAGTGTGGCAATAAACTTGACGCCAGTACTTAAATAACTCCTCCCTATTGTTGAATTCGCAGAATATTGCCAATAGGTTATATTATAATAAAAGTGCACGTGCTATTGTTTGTCAGATGCATCTTATTGATTTGACTGGTTGAAATGGACAAATGATGACAACTGGCGTCAGGTTAATTTCGACAGCAGGTGAATTTAAACACACATGATAAATGCTACAAAATAGCCTTATAAATCAACAAGAAACGTGGAAATTCTACGAAAAACACATTTTCCGTAAGTTTTCTACATAGTTCCAATATTTCTTTCTATATAATCTAACTATACACCAAGTTTCATTTTAATATCTAAATCCTAACTGACGCTATTGCTCGGAAACCATTTTTTCTGTTTTTAGTAACAGTGACATTGACATTGACCCCAGTGACCTCAAATGCAATTCCAAGCTTCCTTTCCATATCGGATAACCACACACCAAAAGAAATATAAATAGATCAGACAGGGAAAGTATCATTCAAGGAGGACAGTCAACCACAAAACACAGAAACAAACATGCAAACAGACAAACAAGAAGGCAAAAGCAATGATAAATGCAAGCGATATCACAAACACAAAAGGGTTGACAATAGGGCTACCGCCTTGGAACGGTCAGTGGCAAAGTAGGCCACTGGGGGTTTAAACCGGTTCTAGGGTGCACCAAACCTCACACTTACCCTACTGTTATCCCATTAAAATAGGACAGTGTAAATAAAGAAATCCCTGCCATGATCTAATCTCTAACCAACAAGGCAGCATCAATAGGCAATATTAGTAAAACACAAATATGCTCGTGTAAATATAATACAAAAAAAACAATAGCCTAGAAAACCACAATGAAGGTACTCAATGACTTGGCAGAAGCCAGAGCAGTAAGAGAATAAACAATTAAGGACACGACAAGAAAGATCATAGACAAACATCAAACGCCACCGTCCCAATGGGATTTAGGTAGGCGTCATCATAGGGTCAACAGTCTGTCCGGTCATCGTACAACTAAAGAGAAAAGCATAGTTGCGAACTGTAAAAGGGTCCACCACCAAGCATGCAGTACGTTGCAAAATGATAGGGTCATAACCTCTTTTGATAAACTTTTTAACAAGTTTAACAAAGATAGTATGAAAGTGATCATGACCAAGAATCTTACGAAGTTTATAAATCACATCACCATAGAAGTCAGGTTGTGATAGTCCTTGTCGCAGAAGAGTCCTTAAATTACTTTTATATTTGGAAGGAAGATCAGGGTTACGATAATAAATGTTGCAAAGATTTTACGAAGTTTATGGTAACGGTAACCCTGAATGAGTAACTTTTTAGTTATACAAAGATTACGAATATTAAAATATCCTCAACTCGAGTACAAGCTCTAGAAAAACGAATAAGTTGAGACACATACACCCCATAAGAAGTTGCTCGGGGAACATCCCCATCCAAGTGGGGATAATTAACAATGTCAACATTAAAATCATTTCTCTTGTCATAGATTTTGCTAATTATTTTACCATTTCCAATCGAGAGATCTAAATCAAGAAAATAAGCGTTATTATCAGATATATTAGCTTTGTTAAGCTGAAATTTTTTAGGATAAATATAATTAATCATAGTTGGAAAGAAAGGGTTGTCAATGTTCAGTATGTCATCCAGATACCGAGAGGTGTCATTAAAGGCTTCAATAACATCTGCCTGGGTATCTGGTGAAAGACTCAACATGAAATCCCTTTCATAGCAAAATAAGAACGAATCTGCGACAAGTGGTGCACAGTTCGTCCACATAGGGATACCAACAATTTGTCTATAAACGGTGGTTCCATACCTGACGAAAATATTATCTAATAGGAAGATGAGTGCTTAACCAACTTCATATTAAGTCAACATAGTATAATTGTCTAACCTGCCGTTAGTAAAAAACGCTTTTATATTATTACATGCCAAAAATGTAGTATTTTCTCTAGCGAATGTTTTTTGAATAAGAGAATTAGCTTGTCTTTAATAAGGTGATGTGGTAAGGTTGTATATAGTGTAAAGAAGTCATAAGTGCTTATTGATGAAACTTGACCTTTATTGAAAATGTTATCAAGAACGTCTCCTGAATTTTTTATAGACCAAAATAAATTAATCCCAAAGTTTTCATAAGTTATATCACAATATAGTTTAACGTGATCTTTAACGGCAGTAAGACAAGAAGTTAAAAGTTTGGAGATGTTTGTTGTGGTGCAGGCACTAGAATTCGAAATAAAGCCAGCCTTATATGGATTTTTATGTAATTTAGGAATCCAGTACATAGTAGGCAGTTTATTTTGCTTATCGTTTACACCTGCCTTGAAAGTAGTGCACCGAGTAATATGTGCGGAAACAACATCATCCTCAGTAGAATTAACTGGAGTATACGAATTGGTGCTGTCGAGTTCCAGAGATAAAACATTGACGTAATGTAGGAGTCAAACAATAATTACATTATTAGCTGCTTTATCTGCAGGAACTAAAACAAATTTATTATGAAATTCCTGAATTCCCGATTTTAAATTACGAAAGGAAAACCTAGATCTTGGAGGAAGTAAAGAGGGGTTAGCATTATAAAAGTTAATACGTGTATCTATAATTTTCAGAATTGACTTTTTCCAAGTGGAAAATGAGTTTGGGTCCGCATGTTCTCTACGATACCATGTGATACTAAAATCTTCAATGGAGTGGGCGATCTGGGCACGACAGGCATTACAATCAATAGTTGAAGGTAATCTATATTTAGGACCTTTCGAAAACAAATGCTTAATACGTTTATCAATAAAAATCAAAATTACCAGTGATGACATGACCTGCTGGAGCATAGCAATATTTTCATGTGTTGCATTCACATTTCCTTAGGAGTATTATGTACTATATCAAGGTCAGAAACTATTTTGTTGTAGTTGAAAATAATATATCTAATAGGCTTTTTATACTTATAACAAATTACAGGACTTTCGGAATTTTTGAAATAATTTGGTATAGAATCAACTACATAAGTATCTCGAAAAATACTAGGCATGTCAATGAAATCAATCCTTTATTAATATATAGTAGTTTTAGAAAATGCCTGACGTGATCAGACTCCTTGTCAATACATGTATTGCTTTCATTGACATGCCTAGTATTTTTCGAGATACTCATGTAAAGTTGTGTTTCAATATATCATTCCTAACTAAAGTTAGTGTCCAAAAAACATTTTCTATTTTTAGAAACATTGATCTTGACCCCAGTGACCTGAAATACAATCCCGAGCTTTTGTTCCATATACGCTACATGCACAGCAAGTTTCATTGCAATATCTCATTCCTAACAAAAGTTATTGAGCGGAAATCGTTTTCCTATTTGTAGTATAACAAAGACATTCACCTTCAACCTAGTGACCCAACAAAGACATTCACCTTGAACCTAGTGACCTCAGATGCAATCCCGAGCTTACTTTATATATTGATAAACTGGGGATTGCCGACCAAAATCAAAAAATCATCAAAAAATCATCAAAAAATCAAAAAATCATCAAAAAACCATAAAATCATCAAAATTGTAGAAATGACCATAACATGGTCAATATCTGTCAAAAAAAATCAAAAAAACAAACAAACATCAAAAACATCAAATCATCAAAATTGTGAACTAAAATCACTAAAATTCTGGACCAAAAACCCATAACATGGTCAATATCTGTCAAAAAAACCATAACCTACCTGTCCATGGACTGGCTTCGCCCGCCAGGTTGGCAAAATACATAGCCCACCTGCCCATAGCTCAAACATATATATATTTCTAGACCAAAATATATATGGCTTCGCCCACCATGGCTTCACCATGGTCCCCTCGCACAAAGACTGACGATGCTCAACGTATCGTCTTACCGACATGCGTTACGTCTTACCAGCATGCCGGTCCCACACATATAACACCTAGAATGCAGCGAGGCTTCTGGCCCACCGGGGGGCTTCGTCCGCCATGACTTCGCCAATACGTCTAAATTTTAAGCACTCAGCATTATAATTTAAATTTCCAATAAATTATTCCACTATTCTGACTGAAACTCCACCACAATCAGCACAAATTTTATTTTTTGCTCTTGTACCTTTTTTACATATTGAGCATGGTAATACATGACTTTTTAATAGATACTTATGCAAACTGCAATAATTAGAATCTTTTATAGTCTTATTTTTACATGGATTGTGTAATCTAATTTTAAGAAATTTGCAAACATTGATTTCTTTTTGATACTTGATTTCCATTATTTCTTTGTATTATATATATTTCCTTAATACATTATAGTGAGATGACCGGTGGGCTATGTATATATCTGAAATTTTGGGGTGTGGCTCACCTCCCAATCTCCACGTGGAGTAAGTATGCTGTATATAGTGATATACATGCATTTATACCAACCGATAGTGTTTTTACACCTGCTTTAACTATTTTTTCTAAAACAGTATTTCTTTGTATCATATAAATTTTTGAAACTCTCTTAAGGAAAATAATATATATAAAAAAAGTAAATGAATACTGGTTTATTACAATTAATACATCTATTTGAAAGAGGTGTAATAGGTGAGCTTACTTTTTTAGGAAAATTAATATACCTATTGGGAGCAGATATAATAGGTATGCAAACATTTAAAGATGCAATAAAGCGGTGGTCTAAGATAGACTGGGGGTCTAAGATAGACTGGGGTGAATTTCCATTTTTTTTGTAATTGCATGCAACACGATAAATATCCATCTTTTTTGGATGAAATAGACCTAGGAAGTGATGATGAAAAAAAAGACTTCAAGTTTTCTTATGAAGTAGAGGGGTAAATTTAAAAAAAAGCATTTTTAAATTGACGAATACATACTTAGATCAAAGTAATCTTAAGTCATTTTAAAAACTTAAATTTTCCGACCTTGAATACAAAGGTGGTGGATCATACTCATACACATTACTAAAACAATTTATCACACACGTTTTAGACTGTTTTGTAAGGTTGCCATTGCTTCCTTTCTTCCCTGCTCCACTAGTTCTTTTTTTTTAACTTCGCTAATTTCAAGTGTCTTTTGTTCTTTCAAATTATAGTATCTCTCCAGTACATCCAAAATCAACTTAAACTCTTGCTCAGATATCTGTGCATCACTCAATGCTTTTGATATTAACTGCTTTATACTATTCAACTTAGACTCTGCCAAAGTTTTTATTTTATGATGTTTTTGAGCTTTTACATTAAGCTTGCGTCTGATGAAATTAATACAAACACATGTAGCTCCACATAGTATTGCTGCTATTTCTAAAGGTAACAAAACTGGAACAACAAATCCAATCCCAGCCCTAATAACACCTGCAGATATTAAGGTTGTGTCAATTCCATCCGTGATATTAATACCACGTTTATATTTTTTATAAAGAGACTTGCATGTGTCTCGCTCTGTAATTAACTTTTGTTCAATCTCTGAATATTTTTGTAATCTATAATTCTGTACGTCCTCTGACAACTCCGGATATAAACTTGGTGCTGTCGGTTGCTTCATTTTTAATAAGAAAAATTAAATTAATTCAATTAATAATGATGCCACCGTATTTATAGCGGTAGCGTTGGCAGTCTTGCATACAAAGTTAACAGCAGAACCAGCACCAATCTCTAAAGGACTATCAAAGTTATCGTGTTTGCGTGGGGTGGTGTGAAGCGTTATACCATAATTGGGTTGTTCAACACCATTGACAAAAACTATGACAGATACGTCACCAACTAATCGTTCACATGCTAAACCTATTCCTATAATCCGTCCACGGCGTGTCATTACATGCCCCACATTTGATTCTGCTTCACCATTACCAAATGAGAGTATTCTATTCAACACAAGTGGACCCTTAGCCTCCGCACATAGTGTTATAATCCCATATTTAAGATTATCAACTCTATTTTTTAAATGATTAAACTGGTCAACAAAAGGCACAATTCGCCTATATACATTTTGAACATCACTTATCAAAGCCTCTAAGACTTTTATTTTTTTAGATCCAAATATACTCATTGTTTTTGTTATAAAAATATAATTTTTTAAATAATTTCTAAAACACAACTCATGGGCAAGCCGTGATTATCTATCTTGTCGCTATACTCATCTCTGACTTCTATTTTTAATTCAGAAATTGTATCACCCGAAAGACGGTGATATTCAGGATAACAACGTGTATATACAATATCTCCATACTGCTTATTTACTACAGGTACAACCCCGATAACAGTGCTTGGCTTACCATTGAAATAATTACCACTTGTATTAATTTGTTCCAGATGAACATAGATTTCTTTATAAGGAGCTAAATCAATTGGGCAATCTCCCACACGAACACCTTTTATCCATCTTCTGTCCTTGAATCCCAGCATATTTGAAAGACGGGTTGACATTCGTGTCTCTATTGGCGTATCTAAAATGGCTGTAGCACTTTGCGTATAACTGGTTAGGATAATATCTTCATTTAGCAATTTAAACTTTTCTGCCAACTCTTCAAAGTTATAGAGTCCACCTGTTATATGTTGCGTTCTATCTGGGTTTCTTGTCTTGATGACTTCTTGATCAACATTAAACCAACCGATAGTGTATGTAATTTTTTTTAATCCAACGCGCTTATGACCATTTCTATTATCGATATACTGTTGTAAGTTAATAGAGTTGTCTATGTTTGAAATTGTATGAAACATTTTTTTTTTTTAATATATATAAATAAAAATGATTTCTAAAGAATTTAAATATAACCCGGATGCTCACTATTTAAAGCAGAAATTGGTCCTAAATCAACAAATCCGCTTTTGATATGTTTTTAAGTATCAAATATCATTATAAATACGATTATTACTATGCCATTGATGTATGTTCAGTAAAAATATGTTTTTAAAGATAAAAATCGAACAGGCGAACAGGCATTGCTAAAATATCGAAAAAAATCTAAGGGGAAAAACTCTTGCGCGAATTACCGGAAGTGACGTCATTGGGAACAAACTATTTTTTGTTTACATTGGGACTGAACGCAAAACAGTATACCTTGTGTGAAAATGCGAGAATTAAGCGATCATGATACCGAGTCAGAGGAAATGCCCGTGATAAGACGGTTACACGATGTGCAACCTTACGATTTTGAGCCAGAATACGTGTCTGAGGACGTAAATACATCGGATTCATCAACTGATGATGAAGTCGAACGCGGTGCAAATGGAGAGCTTGTAAAGACTATCGTGTCATGTCATTCGTTACGTTCAGCGGTTCATTACACTATTCACTAATCTAACAAAATAGTGTCTTTATACACTGACAGCAACAACAAACAAAAAACAACGTAAACATTGTTTTCATCGAAATCTGACAGTAAGTCACCCGCAACACTGCAATATCTTGGTACATACACAATAACCGCGAAATGTAGTATATTCCGAATGAATGGACCTGGTTAAATACGAGCGTCATATTTTTTTTGCCGATAAGTAGACATGGAACACATATATTTATTAGATATTATCCATAATTGATAAAAAATTAATGAAAACAATAATAAATGAAACAGCATATAATTTCTATAGTATTATATATTTGCCATAAGTCGCCATTAACACCAAACACTCTAGGAGCGGTGTTTGTAATATGACACGCTCTCTAGTCTCCACTGACCCCAAATATCGATACAGACTAATCAAATACTGCGGTGCACTATTGAAGTACAGCCTAATTAGGGTACATACGTCGGTATATCACAAAAGCACGCATCATTTAGGGAAACCTAGTTTTATGATATATTTCCTGTTTATTGCAATTACTTGAGCAGTGTAATACCGCCGAGGGCAGACGCGTATTGCACAAGACGGATATATCACATGATATGCGAGCTCTAATTGTCGCGCACAAAGACAGAAAAATACTATGATTTAAATAATATAGCCAAATGTATTATGAGCACGATATAGACAGTTAGTAAGTATACTTACTCATGTATACTTACTCCTGATATACAGATCGAAAACAGACCAAACATATGCAATTACCATAATATAAAGTATATTATTCTATTACACTTGTTTTACTTATTGCACGAGCTAAGAGGCGTTATTGTTGTTGTTTTGCCATAAAACATTACTGAATTAATATAAAAGCTAGTAATATTATTAATGTTCTGCCTTGTAATAGATATCCATGAAACATTTTTTTTTTTTTTCAAATCCATAGACCTATATATGTTGATAATATATATTTATAAGTTAACACTATTGGCAGAGGGGGTTTATAATTTAAAATTATTAAAATTAAAATTTGGGAACAAAGACACAGTATTTATTTCACCGGATTCATTTAAATTTATATGCTGAACGTTCTTAGCAATATTTTAAAAAATGACGGCTACATATTATTGGCGCCGTCAACTCTTCATTGATTCACGTAAAGACGCATGCTTCTAATTCAACAGCTAAACATTCACGGTGTATATAAAGATCTAAGACTATACACCTTTCTTCAAATTATCATACGTATACCCGATGAGGTACTAAGATAATTGAACATAAATTTCAATCTTACTTCATGTATGAATTTCCTCCTCAACGCCGGTCGAATAGGCGAATACAACTTGCTTGGAGACGGCGGGTAATGCACTTCTCATTTTTATAGTCAAATATCGTTGGTACCGCTGTTGCTTTTAATATGCATGACCTTTTGTTCTCCAAATTCAAAGATAATGAAACCAAAGGATGGACTTCCCACGAAGTCAACTCAAAATGTTTGCTACAAACTCGCGCGTCTTTCGTAGGTTCCCACTTTCTCGACGAGTGGGGCGATTTTCTTCGGTAACGGTCTAACCACACTTCAGATCTTAATATATCATTATCTCGATTAGGGAAACGAAAGAAACTTAGGTTATTATCTTGTCCTTCTTTATGCAAACGTTTTCACCCAGCAACAGCACACGGCATTTTTAACAAGTACCATAAAATGTAATCCTACATAGACAATACTATACAACTCAATGCGACACGGCTAATCGTTTGGTACCAATGACGTCACAGGATCACGTGACACTTACCAGGGCGAAACTCGAAGCGTGTGCGCTATGAGATAAAATTGGCTACTGTGAGGAAACGGGACAACCAATAAGTGTAAGATTTGAACAGATTGTATATTATATATATATATTGCCGAATATATACTCAAAAGACACGCCATATTTCACCTTTAAGTACTTTCAGCAAGAAAGTGATAGATATAATAAATCAAAACAAAGTCATTACATCAAACGGTAAAGACTTTAAAGCATCATTTCCCAATGTCTTTGAAAAATACAAACTCCCATACGTCAAATCAGATGATATAGTCCAACGCTGGGGAACAGATTGGATGTTATTTTGGCAGAACCAGTTGAATTTTGCCATTTGGTGCGCGACAACTGGATGTGGTATTGATTTTAACAACCATCTAAAAGCTGATGCCTTGGTGGGTTCGTTATTTTGATTCATGTCTACTACCAAGTCAGAAGAATATTATTTGAGATGAGTGTAGCAATGCCGCAAGACTCAAATTGGAATTCGTTTAATAACACATATAACCGAAACGCGTACGAGAGAATATGCAAGGAGTTTAACGTTGGCTTATATTCAGACTGGAGACAGAAACAAAGCTATAATGATGGTCTAGGAACAATTTATAATTACTGGACACATATTGGTTATCATCCTTTGGAAAATACTGTATACGACAACAAAACGATGAGTTTTACAGTCTATGAGAGTGATAAAACATATCACATTGATTACATTGCCCAAGGATCTGAGGCTGACAACAGCTGGTCTACTTTTATACTAGATAATTCTGCGGGATTTACAAGAGCTGGGGTAGAACGCATCAATGACAGCATAAGAACATACTGCTGGGCAATTCTTGGCTCACAATCCCAAACAAAAACAGATATACTTGGAACTGGAACGGCATTTGATGCACAGAAACAATTTCTAGCAAATGTAGAGGACGCGATAAATAGTCCCATCAACTTGCCCAGTCAAATTTCAAGATATGAAACCACCCTAAAATATGCAAGAAGTAAAGTAAATTTTGTCTATGGAAGTGGATTGTACATATCTCCGGGTGACATGGAATTAAGAATTGGAACAATACAAGACTACAATAATGAAATTGTAATAGCAACCGATGCACAAGCATTAGGATTAAATAATGATGTAAATGTAAAACCAGTACCGCGAAAAAGTGTTCAACCTTTTCAAGGCACCACAACAAAGAAAGTTTTACCGGAACACTTTGATAAATCAATACATAAAACTGTGGAACCACCAGAAATACAAAAAACAGCGATTGAACACGAAGATAACAAAACAACCATAATTGTTGGTACTATAGTAATAGGTCTTGCTGCATTACTTATCTACGAGATTTACTAAACCACTCTTTGGCTGCCACATATAGCAACCCAACAGCGGCAACAAGCAAAGCCCATAGATTGTTAGCAAGCCAATTAATAACATTACCTGTTGCAGATAAAAACCATGATACTATTGCACCAATAACTCCTGGTAAAGCTGCTGCAGCTTTACCAGCTAGGTTGGCAAGAAGTTTACCAAGATTATTTAGTTGTTTTTTTATCCAATCCTTAGCACTTGATGGATCAGGTTTTGGAGTTGGAACAGGTGCAGTCCCTCCCGTTGTAGGAATAATGGCCTCAACTAAAACCCCAATAATCATACCAAAGGCAGTCAAAATACTAACCATAGTAATACCTTGCTCCCTAAACAAGGTTTTGATTCTCTCACCCAATGTTGTGTCTTCTTTTAACACCTTATTTATAGTTTCTTTTATCCTGTTTATTTGACTGCGTAATGCTTCTTTGTTTTCACTCGCCGCTTCAAGTCGTGCACTTTTTTCATCTTCTAAGTTTTGTATTCTGTCACGTATGCGCTCTTGTTGAAACTCATCCTCCTGCCCGGGGGTGCTCACCTGTTCTAATTTTTGTTTTTCTTTTGCTATATCTTTATCAAGCTCAGTGAGCTTTGAGAGATTATTAGTAAGTTCTCCACGGAAGCTTTGCAATCTCTTATCTAAACCTCGTATCTCTCGCAGTGTTAGATATTCTGGTTGAACAGCAGTTTTAGAATAAGTTTCATCTATATTACTCTCAATTATAATAACAGCATCTACTGTATTTTGTACATCTTCAGTAGTCGAAAAAGTTTGCAATGGTATATTCTCTGCAGCGATGGTATCTCTTGTTTTTACCAAGGGTGCTATTTCTGCCCTACCCCGAGCAAGTCTTTCACGTGGAACTAAATAATCATACATTTTTAAAGTGTTTTTCACAAAGTCAATACCATGTTTTCTAACTAAAGTGTCCAGCTTATAAAACTTGATTGGTTCGTTTGGATTATTTCCCCTATAATAGGTAAGTGGGACGTCATTCTTCCCCAACCGAACTGCATATAACATTGTTCTACCGATTTTGTCCTCAGCCACTCTAAAAATCATCTTTATAATCAATTCCGCTGATCTCAGCATTAACTTCAGTAAAAAATTGATCTACTAACCACTTTTTTTGTGTGAGCTGTTCTTTTATTTTATCTTCCCCTTGAAGCTGATTAATATGATTATTTTCATTTACAATTTGTCTCTGGAATTCTAAGTCAGGTTGTATAAATTCTTCATCAAGTAATTCATCTACATAAGCATCTGGATCAAACGTAGGATTGTCAAACTCAGCCATTGTTTATTTTATTTAATTTAAAAAAAAAAAAAAAAAATATTTAAAAATGTCAGCTTACGGAAACAAACTCAACCCTCATAGAAAACTAAGAGAACCTCATGGTGCCAAGGGCATCCGCACAAGTGTAGTTATTACTAACAACCCTTCAAAGATAGACCAAAACCAGCAACTGCTTGTGAGATTTCCCAATCTAAGTACTAATGATGTGATAGTTCCACGTACTGCTCGTCTTGCCTTTGAAATAGAACTTATAAGCAGAACAGACGTCAACGCTACTCTATTCCAGAATCTGGGCAGAGCAATTGTGAAAAAAAAAATGACAATCAGAATAAGTGGCAACGAAGTCATGTCAATATATGACAGTGATATATATCACAGTTATGTAGATTTATGGAAAAGCCCTACCGAACGAATAAACATAGCTTACCAAGGTGTGGGTAAAGCAAACATGTTAAAACATAGAGTTGGCGCGGTAGATGCTTCCTCAGACACCAAAGATGAAGCTATAGCAGCAGCTTATGGAAATAGATTTTGTATTCCACTGGACTTTGAAATGTTAGAAAGTCATATGCCATTTTATCAAGCGGGGCTTGGTGATAGGTTAGAATATGAATTAACGTTTAACGATTATAACAAAGTTATCAAAAGCAGTGATGTTGTTGCGTCTTATGTAATCAAAAATATCTGCTTGGAATTTGATATGGTTAGTGATGTTGAATTAGCCAGACAAATAAGACAGCAAAACTAATGGTAAGATGTCATTTATGTATGATCGTATCTTGCGACACAGAAAAATAATAGCAAACAAATCAGATACCCTTTGGAATATCAACATTAATCTACCAGCACGGAACATGAAGGTATTCTAATGCTGTTTGAAGATCCAGAAAGAACAGACACGGAATCCTTTTACAATCCAATGATTGAAAAGGTTGAAATGACAATAGAGGGCGTACCAAATCAGTTGTATAGTCAGGGCATGAGGGCTTATCATCATTGGGATGAAATCAACAAATATTTTGCCTTAACCTCAAAAAGAAACAAAGAGACAGACGTAGTAGCGAGGGACTTATACTTTACCCATGTTTCTCTTGAGACCTATCTATCAAAAGCATATGCTTTGTGGCTTGACCTTAGAACATGTGATGACAATTTATTACACGGCAGTGGAAGAAGAATAGAAAACGGCAGTGAAGGCATAACGATACTCATAAATAAAAAAGCAGATGCAGATCAACTTTTAAATATTTATCTATATATAATACAAGATGCGCAAATCAATTTCGAAGATGGAAGATTTAAAGAAGTACGATACTAAATATCCTAAATATCCACACAGTGCCATTATCTGTGGTCAGACAGGCTGCGGCAAAACAGAGTTTGTTCTTGACATACTTGAACAAGAGTATGTTGGAGTTTTTGAACATATAATTATATTGTGTCCAACCATAGAGTGGAACGAGGCTTATAAAAATAGACCCTGGATAGGAGATGTGAGAAACCCGAGAGATAAAAAAATAATAATTGTCAATCCCGTGAGCAACGACAAAGAAAAGCTACAAGAACTGTTGCGTTTATTTTTCAAACAATATGCTGGCAAGCCCACATTATACATCATTGATGATTGCTCCGCCACAAAAGAATTAACAAAGAAAAAATATATGTTATCAGAGTTGGCATTCTCCGGTCGTCACGCCAAACAATCAGTATGGGTCATCTCACAGAGATATAATTCTGTATTGAAAGATTTGGTTGTGTATGTTTTACACCAAGGACAGAGATAGTTATGAAAATTGTTTGAGAGAAAATGATGTTATTCCAACGCTGGAAGAGAGAACCAGAATAAGAAAAGCTTTAGCAAAGACTAAATATTCCAAGTTAATTTTGAGGACTGACCAACCCACTGGTTATTGGGTTGAATAATTTTTAACAGCATGTTGCTAATTTATTTGAACTTGTGACTCCCAATTAACAGTTTGGAGTACTAGTTTAAAAAATGAGGTTTTATCCATTTTTTCTACATTGTAGCAAACGAGAAACTAATAAGGAAAGAAGGAGGCAGTTGGAGCTTTTAGGTTTTGGAAAATGTGGTATGATCCTGGATGACCCAGATGAAACGTCTACGCTTGTGACGGATCGCGGGAATTTTAAAATACCTTCCATGTACACGGATGAATCCAGAAATTTCCTCAACAAGCTATTGTGGACCGAGGACCCTGACTTTTCCAGGATGGAGCAGGATATAAAGGACTCCATGAAGCTGTGGAAGAACGTAAAAAGGAGGGACAAACTGAGGATAATTGACAAGTACGTGCTTGGGTTGGAGTGCGACATCAAGGAAAAGAAACTTATAAACAGTGTCATCACAATAGCATTAAATTTAAGGATGATACAAACTAATGATATCACCTATCAGGATTTTGAGATTAAAAACATAGATGGTACATTCGATGGGGAATATTTTTCAAAATGAGTAATGCTTATAGCAATGCTAACAGCAAATGAGTAATGCTTATAGCAGTGCTAACAGCAAATGAGTAATGCTATTAGCAATGCTAACAGCAAATGAGTAATGCTAATAGAAAAAATAGTATTGTTAATAAGAATGCTATTAACAATACTAACCATTACTAGTTGCGTGGTGAATATCGCAGCTGGTTGTTTCGTATTTTATGTTTATTCCAAAATAAAAAATAAAATGACTACTATAAAAATGAATGCGGAAGAACTATTACCAGGTATCATACCGGAAGGTTTTACGGAACCAGATGAATCAAATCAACAAGAAACAAAAAAAGAAAGGTTATCAGCCATAGTGGCTGGCGGTGGTAGTCGTGAATATTTGGGTAAAGACATACAACTCACGACTATAGATAGCATGCCCCCAGATGAAATTAATAAACTTTACTGTAGATTTGAAGCAAGACTTGGGGCAAGCATGGCTGAGACTTTAGGCAATTATTTTATTAACTTGTATGTGATGGGAGTATCAAAATATTTTAATGTAACCAATCCACCAAAACTAACAGAAGATTTGGAGGAAGACCCATTTATTAAACATGCTTTAACAAGTGCGTGTTGTGAGTTGTATTACAAGTATGGAATGTACTTAGCGCTATTTACAGCAATGCTGACAACTGTTCGACATATTGATTTTAATAAAAATAAAAATGTCAATAATAAAAATGTAGAACCAAGTGGAGAACCAAGAGAGTGAAGTTGATACACAATCTGTTAAACAACAAAAGTAAAAAATCTAAAAAGAATAGAAGCTGGAAAAAAAGGAGCAGCGGCAAGGAAGGCAAAGCGTTTGCTTCAAGATGCACAGGATGCACAGGATGTAGGTCAGATAACAAAAGTATCAAGAGGTGAAGAGGAACCAGAAAAAATCAAAATAAATGTATACAAAAATTATATTCCACCGATTTTATTAGTAGGCTTTGCTGGTTTGGGTTTGTATATTGATAACAAGAAATCGGTAGCACCACCTGTAGCTGTGCAACCTGTTCATGTTGCACCAAAAGACCCGTTTGATTTTTTTTAATTTTTTTTTTTTCATATTTTAAAAAATGGCAGCAAGTATTGACGTAAACAAATTGTAAATATGATGTATCACGCTGGAGTGGAAACACTTTTTAACTATTGGATATTCTGAGATTGGCAGAAAAGTACTAAAAAGACCAGCCCCTAAAGTGGATTTAAATATGGCAGATGTTATGATGCTGTCTGTGGATATAATGTTAGCAATGGCTACAAAGGATATGTTGATCAAGCAAGGTATTATTCCTGCGGATATTATGAAATAAAAAAATATATATAAAAAAAAATGGCAAGCGCAGTAGCAATGATGATCGGTGGCGCATTAACAAACGCATTGGCATTTAGCGGTTCAAATTATTTCTTTTCAAAAATGGGAAGTCATTCAGATGAGGAAAGACAAAGGCATGACAAAGCCGTAGAACAATTGGAAGCAGCACAAGCGGCGTGGAATAAAAAAAGAACAGAGAGATTAGATTTTATTAACAAGCAACTGCAAAAAGAGCATCATGCAGAGCAAACTTTTGATAATGTAGACCAGGCTATGAAGCAGTATTATTATATAACTGGTAAACATTTGCCTTTGGAACCAGAGCCTAAGTTGAGTGATTTTTATACACCATCTCCGGATCAACAGAATAGAGAAATTACGTTTATTGTGGTGGGCATGGCTGCAACTGGATTTGTAGCGTACAAATTGAGTTCATAGTTTAAAACTATATAAAAAATAGTTTTAAACTCTAAGTATGTTTACTTTGCCAGGTCTAAGCTGCGGCGGTCTCATCTTCGTTATTTCACTTTCTTCTTTTTACGGCCACGTCCTTTTTTGGTTTAACCACGACTTCAGCATCCTCGCTATCAGAGTCGCTATCTTTTTCAGACTCACTGACGGGGGCGATATCCTCACTTTCAGCCTCGCTCTCAGACTCGGATACTGTCTTGGCGCGACTCTTTTTCTCTGTCTTGGCGCGACTCTTTTTCTTTTTCTTTTTCGGTTCTCCACTTTCGATAATGACTAAGTCAAATGCATGATACTTGTTATTTTTTTTGTTTTTACATGGTTTCAATCCAAGTGGTCGCACATAATATGGTGGTTCTACACTTGCCTTCTCTATTTTATCTTTGAGATGACCAGGCGCCCATACCTCACTGTTGTCTGATAATGTTAATATCATGGATGGACCATATTGAGTTTTCACTATTTTTGTATCCGTAATAGCGTATATTTTATTCAATTCCAAGTCGGTCCATTTCTTTGTGCTATTTTCTGATTTTTGCGCTTGCGCTTGAAGCAGTTCATCAAATCGTGCAGTTTCCATTATTTTATATAGTATATATATTTTCTTAACCCATTTTCAAAAATTGTTAATAGTATTGTTAATAGCATTGTTTTTCCAAATGTCTTTGTGCTATTATATTGCTCTAAGAGCAGTTCATTAAATTGTGCAGTTTCCATTTAAAATGGAAAAGATTTATTACAGTCCACAAGGATTTTGGAGAGGTTACACAGCAGTTAAAAAATTAGCAAAAGAGGCTGGTGTCAGTAAGAAACAGGCCTTAGCATTTTTAAAGAAACAAGCTGTGTGGCAGATTTATTTACCCGCACCAAAAAAAATAATAAGACCCAGGATGATGTTTCTGTTAAGAATGGAGTGCATCAAGCTGATTTGTTATTTCTGCCGCATGACACTTTTGGCTTTGGTCGTGGTCGCAAGACATATAAATATGCGTTAACTGTGGTTGATTTTGCGAGTAGATACAAAGAAGCAGAGCCGCTGACTTCCAAGGATAGCAAAGAAGTTGCCCAAGCATTTGAAAATATATACAGTCGGCATCTAAAATATCCAAAGTTATTACAAGTGGATCCAGGCAGAGAATTCATGGGTGCAGTATCACAGTTGATGGTCAAACATAATGTAAATATCAGACGGGGCAGAACAGAGATACACAGAGATCAAGCTATAGTGGCAAGATTTAATAGAACATTAGCTGAAAGATTGTTTGGTTATCAGTATGCTAAGGAAATGCATTCGCAAAAACGCAACAGAGAGTGGGTAAAGAGATTGCCAGAAGTTGTTAAATCCATAAATGCGGAGATAAAAAAGCCTCCTCCTATTGAAACAAAACTATTAAAAGGTGATCCTATCTGTATAAATGCAAGTGTAAGATATTTATATCAACCCGGGGAACAAGAAGGTGGAAGACGCAGAGCAATTGATCCAATGTGGAGTGTAGATATTCACAAGATTGATAGTTATATGGTGACGCAAGGCATAAGAGTTTATTATTTAAAAGCACGAGCGCCTCAAAGAGGATTTGTCAAAGAAGAATTACTTATTGTTCCTGCTGATACCAAAATTCATAAGTTTTGATAAAACCCATATGCATCAGTTGTAATTCCATCTTCTCGAATGTATCTTTTAGTGTAAAATGGTGACAGTGTTACTTTGTTTACTGTTATGCCATATATTTGATGCGTTTTCGATCGTATCATATTCATTTCATGGATGATTTTTTTTTAACTTAAACAATGCATCTTTGTAGTTCTCAAAGTTGATATGTTTTTGGATTACATATTTTTTTTACTCCCTTTGCTTTCTTAATAATCTGCTCATCCGCTCTCAAAATAGAATATAGCTTGGGTCTTAATCCAATATACTCAACTATAGGAACACCAGCACATTCATCTTTCATTTTACCTAATACTGTTTTGTTTGTATCATCGTGCATTGGGTGATTTTGAGGATAATCACTTAGATCATACTCATGTTTCATTTCAACCATGTCTTTGTATGCGTCTTCCGTTTTGATGTCTACCAGTAGGCTGTCAGTGTCTGTGTATAATAAAGTACAGCCATCTCCGTACCTTTTCTTCAGGGTATTATAGTACCAGTCATACATCATGTACTTTGATAAATCCAAGACTGCCATCCCAACATAAATTGGTTTGTTTAATGTTAATTTCGTTTTGTTTACATGTAATGCCGACAATTCATCTGAAAATGTTATCCGCCTGTTAAAGTTGGGTTTAGCTATTATTCTTCTTATCTTTTCATTTTCAGAGCCGTCAGTTTTGACTAGTTTTATATCAATTCGCTTGCGTATATTTTCCATTGTTTTGCCAAACACAGAGTTGTTCATAAAAAAAGTATGATAATGGACCTTTGGAAACGGCCGAGCACGACACATACAAAATATTGCAGTCTCGGTTTGATTGAGACTGTTCATGAGTGGTAGTGAAATATGCTAGCTACCGCTCACGCCCTCTAGCCCCGGGTTGAGCAGAACTCAATTAAATATAGGTATCGGGCTCAGAGATCTCCAAAGTTTGTAAAAATCTTTTTCAAAGGTTGATTTAGCTTTTTTCCTAAGTTCTGTGTTTAGGTTTATGTATGATGCCATCCATGTTTTTTCATTGAATTCTAATACTCTGTGGATTTTTGTTAATTTCATGCCTAATGATAAATACAACTCTAAATTTTTGTAATGTAACACGTATTTTTCTTTGTCCATAAGATTGGGGACTAGTTGTTTTGTCATAACGTTATTTTCTAACAGATCTGTCTGGTATTCAGATAACCATACTTTTTTCACTGCTAATGTTTCCGGTGCAAGTGGATAATCATTGTGAGATTCATGGAGTTATTTTGGATATTCCAAATCCACTTCAAGAAAATATCATTTTCCTTCTTTTGGCTTTGGCAACGTTTCTGTTTCCACCCAGTTAAAGCCAGAATATGGAAGTGGCTGACTCATTGACCACCCATAAAGATTATTTGCATCATAATACATTAAAAAGTTGTTTTCCTCGTTAGGGTTATAATCAGCTACGTGTGGATTGTTTGCTTTGGCATATCGTTTTGATACCATATTAATTCCACCACGCATACCTTTTTCTACAAACAAGTGCTGGTCAATGTCCGTCAAAAGTTCTAAATCTATTTTAGAATGTTTAAGTAAAGCATCCCAAGATAATCCAGGTGCTGTGTAGTAATGCAAGGGATCGAGTTTATATGCCTTCATGCATGTTTTTCTGAAAGTTTGGAATACATCAGCCAACAAAGTTACATCCGTTTTCAGATATAAATCATGATAGTCTCCAAGAGTTTTACAGTTAAACTCTTTCCATATTTTTTGAGCATGCTCGTAATCTTCGGGACTTATATTTTTATCTGAGAGACTACTGTAAAACTTCTCTATAGGTGGTAATTGCGTTTCCTCAAATCTTTCCACACTGTCCATATATTCGTATGGATAAAC
The DNA here is from genome assembly GCA_037043455.1 of Cyrtodaria siliqua. Lineage (NCBI taxonomy): Eukaryota > Metazoa > Mollusca > Bivalvia > Adapedonta > Hiatellidae > Cyrtodaria > Cyrtodaria siliqua. The sequence continues at coordinate 25,529 of JAWPHD010004595.1, read as the reverse complement.
CCCTTTTCGTAAAAGTAGATCAGTTTTATCTGCAAAAGTTTTTTTGCTGAGTCTGAAATCAGATTTGTCTGTTGCATCAACCAGCCTTTCTAAGGAAGATGCCATAAACTGAAAGCTATCCAAGAATCTAAGTTGTCCAACACTAAATGAAATATACTTTTCAGCGTTGTTTGGGATGCATGTAATACTACCTGTCATTTTATGTATTTTTTGCATGATGAGATGGCTATCATATCCTTTGAGGTTATGAAATACAACAGGGATGGTTGTTTTACCTGGTTTTATTTTCAGTTTCATGCTACAGTCTTTATGTGCTGCACCTCTGTATTCACCTGTAAAATGACAGTGGTCTCTTACTTTGCCGTTTTTGCATTCATTATCTATTACATCTTCACATATCCAACAGTGTGTTGCTTTTTTATGATCTTTCTCATTTTGCCGCGTCATAATTAAGGGTTTTGGGTGATCAAATATTTTATTAATGTTGTTTTTTTCACATTCTAAGTGATTTAAAAACTTTTCAACAACATCTTCACCTCTGTAAATAACAGGTTCTTCAGCTTTGCCATCATATCTGACAACCTGGTATCCAAAACCACAAGCTTCGAGTACATTTTGAATTTCAGATTTCTTTCCAAATTTGATTGATTGCGGTTTGATTATACTCTCAAAATCAGCATAAATTGCATAAGACACAGGCATCTGATTTTGAGGATTTTTAAATTGTGTGTGATTTTTACCTTCTTGCGGCATTTCTATATTGCAAGAATTTTTGTTGATACCTTCACAGTCTTCTCTGTGTTTGGTAAGTAGCCCTTTTCCAGAAAAGCCATGAAGGCAACGATCACAAAAGTAAGTTTGACCTTTATGTTTGTTTTGGTCAGAGAGTAGTCTATTCAGATTTTTAATCCAACAATAGTGATATTTTGTTATTTTTGTTGTTGGTTTGTCGGGATAATCATAAGGGTCATAGTTGTCATCTATGATTCCTTCTTCATTATTTGGATCATCAGGGTCATAGTTGTCATCTATGATTCCTTCTTCATTATTTGGATCATCAGAGTCATAGTTGTCATCTATGATTCCTTCTTCATTATTTGGATCATTATCTGATGCTTCTTCAACCTCAACGTCTTCAGATATTAAAAGCAGATTAATTCGCTCAATATCTTTTGGTTGTTCTGATATTTTATACGGGAAAACATTTACTTTTTTACTGTATGTGTTCTTTGATGTGGTGTACCCGTAAACATTAATAGCAAGATGGTTTTGTTTTTCTACTTTGGAAATTTGAGAAATTGGTGTAGGAAAGTCAATGCCCTTTTTCTTTAAGAACTCTATACTAGGATATTTTGACAACCTGTCGGTGTGATCTGCGGCTGGATTTAAAGCAGAATTTATTGCATGGAACAAACATTGATCATCATTATTTTTAACATTGATAATCGCTTTCTTATCAGCTACTGCTTTAGGCAAAGGAATATATGAAGAACCTTTTAACGGCTCGTACTTTGCAATATTTAAGTAAAGATTAACACAGTGGTCAATTTCCAATCCTGATGCTGTGTTTGTAAATCTTTCCAGGCTCTGTGGTATGTTTTCGGATGCTTCATCGTAAAACTCATTTATTTTTTCAGAGTTTAAAATTGCATATTGCTTACTGTGTAATCTTGCTGTGATGTATGTTTTGGTAGAACCATTATCTTTGAAGAGATCTACAGTGAGACCTAATTGAAACTTTAATCCATTCATCTTTGTCAGTTCTTTGTTGATTTGTTCTGTAATAATGGGTTTCTTATCATGTAATAGTTCTTGAGGGTCTTTGTATTGCTCAACAGACATCTTGTATGCTTTGAAATAACCACACATTGGTTTGTCAACCAGTTTAAATTCTTCTTTAGATTTTCTATCATTAAGCTCTTTCAAATTTCTATCATTAAGCTCTTTCAATTCATTTATAACATTCTCTCGTAATTTAGCATATTTCTTATCTTGTTTATCATATTTCTGCTTTTCTCGTTTACGTTGTTTTTGGTTAGGTCGTCGTCGTCGTCGTCTCTGATGTAAATTTTCTAATGTTTGAGATTTAACCTCTGGAGTTTCCTTTGGAAGAACATCTAGCCCCGTTCTAAGCTGATCATCATTAATTCTTCCTTCCCGGTGTAATTGTAAAATGTAGTTTACGTTTTCCGTACTCATTTTTTGGGCTGGGATTGGTTTAACTCTTGGAGCTGGGATTGGTTTAACTCTTGGAGCTGGGATTGGTTTAACTCTTGGAGCTGGGATTGATTTAACTCTTGGAGCTTGGGTTGGTTTAACTCTTGGAGCTGGGGTTGGAATTCTTGATTTAACTCGTGGTGCTGGAATTGGTTTTACACGTCTTACACTTTCCAACACTTTAGACTCAACTGGTTGAATAACCTCTTTTGAAGTTTCCTTTGGAACTTCTTTTAATGCATTTATACCAACCGATAGTATTTGACTATCTATTACACCTGTTTCAAATAGGTGTATTAATTTTTCTAAAACAGGCGTCATTATTTCTTTATATATATATTTTCTTTAATGCATTTTTATTAAAAAGAAATAATGGTTCAAAACCTTCAAAATACATATTGTAGTTATAGTGAGATGGTGGGCCAGAAGCCTCGCTGCATTCTAGGTGTTATATGTGTGGGACCGGCATGCTGGTAAGACGTAACGCATGTCGGTAAGACGATACGTTGAGCATCGTTAGTCTTTGTGTGGGGGGACCATGGTGAAGCCATGGTGGGCGAAGCCATATATATTTTGGTCTAGAAATATATATATGTTTGAGCTATGGGCAGGTGGGCTATGTAATTTGCCAAACTGGCGGGCGAAGCCAGTCCATGGACAGGTAGGTTATGGTTTTTTTGACAGATATTGACCATGTTATGGGTTTTTGGTCCAGAATTTTAGTGAGTTTAGTTCACAATTTTGATGATTTGATGTTTTTGATGTTTGTTTTTTTTGTTGTTTTTTTGACAGATATTGACCATGTTATGGTCATTTCTACAATTTTGATGATTTTATGGTTTTTTGATGATTTTTTGATTCTTTGATGATTTTTTGATGATTTTTTGATTTTGGTCGGCAACCCCCAGTTTATCAATATATACTTTCCATATACGCTACATACCATACAGCAAGTTTTGTCGCAATATCTCATTGTTAACTAAAGTTATTGAGCGGAAACCATAAGTATGACGCATCCCGCCCGTCCATCACACGACATTCGCCATTTTAATAACCAGACTTCAAAAGGAAACCCTAGTTAAAAACATGGAAAGCCGCAAATGAAGTACTCAGTGGCTTGGCAGAAGCTAGAGAAGCAACAGAATAAACCGTTAAGGTACATCTCAAACAAAAATTCAAGCCAAGATATCTTGAAAATTTGAGATAATATGTTGAACATTCGAGATAATATGTTGAACATTCAAGTTAATATGTTGAAATTTCAGATGTAAAATTCAAGATTATATGTTGAAAATCCAAGAAAGTTTCTTGAAAAGCCACTTATGACAATACAGTGGTTTTCTGTCAGATAGCACAGGATCTCTTTGTTATTTAACGCCAGTTGAAAGTAGACGCTTACCAATTCGAGATTCGAGATGGTCTCATGTAACGCAAACGTCAAAATGATGCATGTCACGTACACTACACTTTTATACAGGATGTCACGTACACTACACATTTATACATAACTGAATTCAAACTTGACTTTTCAAGATATTTTCTTGAATTTTCAACATATCTTGAATTTTACATTGAATTTTCAACATATTAACTTCAATTTTCACCATTGTAGCTTAATTTTTCAACATTCTTAACTTGAATCTCGAATTTTTAAAGATATCTTCTTGAATTTTCAAAATATTATCTTTAAAAATCGAAAATAGAAATGCAATTAATCGGTGTGGCCCTAATGGGCTTCCGTACCAAAAGGCTTCTGTATATCCTTCCGTCCGCCCGCATATTTCTCCCGAAGCATAACGGACTAAAATGAAACTTCACACAACGATAGGAGGACAATGTCAGTGAAGAAGCTCAAAGCGCAAGAACAATAACTATATCGTCATTCAAATTGGAGTCATTGCCTTTTGTAATTTGTTTAAAGTCAAAGTTAAATTATTTGGATATTGGAGATTCGCCAATGTCCAAAGTCAAATTATTTTGATTTTGGAGATTCGTTTCAAATGTCCAAATTCAAATTGTTTTGTATTGGAGATTGGCCAATGTCCAAAGTCAAATTGTCCAAAGTCAAATTAATTTGATATTGTACATTCGGCTCGAATGTCCATGCATAGTCAAATTATTTTGATATTGGAGATTCGCAAATGTCCAAAGTCAAATTATTTTGATATTGGAGATTCGCCAATGTCCAAAGTCAAACTATTTTGATATAAGAGATTCGTTGCCAATGTCCAAAGTCAAATTAATTTGATATTAGACATTCGGCTCGAATCGAATGTCTATAGTCAAATTATTACTTACATAAACCAATTAACACACTATATAAATATATAGGTATGATATTTATTCCGATTTACTTCATTTGTAAGTTTGCAAATTGCAACTTAAAAGGACTGTAACAGAACCCCGGTAAAGCTATTCAAAATGTTCTCAGATGCCGCAACTAAATCAGCAGATGATCCATGATGCTGCACGTAGATATCGTCTCCAGCCTGTAGCTCGGCGACGGTTGTCTCAGACGAAAAGTCAGTGTAGGCAGTATCTCCTGCTAGAGCTCGACCAATCATCACACCGTTGCACATCAAATCAAGCACCACGTAATGATTTGCATACGAGCACAGAGCTAGGCAGAACAGGTACGTTCCGTTGTATGGAGCGATGAAGTTGCCGCCATGTTGGTGATAAGCCTGGCCTAGATTTAGTTTCACGTCGTCAAAAATAATGTGCTGGTCCGGTGCAGGAGAAATGCTGTTTGTTAGGTGAGCCTTGAATGCTACTGGTTCATGCATTTTTACTGAAATAATACAAATAATGCTACACAGTGTCGGGATATAACTGAACCAGTCATGTTCAAGAAGTCACGAATGTAGCTTAAATCAGAGCTGTTTTTAGTTTTATTTGGTTATAAGTTCGAACATATTTTATTTCAACATTTGTACAACAGATAATGTTGATACAGTACATAGTTAATATAACTGGAAAGAAAGGGAACTATTCTAAAATAGTTCCTCTACGTTTCGCATTATGTTGTAGTAAGTATCAAAACGTTAGTAGCACCAGATGACATTGTGTGTATTGAACTGCATCTATAAATTAAAGTTGATATCTTGGTTAGCCTTAAGCGTTTGCATTTCAGTCGTCAACGCATCGAGCCTGCTGATGATCGTGTAGTAGTTATCCTCGAGCAATATGCGTTTGGATCTCTCCTCCTGCATGTCCGTCGTAGAGCAGTCAGTGTCAATCTCTGCTGATACTGACGCGCAATTCGAGAAAACAAGAAGCAAAAACACTATGTTCATGTTGTGATTGTGCAACTACTCGCTGTATATCTTGTCTTTCACAAGTTGTTTTGAACTTTAACATGTAAGACATAAAAGATCATCGACCAAAAGTGATGAAAAACCTCGAAATAGAGCAATCTTATCAGTTTGTCAAAGAAGCAATGTTAAATTTATCAAATAATATCGAATCGGTTACCTCAGCTAACGATATAGATACATCCATTGACTCATTTATAACTACACTTGACTCTGTCTGTAACCCGTTATTCAAGAAAAATTGTAATTTCAATACATCCAACCAAAAGACAAAAATAGATAATTCGTATTTCAATGAAACTTGTCAAGATAAAAGAAAAGATTTTTATAAACACCTGAACTTGTTCAGATAAAATAAATCCAATGAAAATAAACAGAATATGATTCGATCACGCTCTGAATACAAGAAGGTGTTAAGAAATTATCATTACAAACAGGACACAATTAAAAGTGCCCGATTAGTCAATGCTAAGTTAACAAATGCAAAAGAATACTGGAAACTACTTAAAAATTCAGTAAGTCAAAATAAACCCCAAAAACTATCTGTAGAAAATTTTGCAAGCTATTTTAAAGCAGTTAATAATCCTACAGATAAGTTTTTCCAAGCAGATGAAGATATTATTTACTTTAACGAACGCTTTCTAAATTCCGAAACACAATTAATGTTTGACGAGTTGAACATTGAAATATCGTGTGTTGAAATACGAAAAGCAGTGTCACAGCTAAAACAGGGGAAAAGTGGGGGCCCAGATATGCTACTTAACGAATTCTTCATACATGGCATTGATGAACTTGTATCATATCTGCATGGATTGTTTAACAAAATATTAAATATTGGTTATTTTCTGAAGCATGGAGTGAAGGTTATATTATACCACTGCATAAGAAGGGAACATTAAATGAAGTTAATAATTTTAGAGGTATTACACTTCTTAGTACAATGGGGAAACTATTTACTAGAATTCTAAATAGAAGGTTAACATACTGGTCAGAAAAATATTTTGTTTATATTGAAGCCCAAGCCGGTTTCAGAGCAAATATGAGTACAGCTGATAATATTTTTGTCCTGCATGGAATTATTAATCATATGTTAAACAAGGGTGCTAAGCTATATTGCGCTTTTGTTGACTTTACAAAGGCATTCGATTATGTGGTACGGGACATAGTATGGTACAAATTAATTAAGATCGGGGTAAGGGGTAAAATACTAAATATAATTAAATCTATGTATGAACATGTAAAGTCAAAGGTTAAAATAAATAATACACTTAGTGATACTTTTGATTGCATGTTAGGTGTACGCCAAGGTGAATGTTTATCTCCGTTCTTGTTTGCTATGTATTTAAACGATTTGGAAGATGAATATTATTTAAAGGGTGCAGAAAGTATTGATATTGGAATGCTTAAAATATTCATACTTTTATACGCGGATGACATTATCTTTTTTGCAAATTCACCAGATGACTTAAAAAATAAATTACTTATATTGTACGACTACTGCGAAAGGTGGAAACTTCGAGTTAACACGGATAAAACAAACGTAATGATATTCAGAAAAGGTGGGATTTTACCAAGAAATTTAAACTTTCATTACGATGGTAAACCCATAGAGATAGTAAATAAATGTTCATATCTAGGTATTGTTTTTACTGCTTGGGGATCATTTGCAAATTGCCAAATAACTTTATCGGGACAAGCACAAAAAGCTATTTTTAAGCTTAATAAGTATTTATACAGTTTTACCAATATTAAACCCAGACATTATTTAGAATTATTCGATAAGTTGGTAACACCTATACTTAACTATGGTAGTGAAGTATGGGGTTTTTGTCAGGCTAAACAAATTGAACGAGTGCATATGCAGTTCTGTAAACAATTATTGGGTGTGAAAACGTCAACTCAAAACGATTTTATTTATGGGGAACTAGGTAGAACAAATTATGCTACACGAAGACTATATATTATTATCAAATATTGGTTAAAGGTTATTAGTACGGACGAAAGAAAATATATAAATTATGTTTATAAATTGATGTTAAACGACATAAATGATAAACCGAACACCAAAAATTGGGCCTCTTTAATTAAAAATGCTCTAGCGCAGTTGGTTTTTTTCGAGGTGTGGACATTACAAGGTGTAGGAAATAAAGTACTCTTTCTAAATGTGTTTAAACAAAGACTTACCGATAATTTTGTTCAAAACTGGAACAGTAGACTAAATGAGTCTAGCAGAGCTTCTTTTTATAAAGAATTTTCATCGTTTGAATTTCAAAAATATTTGGATATTATTAACATAAAAAAATTCAGAATTGCTCTTTCCAGATTACGAGTATCATCTCACCGGTTAGAAATAGAAGCAGGCAGATGGTCAAAACCACAAATAACTCCGAGAGAAAATCGTAAATGTAAACTTTGTAATTGTGTTGAAGACGAGTTTCATTTCGTTTTTGAATGTTCATTATATAATGATATTAGTGGAGCGTTGTGGTCTAGTGGTAGAACATTGGACCCATGATCGAAAAGTCGTGGGTTCGATCCCCGCCATTACCATATGCGTTGTGTCCCTGAGCAAGACACTTTATCTGCATTTGCTTAGTACTGGTTCTACCCAGGAAGACATCGAGAGTGATTCAAATAAGTTCATAGAGCTTTCATTGCAATCGATGTAAAATAAATAAGTTTATACTAAACTAATGATATTAGAGTTGCATTAATCAAACCATATTACTATAAAAGGAAAAGCATGTTTAAAGCTGTTGAACTTTTGCAATCGACAAACACGCGGGATATAAAAAATATTGGTGAATATATTTATAAAAGTTTTAAGGTAAGGAATGATACAGTGTTTGCCAGATAGGATCTGACTTAATTGTTGTAATAATCGCATACTTTTAATTATAATACAATGCGGTTGTGTATGTTTGTTTTGTGAATGTGTTTATCGCTATGCTATTTATGTGTGTTTATATTCTGTAGGGGTATATATTTTAATTATAACTCATGAATGGATGAATGTTTATAATTTGACTGCCATGTTGTCTTCAGATATTTATATGAGGTAACAAAGAAAACAGTCACACTGTCCACTATGACCGAGAAACATAGTTTAAATAGTATTTGTATTTGATTGATTTGCTCAAGGGTCTTTTCAGACTTATTGCAACATTTTATATATACATTTGTAAGGTTTATGGAGGATGGCCTCGAACCTCCATAGACCTATGACGAGGTAAATATTATATATATATATATATCAGTTTGTTATGATTTAAAGACACAAGATACCATTAGCAATATATGAGTGCAGTGTTGTTCACCTTGATAAGCAGATGACATCTGGTGTTAGATGAAACAGATAAACGTATTTTCTCATGGTCAATATGCTCGAGCATGTGGGACGCAATTTATGGTCATGATGAGTTTCTGTTATTGCTTACCAGAGACTAGATACTGATGCCAACAAAAGACTAACTACCAAGACAACGAACACGCTATATAGCACAAGTATGGTAAGCAATCGTCAATACTGTAATCAGTTTTTTCTTACAAAAGTATAAGATTGAGAAAAAAATAGACAAGCCTTCAGCTTCAATTCCAGGTAATTATTAACTAAAATAAGTTTTAAATCGAGTAAAAACGTGTCATTTCAATAAGATTTACCTTCGCAAAATGTTATGTTCATTTCAATAAGATTTACATTCGCAAAATGTTATGTTCGCAGTGGTCTCACGTTTCCAAAGTGTTACAACTAACATGACGCCAGTATTTAAATACCTCTGCTCCTAAAATGAAGGCCCTAATAATATAACATTTTTAACTAAATCAAGGGCCATAACTCCGCTGTGATTGGTACGATCTGGCTGGTTTTCGACCTCGTCCGATCTTTCATTGATGTTAACAGTCTCATAAAGTTGTGTAAAGATCAGATGAAAAATGAAGGTCTTATCGTCTGAACGAGGCAAAATATAGCAATTTTAACTAAATCAAGAGCCATAACTCCGCTGCTACTGGTCCGATCTGGCTGGTTTTCGAACTTGACCAGTAGAGCTAATTAAAATATTTAAAAAAACATTTAAATAAAAACATTTAAAAAAATAAATAATAATAATTATAATTAAAAAAAGAAAGTAAAAAAATCTGGTATAGTTTGGTAAAGATCAGATGAAAAAAGAAGGCCCTATCCTATTAACCAGACAAAATATAGCATTTTTATCGAAATCAAGGGCCATAACTCCGCTGTTACTTGTCCATCTGACTGGTTTTCGAACTTGTCCGAGCTTTCATCGATATTAACAATCTGGTAAAGATTGGTGAAGATCGGATGAAAAATGAAGGCCATATCGTCTAAACGAGGAAAAATACAGCATTTTTAACTAAATCAAGGGCCGTATCTCCGTTGTTACTGGTTCGATCTGGCTGTTTTTCGAACTTGTCCGAGATTTCATTAATATTAAAAATCTGGTAAAGTTTGGTAAAGTTCTGATGACAAATGAAGGCCATATCGTCTTAACGAAGCAAAATATAGCATTTTTAACTAAATCAAGGGCAATAACTTCGCTATTACTGCTCCGATCTGGCTGGTTTTCGAACTTATCCTAACTTTCATTAACAATAACAATCTATTAACGTTTGGTAAAGATAAAATGAAAAATGGAGTCCCTATCGTCTTAACAAGGCAAGATATAGCATTTTTAACTAAATCAAGGGCCATAACTCCGCTGTTACTGGTCCAATGTAGCTGATTTTCGAACTTGTCCGAACTTTTATTGATAATAACAATTTATTAAAGTTTGGTAAAGATAAAATGAAAAATGAAGGCCCTATCGTCTTAATGAGGCAAAATATAGCATGTTTAATTAAATCAAGGGCCATAACTCCACTGTTAGTGGTCAGATCTGGCTGGTTTTCGAACTTGTCCGAGCTTTCATTGATATTAAGAATACGGGAAAGTTTGGTAAAGATCAGATGAAAAATTAACGAGACAAAAGTTAACGATGGACGGACGACAAAAGTTAACGACGGACGGACAGACGGACGTACGACGGACAACTCGCCATCCCATGAACTCTGCTACTGGCCAAGCAGTAAAAATAATAAAAAATAAAAAATGAAATAAAAAGGAATTTAAAAAAAAAAGATTTAAAAAAAATAAATAATAATTTTATTTATTTGAAAATAATAATAATCAATGAATGAAAAAAAAAATTATAAAAAAAAATGAAATAAAAAAACAAGAAATGTCACAGTAAGTGACAAAATCCCCCCGAAGTGACCTTTGACCTCTTAGTGTGACCTTGACCTTGGAGCCACGGACCTGGATTTTGTGCGCGACACGTCGTCTGGTTGTGGTAAGGACTTGTGTCAAGTTATTTGAAAATCCGTCCAGGAATGAAAGTTATTGACCGGACACGATTTGACCTTTGACCTCTAAGTTTGACCTTGGGGCCAAGGACCTGGATTTTGTGCGCGACATGTCGTCTTGTTGTGGTGAGCACTTGTGCCAAGTTATTTTAAAATCCGTCCAAGAGTGCGAGAGTTATTGAACGGACACGATTTGACCTTAGAGCCACGGACCTGGATTTTGTGCGCGACACGTCGTCTTGTTGTGGTGAGCACATGTGCCAAGTTACTTGAAAATCCGTCCAGGAATGCCAGAGTTATTGACCGGACACAATTTGACCTTTGACCTCTAAGTGTGACCTTGATCTTAGAGCCACGGACCTGGATTTTGTGCGCGACACGTCTTGTTGTGGTGAGCACTTGTGCCAAGTTATTTGAAAATCCGTCCAGGAATGCCAGAGTTATTGACCGGACACGATTTTACCTTTGACCTGTGTTTGACCTTGGAGCCACTGACGTGGGTTTTGTGCGCGACACATCATGTTGTTGTGAGCACTTGTGCCAAGTTATTTCAAAATCCGTCAAGGAATACCAGAGTTATTGACCGAACACGATTTGACCTTTGACCTCTAAGTGGGACCTTGACCTTGGAGCCACGGACCTGGGTTTTGTGCGCGACACGTCTTGTTGTGGTGAGCACTTGTGCCAAGTTATTTGAAAATCTGTCCATGAATGTCAGAGTTATTAACCGGACACGAAAGCATTTTATTTTGACCTTTGTCTTCTAAGTGTGACCTCGACCTTAGAGCCACGGACCTGGATTTTGTGTGCGACACGTCGTCTTGTTGTGGTGAGCAATTGTGCCAAGTTATTTGAAAATCCGTCCATTATTGTCAGAGTTATTAACCGGACACGATTGTACAGACGAACGAAGGGACTGACAGACAGACAGTGCGACTACTATATGCACCCCTTCGGGGGCATAAAAGGGGGCATAACAACTGAAGAAAAAAATATAAAAAAATAAAAAAATAAAAAAAAAATGTACAAAAAAATAAAAAAATATATATATAATAATCAAAAAAAAAAAGTAGTAAAAAAATCTGGTAAAGTTTGGTAAAGATCAGATAAAAAAGAGGCCTTATCGTATTAACGAAGCAAAATATAGGATTTTTAACAAAATCAAGGGCCATAACTCCGCTGTTACTGGTCCGATCTGGCTGGTTTTCGGACTTGTCCTGGCTTTCATTGATATTAACAATCTTTTAAAGTTTGGTAAAGATAGGATGAATCGAAATGGGGTTTTAAGGCGCACATGAAAGGTTATATGGCGCCTAAAAGGAATGAACATGCCAGGCTCATCCTCCATGTACATCGAGATAAAATATGGAGAACGAGCCTAGAACCTTCTCACCCTGAACTGCAGAGTTGCTGCAAATTCTATTGTAGATACTCCATTTACGCTGGAGCGACGTTAAAGTTTTTCTGCCACTGCTCTAGTGATATGAGCGAGATGGCACCTGAAACAATGCAGCGGTCATGATGAAGACCTTTAATGAGCATGAACAAAAAATGATAAAATGAACATTTATTTGGTGTGTGTGTGGGGGGGGGGGGGGGGGGGGGGGGGAAGGGGGGTTCTACCCCTCGGCCTTTCCCTCCAATGGGATCTGCAGTGGCCCTATTCTTTGCCCCGTAACTAAACTGGGCCCCCGGAACCACACAGGGGTAAAAGATAGGATGAAAAACAAAGGCCCTATTGCCTTAACGATGCAAAATATAGCATTTTTAATTTCAAGGGTTTGTAATTGTGTATTGGTCATTGTTACTGGTCCGATTTGGCTGGTTTTCGAACGTATCCGTATGGTGGCTGATATGTGCCATCTCTTCTTTTCGTTATTTCGCCGCGAAATAAGCCGAGCGAAACAACGCCGGGCAAAAATACGCCGGGCAAAATAACGAAAAGACGAAAAAAAATGCCGAGCGAAATAACGAAAAGATGAAAAAACGTCGGGCGAAATAACGCCGGGCTAAAAGACGCCAAGCGAAATAACGGAAAAACGCCGGGCGAAATAACGCCAAGCGAAAAGACTACGGTCAAAATGCCGTTCGAAAAGACAAAACCCCGCCAGGTCATGTGGAGTCCGCCTTCGTTTATCCGAGTATCGGACCGCAATTAGAAACAACTCACAAGTGCTAGGAGGTGTGGGTAGCTGGGGTAGAATAGCGTGCATGCTCGGTTCCTCACATGTTGATTGCTTGAATATGACAGCGTGTTTGGTGCTAGGAGCTGTGAATAGCTGGGGAATGCCAGCGTGTTCGATGCTAGGACATGTGGGTAGATAGGTAGGATAGCATTCTCGGTGATATGATGTCTAGTAGCCGGGTATGATAGCGCACTTGGTACAATATATGAACAGCTGGGGGCATGATAGCGTGCTCGACGCTAGATGTGGGTAGCTAGGGCATGATATCAGTTGTTTGTAGCTGGTGTAGGATAGCTTGCTCGGTGTTAGGAGGCGTAAATTACTTGGGTAGGATAATGTGCTCAGTGTTAAGAGACACTTGTAATATTGGTAGGATAGCGTGCTCGATGTAAGGAGGAATTAGTACTTTGGGTAGGATAGCGTGCTTGGTGAGGTGTGGATAGCTGGGATAGGAGTGAGTGTTCGGAGGAAGGTTGTGTGAATACTTTAAATAGCATAGCGTGTTGGGTGCTAGGTTGTGTGAGTATCTGAGCACGCTTTACCACCTCAGCAACCCACATCTTCTAGTACCTTTGAATTGTTTGGAGTCGTCGTCCAACACTCGGATGGGCCAAGACGGACTCCATAGAACCAGTCGCGTGATTTTTTCTTTTTACTCGGCGTTCTGACTATTTGTCGTTTTTTCGCTTGGCGTTATTTCGCCGGGCGTTTTTCCGTTATTTCGCTTGGCATCTTTTCGCCCGGTGTCTTTTCGCCTGGCGTTATTTCGTTATTTCGTCCGGCTTTTTTTCGTCCTTTCGTTATTTCGCTCGGCGTTTTTTCGTCTTTTCGTTATTTCGCCCGGCGTCTTTTCGCCCGGCCTTATTTCGCTCGGCGTTATTTCGCGGCGAAATAACGAAAAGACGAGATGGCACATATCAGCTACCATAGCAAACTGCAAACTCCATTGTTTTTAGTTACTAAAATGTTTACAAACTTTCATTTAAGCCATCATTGCCCTTTTTATTCTTAAGTCCTGCCCCCGTTAGGCTGTTGTTATTGTTCAGATTCTTTTGTTCAGGTCGTTGTTGTTGTTGTTTTACATGTTGTTGTATTGCTGCTCTGTTACTGCTGCAGCTGCTGCTACTGATGATGATGATGCTTTTGTTGCTGTCATTGTTGTGGCTGTTGTTGCTGTTGCTGTTGTTCAGGTTCTTTGTTCTGGTCGTTGTTGTTGTTATTTTTCGGGTTGTTGTTGTTGTTATTTCTGCTGCTGTTGCTGCTATTATTGTGGTTGTTGTTGTTTTTCAGGTTGTTGTTTTTATTTTGTTTTGTTTTGTTTTTGTTTTTCAGGTTGTTGTTGCTGCTGCTGCTGCTATTGTTCAGATTCTTTGTTCAGGTCGTAGTTGTTGTTGTTTTTCAGGTTGTTGTTGCTGCTGCTGCTGCTGCTGCTACTGCTACTGCTACCTATGATGATGTTATGCCGTGGTGTTGTTACTGATGCGGCTGTTTTTGCTGCTGCTGCTATTCTTCAGGTTCTTTGTTCAAGTAGTCGTTGTTGTTATTTTTCAGGTCGTTGTTGTTGTTCATGTGTGTTGTGTTGTTGTTGGTGTTGTTGTTCACATCGTTGTTGTTGCTGTTGTTGCTGTGTCTCTATTGTTGTTCTTGTTGACATCGATGTTGTTGTTGCTGTTGCTTTTGTTGTTGTGTTGTTATTCCTGTTTTTTATTGTTGTTGTTGTTGTTGTTCACATCGTTGTTGTTGCCGCTGCTGTTGCTGTTGGTTTTTTTTGTCGCTGTTGTCGTTGCTGATGTTGTTGCTGTGCTGTTGCTATTGTTCAGGTTGTTGTTGGTGTTTTTTAGCTCGACTATTTGAAGAATAGTGCGAGCTATCCTACTCACCACGGCGTCAGCGTCGGCGGTTGGGGGGCGGTGGGCGGGTGGTGTCGAGACGTCCCCAGCTTCACCTTAAAGTGTTTGTGCAATAGATACTACTGAAGCTATTGCATTAAAACGTTATACTAATGTTTCCCATCAAATTATGCACCTTATCCAACAATCCCCATAACTCTTCCTTTCATTTTGACAAAGTTATGGCCCTTTGATTGTCATGTCTTTACCTTAAGTTTTTGTGCAATAGATTTATAACTTCAAAACTACTGAAGCTGTTGCATTAAAACTTTATACTAATGTTTCCCATCTAAATCTGCACCTTATCCAACAATCCCCATAACTCTTCCATTCATTCTGACAAAAGTATGGCCCCTGAATTGGTAAAAGATACAATTTTTACATAGAAGTATATAGAAAAAAACATTTTAAAATCGTCTTCTCCGAAACAAAAAAGGGCTTGCGGCTTAGATATTTTGTATGTAGCATCGTCTAGTAGTCCTCTACCAAGTTTGATCAAATGGTGACCCTAGGGTCAGAATTGGACACGCCCAGGGTGTCACCAGATGTGAATCATGAGGGTGTGGGTGGGCCCCCTGAGTCATAACTTTTTTTCTTTTTCTCCCCGTAATTTGGCATGTTGTGGGTCGGGGAGGACCATCCCAACGCACGCCTTACGAACAAACACATCTATGATATTTTATAATACACAAGTGATATACATAATAGAAATATATTATTTGTATTCAATATGAGAATTCTGTTTAAATGGTTGTCTTAAGATTTAGCTCGTTTGTGTTGTGTTTTTATCTCTATTTGCGTAAAAGAAAATCACTATTTAGAAGAGTGTTTTTAGGGGAAAAGATAAAGAAAAACAAATAATTATAGTAAAAAAGGAGAAGAAAAAAGTTGTGTTGTTTATGTTTCTCGATGATGGTATCGAGGTATACATGACAAAACTATTTCTCTTGCTATATGCTGATGATATTGTTATTTTCGCAGAAAGCGCTGAAGGTCTTCAAAAAGGTTTTGATATTCTGATTACTGTGAGAGATCGAAGTTAAAAGTGAATGTTAAAAAAACTAAAATAATTGTTTTTAGAAAAGAAGGATTGTTGCCACGTAATTTAAATTTTCTTTTCAATGGTGTACAAATTGAAAAGCTGAATTCACTTATTGCATTGGAATTGTTTTTACCCAAGGCGGTTCTTTCAGTGAAACGTAATTAACGTTAGCGGGTAAAGCACAAAAAGCAATATTCAAACTGAATAAGTATCTTCTAAACTTTACAGACATTTCTATATCTCATAGACTTGAACTATTTGATAAGCTTATATTGCCCATTTTAAATTATTCTTGTGAAGTGTGGCGTTTCCACAGTGCAAACAATATTGAAAGAATGAAAGTAAAATGTACAACGCAAAATGATTTTGTGTATGGTATTCTAGGCAGGTTTAGCCTTATCAATAACAGATTTTATAGAATTATTAAATATTGTTAAAGATTTTAAACAGCAGTGAAAACAAGTGTAGCAAAGTTATTTATAATGTTCTGAAAACAGATGCTGATATTTACCCAAACAAAGTATCATGAGTAACCTTAGTTCGCGATTTATTATCGCCAATGGGTTTTTACTACGTGTGGCTGAACCAGAGTGTCGGAAATGTGGATATTTGCTTAAGTATAATTAAACAACGACTTCATGATATAGAGGATCTTACATGAGTACTCATTCATTACTGAATTTAATAAACGAGTTGGCAAAATTATATAATTCTCGGCAAGAGCCTCGCATTATATCATTTTTTCTCGGAGCCTCGCATTATATCATTTTTGCTAACGAGTTTAATAAATTCAATAATGAATGAGTACGAATGTTAGATTATATTTATTACATAACTTATAACGTCACATTACGTCAGAAAATGTACATTAACGTGACGTCTTTAACGTTATGTTATGCCACTAAAGGAATATCAAAAATATTGAATGGTGTTGTTACACTCCCACACCGCAGGTTATGTGATAAAATAAAATACAGTCTTGGCATGAACGTTTAGAAAGTTCATCGAGAGCAATGTTTTTTAAAGAAATTGTTAGTTTTGATTTTTAATTATTTTTTAAGTGCATAAGCATACCCAAATTTGGAATAGCGATGGCCAGTTAATTGTCTCGTCTCATAGCCTTGCTATAGAGACTGGTAGGTGGCATAGACATAGAAGTATACCATCAGCAGATAGAATATGTATAACTTGCAACAAACTTGAAGACGAGTTTCATTTCATTTTAAATTGCGATCTGTTTAAATATATCCGAAAAATGTATATTAAAAAATATTTTTGGAATCGACCGAGCATGTCAAATTAAAAGAACTTTTTTACAGCAAAAATTAAAAAGAAAATTTAAGTGTGTATATTTTTAAACATTTGAAATAAGGAAAACACTAATGAATTGATTTGATGTAATTGTAATTCCATGTCTCATTTTCTCCTTCTCAATTGTAATGTTTGGTGTGTAATTTTACCATTTTATTTTCACAGATTCATGTATATTTGTGTGTGGTGGTTTTGTCACGTTTGAACATGCAAATAGAGCATTTTTGATTGTGTTTGAAACGTATGTGCACGTGCTTATATGTTCATGACATGGATATGATTAAGTAAAATACATCAACCATAACATTGATATATTTATATATGTTTAGTCACCTTCTCCGTCAAATTTTAAATGGCAATTCTGACGTGTTCATGTGTTTTGGTTCTATTTTTCTTTTTCTGTTTTTGTTCTCTAAAATGAGATCAGCAGTATAACTGTGTTTATTTTTGCATCTGATATTTGTTAATATATGTATGTATAGATCTTGCTGCGTCTTTCAAAATGTATATGTATACTATTTTATGATCACATGAGCCTATGGCTTACTGATTTTGAAATAAAATGCTTCTATATAACCGCTACATTTTTTCCATTTTTATCTCTACTGGCCAAAGTTTTTTTTTCCGGTTCGTTGATTTTTGATGGAGTTACGGCCCCTTGACATTTTTACTTCTAAATTTCTTGTCGACGCTACTCATCCTAAACGCCCTGTTGGATTTCGACGAAACTTGGCAAGAAGCATCGGTAAGATGTCTAGTTGTGCATGTCACGCTTTTGTTCAAGTTCGCCGATTTATGACGGAGTTATGGTCCTTTGATATTTTTACTTTAAATTTCTTGTCAGCCCTACTCCTACTAAACGGCTTGTTGGATTTCAACAAAATTTGGCAGGAAGCCTCAGTATTATGTCTAGTTGTGCAAAGTGCGGTATATCAATGAAATATTGAACAAGTTTGAAAAGCAGCTAGATCTTGTTAGTAACGACAGAGTTATTGTGGAAAAATGCTGTATTATATTTTCCTTTGTTAAATATGTTTCATTTTTTATGTGATCGTTACCATATTTGTTTAGAATGTTAATATAACAACCCCACCCCCACCCCATCCATTTTTATGAAATTTCATTCATAGAAGAAGGTGGGACAAATTAAAAAATACCCATGCCATACTAGACACAGCAGACTTATTGCCCATGATTACCAGGTGAGCGATCTAAGGCTATCCCTGTTGTTTTTGCAATGTTTTAAAAGAAGTACTGATGGGAATTTGATCGACAACCCTTGATATACGAGCCGTTTTATCCAGTAGAGCGTCTTGGGCCTCTTGTTTTTAATAGAATGGCGATTTATTTTTAAACAAATGCACTTAAATGTCATCTCAGCAAACTGCAATCTCCATTGTTTTTAATTACTAAAATGTTTACAAACTTTCATTTAAGTTTCATTGACCTTTTTGTTTTTAAGTCCTGCCCCCGTTAGGCGACACATGTGAATCCGCGGATTTCTTGTTAGCTCTACTGGCCAAAGGCCAGGCGAGCTTATGGGGTCTCTTTTCGTCCGTCGGCCGTCGTCCGTCTGTCTGTCTGTCTGTTCGTCTAATAGCAATTTTATAAAATCGAAATCTCCTCTGAAACCGCTTGAAGGATTTTGATGAAACTTCATCACAATGTTATTGGGAGGGCCCCTCTCAGATTTGTGTTTTTCCTGGCCACCAGTCATCCAAGATGGCCGCCATGGCTAAAATTATGTCAAATTTAAGGAAATTTCAAACGACATCTCCTCCGAAACCACTTATTCCATTCTTTCGAAATATCGTAAACATGTTCCTTGGGTTGGCCTCTATCAAGTTTGTGTTTTTCGTTATCAATGGCTAGACTTTAATAGGTCAAATTTAAGGACATTTATCAAACGACATATTACCACTTATTCCTTTCTATTTAAATATCATATACATGTTCCTGTTGTTGGCCTCTATCAAGTGTGTGTTTTTCGTTGTCATCAAATATTCAAAATGGCCGCCACGATAACCCAATGTTTACAGAGGAAACATGTTTCTTGGGTTGGCCTCTATCATGTTTATGTTTTTGAATCACATCATACAAGTAGAGCGTCTACAAGCCCACTTGGGCCTCTTGTTTTTATTTACAGTTCGATTTCATTTCTTCTTTGAAAACTGATAGTAAATAACATGCCTATTAATAAAGTGTAAAGACGGGTCTCATATATAGCGGATTTTTGGTGTTATTCGACTTTTTTAGCGGTCGCCTTAATGCTGTGCCGAAACTATATGGGGTCAAATTTAAACCATAAAGTTTTAAGTCAAAAAAATATAAAAATTACTGCAATTTGTTGTTTTCATCAACAACCAACTACAAATTATACTGTGTTAACTTATTACTTTAATCATACGATAGAAATTTACCCTTTATGCGATTCAAAAATTAAGGAAACATATGTCGGTCGTCTTAAAATGACGGTCTCCATAATGCTGGTTTTTCAGCATATTCGGTCGACTTAAGTCTGGACTCAGGATTAAATATATATATATATACGTTATGATATTTATTCCGATTTGCTTCATTTGTAAGTTTGCAATTTGCAACTTAAAAGGACTGTAGCAAAACCCCGGTGAAGCTATTCAAAATGGCCTCATTTGACCCAACAAAATCACCAGATGAGCCATGATGCTGCACATAGATATCGTCTCCAGCCTGTAGCTCGGCGACGGTTGTCTCAGACGAACAGTCAGTGTAGGCAGTATCTCCTGCTAGAGCTCGGCCAATCATCACACCATTGCGCATCAAATCAAGCACCACGAAATGGTTTGCATACGAGCACACAGCGATGGAGAACAGGTACGTTCCGTTGTATGGAGCGATGAAGTTGCCGCCATGTTGGTGATAAGCCTGGCCTAGATTTAGTTTCACGTCGTCAAAAATAATGTGCTGGTCCGGTGCAGGAGAAATGCTGTTTGTTAGGTGAGCCTTGAATGCTACTGGTTCATGCATTTTTACTGAAATAATACAAATAATGCTACACAGTGTCGGGATATAACTGAACCAGTCATGTTCAAGAAGTCACGAATGTAGCTTAAATCAGAGCTGTTTTTAGTTTTATTTGGTTAAAAGTTCGAACATATTTTATTTCAACATTTGTACAACAGATAATTTTGATACAGTACATAGTTAATATAACTGGAAAGAAAGGGAACTATTCTAAAATTCCTCTGCGTTTCGCATATGTTGTAGTAAGTATCAAAATGTTAGTAGCATCAGATGACATTGTGTGTATTGAACTGCATCTATAATTAAAGTTGATACCTTGGTTAGCCTTAAGCGTTTGCATTTCAGTCGTCAATGCATCGAGCCTGCTGATGATCGTGTAGTAGTTATCCTCGAGCAATATGCGTTTGGATCTCTCCACCTGCAGGTCCGCCATAAGACCGTCAGTGTCAACCTCTGCTGATACTGACGCGAAATTCGCGAAGATGAGAAGCAAGAATACTGTATTCATGTTGTGATGTACGTGATGTACGTTTACTCGCTGTATGTCTTGTCTTTCACAAATTGTTAATGAACTTTGAAATGATCATCGACCAAAAGTGATAAAAACCTCGAAATAGAACAATCTTATCAGTTTGTCACACAAGATACCATTAGCAATATATGAGTGCAGTGTTGTTCACCTTGATAAGCAGATGACATCTGGTGTTAGATGAAACAGATAAACGTATTTTCTCATGGTCAATATGCTCGAGCATGTGGGACGCAATTTGTGGTCATGATGAGTTTCTGTTATTGCTTACCAGAGACTAGATACTGATGCCAACAAAAGACTAACTACCAAGACAACGAACACGCTATATAGCACAAGTATGGTAAGCAATCGTCAATACTGTAATCAGTTTATTCTTATAAAATAGTATAAGATTGAGAAAAAAATAGACAAGCCTTCAGCTTCAATTCCAGGTAATTATTAACTAAAATAAGTTTTAAATCGAAAAAAACGTTGTCATTTCAATCTGATTTAACTTCACAAAATGTTAAGTGCAGTGGTCTCACGTTTCCAAAGTGTTACAGCTACCATCAAATGAAATTTCATAAAATTGGGTGGGGGGCCACGTTCTTCTATGAATGAAATTTCATAAAAATGGGTGGGGGGGGGGGGGGGGGTGTATATTAACATTCTAAACAAATATGGTAAAGATCAGATCGAAAATGAAGTAACCACGGATTTAACAAAGGAAAATACAATATAGCATTTTTTCAAAAAATCAAGGGCCATAACTCTGTGTTGTTGCTTACAAGATCTAGCTGGTTTTCGAAATTGTCCAAGATGTCATTGATATACCATGCTTTGCACAACTAGATATAATACCGATGCTTCCTGCCAAGTTTTGTCGAAATCCAACGAAGCGTTTAGGAGGAGTTGTGCCGACAAGAAATGTAAAGTAAAAATGTCAAAGGGCCGTAACTCCATCAAAAATCAACGAACGCAATAGGCACAACTAGAAATCATAGCAATGCTTCCTGCTAAGTTTCGTCAAATCTAACACGGCGTTAAAAAAACGAAAAAAAAAATATCGATTAATAAATAAATCAAAACATATTAAAACAAAAAATAAATTAAAAAATTAATAATACATTTTTAAAAAAAAATAAATGAATACAACAAAATAAATCAAATAAAAAAAAAAGAGGCCCAAGAGGGCCTGTGGACTTTACTGGCTGATATGGCTCTTATAACATCAATGAAGCGAGTGACTGCAATTTACGTTTTTTGAAAGTTTTGGGTAAAATACAGCATTTTTAACGAAATCAAGGGGCCCAAGAGGGCCTGTGGACGCTCTACTGGCTTAAACGGTTCTTATATCAAGGGCTGTCGACTTAAAATTCCCATCAGTAATTCTTTTAAAACATTGCAAAAGCAACATGGCAAGGATGGCCTTAGATTGCTCACCTGGTAATCATGGGCAGTAAGTCTGCTGTGTCTAGTCTGGCATGTTAATGGTCTGATCCGGCTGGTTTTCGAACTTGTCCGAGCTTTCATTGATATTAACAATCTGGTAAAGTTTGGTAAATCTCAGATGAAAAATGAAGGCCCTATCGTCTTAAAGAGGCAAAATATAGCATTTTTAACTAAGTCAAGGGCCAAAACTCCGCTATTACTGGTCCGATCTGGCTGGTTTTCGAACTGTTCAGATCGGATGGAAAATGAAGGCCCTAGCGTCTTAACGAGGCAAAATGTAGCACTTTTAAATAAATCAAGGTCCATAACTCCGCTGTTAGTGGTCCGAACTGGCTGGTTTTGAAATCGTATGAGCTTTCAATGATATTAACAATCTGCTAAAGTTTGGTAAAGTTCAGATGAGAAATGGAGGCCCTATCGTATTGAGGCAAAAAATGGCATTGCTAACTAAATCAAGGGCCATAACTACGCTTTTACTGGTCCGATCTGGCTGGTTTTCGAACTTGTCCGAGCTTTCATTGCTAATAACAATCTGGTAAAGTTTGGTTTAGATCGAATGGAAAAATGGAGGCCCTATTGTTTTAACGAGGCAAAATATAGCACTTTTAAATAAATCAAGGTCCATAACTCCGCTGTTAGTGGTCCGAACTGGCTGGTTTTGAAATCGTATGAGCTTTCAATGATATTAACAATCTGCTAAAGTTTGGTAAAGTTCAGATGAGAAATGGAGGCCCTATCGTATTGAGGCAAAAAATGGCATTGCTAACTAAATCATGGGCCATAACTACGCTTTTACTGGTCCGATCTGGCTGGTTTTCGAACTTGTCCGAGCTTTCATTGCTAATAACAATCTGGTAAAGTTTGGTTTAGATCGAATGGAAAAATGAAGGCCCTATTGTTTTAACGAGGCAAAATATAGCATTTTTAACTAAATCAAGGGCCATAACTCCTCTGTTATTGGTACGATCTGGTTGGTTTTCGACCTCGTCCGATCTTTCATTGATGTTAATAATCTCCTAAAGTTTGGTAAAGATCAGATGAAAATTGAAGGGTCCTATCGTCTTAAAGAGGCAAAATATAGCAATTTTAACTAAATCAAGAGCCATAACTCCGCTGTTACTGGTCCGATCTGGCTGGTTTGCGAACTTGGCCAGTAGAGCTAATAAAATATAAAAAAAACATTTAAAAAAAAGAATATATATATACATACTAACTATATTTAAAAAAAAAAAGAAAGTCAAAAAATCTGGTAAAGTTTGGTAAAGATCAGATGAAAAAAGAAGGCACTATCGTATTAACAACACAAAATATAGCATTTTCAACGAAATCAATGGCCATAACTCCGCTGTTACTGGTCCGATCTGGCTGGTTTTAGTTAAAGTTTGGTAAAGATAGGAGGCTATATTTTACGGTGAATTATCATGTAATATATCACGGTTTGGTCAATTGTAAACAATAATTTCACGAGCCCGAAATTATTGAAATTATTGTTTACAATTGTACGACAAACCGTGATATATTACAAGATAATTCACCGTAAACGATGTTCTATTTCTATTCTAATACCTATGGTGGCTGATATGTGCCATCTCGTCTTTTTGTTATTTCGCCACGAAATAACGCCGAGCGAAAAGACGCCGGGTGAAAAGACGCCGGGCGAAATAACGAAAAGATGAAAAAATGCCGGGCAAAATATAGTCTCTATCATCCAGACACACTCAAGCTGACTGTGAGAGAAGTCTCGCGAGAGGTCTGGATGATCGAGACTAGGCAAAATAACGAAAAAACGCCAAGCGAAAAGACGACAAATAGTCAAAACGCCGTGCGAAAAAACGAAAAGACGAGAAACCGGCACGCAAAAAGACGACGTTTTATACATTTAAATTTGTCGTTATTTCGTGTGAAGTTTTTTCGTTTTTTCGTTATTTCACCCAGCGTTTTTTCGTTATTTCGCCCGGCGTTTTTTCGCTTGGCGTCTTTTCGCTCGGCGTTTTTTCGTCTTTTCGCATGGCGTCTTTTCGCTCGGTGTCTTTTCGCGTGGCGTTATTATGACATGATGTTGGTCTTGGTTGAACATTGTTTTGATTTTGAGCTTATACATGGCTGCCAGTGGCCATCTTTATTTACATAAGGTTACATAAAGTTATACAGTAAAAAGCTGTAGCGACTACTCCTCTGACTTCACAGGAATGCTGACCTAGCTTTTCAAACCTATCAGTATAGCTTCAAGTTCATTGATAGCTTTTTAATGCATGTAGGTTTGAATTGACTTGACCTGTGTTAAAATGTGTTTGTGGGGAAACTTAATTCAACTTCAAACTGCTAAATCATCCAATTAGTCCAATCCCTCCACAATCCCTGCTTTTTGTTTCAAACTCTGTTCATGTTCCCATTAATTATCCACCAAATAGTCTCTATAGGCCATAACTATAAGGCGAACTGGACAGCCAAACCAGTACTTGATACCTTGATCGTTTTTTTTTCTTTTAAAGTTACTTGCACCGGGCACCAAAACGCGACCTGGGCACCATAGTCTCGACCTGGGCACCACGACTTTTCAAAAAATGGGTTTATAGCATTTTATATGGCATATAATATTCAGTTTTTTGTACCAGAGCATCCGTCTGTCCATTACACAGTTGTATGAAGGTCAAATATTAGCGTAGACATGCAGATCGTTGAAGAATGGTCACAAAATTCTGATTTTGACAAATTATGAACTATTTCAAAGTCCAATCGCTCTACATGATTAGATTTTGGCATTTTTTCAATTATTTTGCTTTCAAAATAAAGGTTGGACATATCTGTCCGGAATGACATTCCCCGATTTTGGGGAATTGGACATAAAACGTCTTGATAAAAAAAAAGATAATTTCACACTCACCTTTTGACGACAATTTCTGCGCTAGGCACCGTAACGGAAAATGCACGGTGACAATTTTAACGCATAACAATAGCGTTATGGTGCCCTTGATTCCCCACCGTGAATTAAAAGAATAGTATAAACAGAATTGTGTTTGTATATTACGGACTTTTGATAATACTGCACCAATAATATATTTCAACATTTGGTAAAATAACATAGAAAATTGAAAAATCTAAATTTTATTTAATGATATGCAAGCAGGTTTAAAAGTCAAAATGTTCCTTGATAAATAAGTAGAGACGCTTATAGCTAATATTGATACTTGATAAAATCTTCAAGATTGCCGTGTGTCCCTTTAAAGTGGCTATGCCGCCAAC